>JAMPIV010002480.1:0-322343 GCA_024509875.1 Oreohelix idahoensis
ATTCAGTAGCATGTAAATACAATATAACGATAGTAGGCAAGCACTCAATATTCTGGTTGTCTATCGTCTCATGCCTTAACTGATTAATCGCATCAATCAATGTGAATACATAATCATCAACAATGGTTCACTGACAGAACCTTCTTCTGGCTAAGTCTTTCAAGCCGTAAATTCAGCCGACTCTCATGACGACAATCTTAAATAGACAAGGAGTGGACTTCAATATCATATAGGTATTGGTATCGCCATCAGGTAATAAGGCATTCCTGTTCTCTGATCGATAATCCGAATATACCGAAAGTGGGATCCAAAATGGTGCTAGTTCCAGTGAGCGTCGCTCACTCTGAAGATGTCTTAAACGAAAATGAAGGCTCCGTTCATTACTCAAATAATATATTGGGCTTTCCATATCCCATGATAAATGTTGCATATGTCCAATGCATAGTGCTGCTAGTAGAAGAGTCGTCTAAGCACAATCACGCAAATACATCGGCAGACAGTATAACGTCTGCATATAGTTAGGCCTAAGGCAAGTTCAGTAAATGTTTCTGCTTTACCTTAAGTCCAGAAAAACACTAGCAAATAGCACACGCCATCCCTTGGCGTCAAGAATAACTGTTGGGGGGAATTACGGACATTATAGTCATATTGAGAAAACTTCTCCTTCCCCAAGGATCAACCACAATGACAAAATCTTCGGACCTTTCTTCGTCCGAGCAAAACACAGTTCGCCATCACGGAAGCCTCTCGTCGACACCCAAATCGACGCATGCGCAGAAATGCCTTTGACCCCAGAGTTCAACTCAAAAAATAGGCCGACATAGACATTACAAAGATACAAAGATATTAGACCGAATCACCTTAAATAGTCAAGGAATAAATATAAACTCGGGCCATAAACATTCTAAGCAAGACCAATCTGTTCCTGGCCATACCAGAAGCAAACTGACGTAAATCTAGTATTCATACGCCAGGTTGAGACACAAGAAAAGATAACCCATATAACCGAATATAACATCGACCAATCAGGGTTCTATCCCTTAAATTATCAAGAAAGTATTTTGATTCTCAAATAAATACTTTTCATCAGACAAATAGATATTACTTTACATTTGTATGCCTACCAACAGTAATCTGTGCGCCACAGACTACCACACAAAAGAATCTGTGCGCAACAGGTACCCATCTTCTGGTGTTCACCATTTAGAACATGTGTTTGTCTCATAACTTGTGCCCTATATTTCGATGGCACTACTACCTGTCCACACCCGGATAATCCTGCTTTATCCGCCCTGCAAAGCAGTCCATCATCCAAATAGAAGTCTCCTTTCCTTGGAGGGGTATGGAGTTTTTGGAGTTTTTCAAAACACGGCTTCAGTGACCTATCTTCAGCCTGTGCCTTTCTCCACTGTTTACGAGACATTGTATTTGGTGGTTCCTCCTCTTTTTTAGGAGTCGACCTGACCTGAAGCGTGGCCATTACTACAGGTCTCCTTCCACAATTTTCAGTGTTATGGTTGTCCATCCGACAATTTTTACAATACCTCTTTCCTTGGTTAAAAGGTTTTCTTTCATCATTTCTTCTATCATTGAATTGTGAAGGTCTATTCTTAAACTCATTTCGAGGCCTATCAAAATTCTGCCTATTTCTGTTATCGAATTTATTATGGTTTTGGTGGGCCTTACACTGATCTTTTTGTTTCTTCTTTGTGCCAGCTACCTCTGCCTGGGCTGCCTGATACCTCTCAGCGACATTTATTATCTCACCCAGCCTCTCCGCACCCTGTTCCATGAGAAACTTTCTCATGTCTGGAGCCATGGACTCTCTCATCTGCTTAATGAGTATCATCTCTTTGAGATCTTGGGTTTTCCCCAAAGTAGCCCATTTCTCCATATACGTTTCCAACCGGGCGGAGAACTGGTGATAAGTCTCACCCGACAGTAGCCTGGCATTCCTAAATTTCTTTCTATAAAACTCTCCGTTCTTTTCGTATCTTAACAGAAGAGCTTGCTTCAACATGTCATAGTTGTCTTGGTCATCCCTGCTCATTTTGGAAAACACTTCATAAGCTGTTCCCCGAAGTCCCTGAGACAACTTTACCCCCCCCCCCCCCCCCCCCCCCCCCCCCCCCCGCCCCTCCCCCCCCCCCCCCCCCCCAACCCCCCCCCCCCCCCCCCCCCCCCCCCCCGCCCCCCCCCCCCCCCCCATCTTTCTCTTTCTAACCCATAAGTAGTGGCTAAAAGTTCAAACCTGCTTAAATACCCTTCGATGTCATCGTCTTTCTCAACAAAATGGTCTACATGAAAACCCATAGCTGAGGTTTGTGCTCCCTGACTAGCAGTGGCATCTGAGGCAAAGGGGCTGGCATCATTTTCAGGAGCATGGCCTTGAAATTCTAACTCCCTTAGTCGTAGCTCATGCTCCCTCTGTAATCTTTTTTCTTCTGCTTCCCTCTGCAGTCGTTTTTCTTCTGCATCCCTTTCGGCATTCCATTTTTTTTCTTCTGCCTCCCTTTGCAGTCGTTTTCTTCTGGCTCCCTTTCAGCATTCAATCTTTTTTCTTCTGCCTCCCTTTGCAGTCGTTTTTCTTCTGCCTCCAATGCCCTAGCCTCCTTGTCAGCCTCAATCTGCAACTGTAATTTTCTTTCTTCTGCTAACTTCCTATCTTCCCTTTCAATATACTTGTCGCATTCTGAAGTTACATATTGAACCAACTCTGGTCCATCCATGCCCATCTCTTTAGCAGTCTGTACAGCCGCAGAGCGAAACTTGGCCAGAACTGCCATTCTAATAAATATAAAATGTTCTAACTAAATCTTTAACTAATTATAAATTTATTTAATTAAATCTGGGCTCTGACACTTTCTTCACTTCCCAAATCTTGGGTAATATTATATGGGGATTCCTTGGGAAAATTAGACTGTTGTTAATGCTAAACCCCAGATCCCGATGTATGTAGTACTAAGAGAAATTCAGATGCCCGGACAAGCCTACCAATTTATGTAGCAAAGTTGATTTTGCTGGGGAGGTTATGATGGTATCCTAAAAGAATGAAAAGGTGTCTGCTTTAACCGTGTGAGGTCAAGCACATGTAGGCCTCTGACTCTATAAATGATGATGATGAATTATGTGCAGAGAACCTACAGCTACCTCCCTAGGTCTCACACGGTCACTATTCTGGCTCTAGTGTATGGTGTATGGTGTACCTAGTGTCTAAGGGAGAAGTGAAATGATGGTACACAACAGTCAAACACTTTAAGTTTCTATAAAGAAGATAATAAAACTAGCAGTTAAGTTTTTCTTTGAACAAATTTTTACAATTTATTTTGCCTGTCCATTCATAGCTTGTGGACAGGTCTTTGTAAATAAGGACAAGATAGTTTACAGAAAAGAACAATTTAAATTTTGGGACAATTTGCCCAATAACTAAAAGTTATTATGTATTTATATATGTCTTTCCTGTAGGAAATATTAAAAGAGTTCACTTTATACATCTAAAGGGAGAGTCACTGTATATGAGGGCTGTAGTTCATCCTACCCCCATAAACGTCCTGTGTAATATTTTTAAACACAAGAAACTGCCAGAGATGCCCCAGATGTCTAACTCATCACCTGGGAGTCCTTGTTGTAAGATATTTCAATGTGTAGTTGCAGAAAGTTTAAATTTCACCACTCGCCAAAGCTCCTACTGTTATCTTCGACAGCATATAAGACTGGTTGGGGACTGGTTGGCGTTTATTAGTACTCAGCAGGTTTCCTGTCACCAGCCGGCAACAGGAACATAGATCCTCTGCAACAAAAGGACACCCTGGCCTTTTATCTCTGATCACTTATTCTAACACTTAATTTCCTACGTGGGTATGGGGTCAGCCTCGCGTGCCTTACAAGTGCACTCGCCCCGAATTGTACAGGACTCCCACCTTGTTGTGACCACACCTCAGGTCCTTATAGTAGATACGCCACTGTACGTTTACCT
The DNA here is from genome assembly GCA_024509875.1 of Oreohelix idahoensis. Classification (NCBI taxonomy): domain Eukaryota; kingdom Metazoa; phylum Mollusca; class Gastropoda; order Stylommatophora; family Oreohelicidae; genus Oreohelix; species Oreohelix idahoensis. The sequence continues at coordinate 3,977 of JAMPIV010002480.1, forward strand.
ACTTTTCCTCCATACAATAATGTGGAGTAACCACATTTCCTTTGATATGATATTATCTTCTTTTCTTTTCAATTATATTTGCTTCAGGCATGTTAAACAGTGTTCATTGAACACAGAGGCTTACTAATCTATTTTAATACAATAATATGACAACATAATCACAACAACATACATCAGTTAGATACCGTTTAATGTGAGGACTCAACAATGTCTGCTTCCGACATGTCCTTCACTTTTTCTCCATAGCAGTATCTAACTTTGTAGTTGGACCAAACATATTAAATTTCATAAAATATTCTTACCACAATCAAGAAATATATAAACAAATGACGCTGACTGTATGAAGAAATGGCCTCAGCTTCCTCCGAACTGCACAGACTGTGAATTTATTCTTTATTTAAGTTTAGAATTAACACCGCTGTTTTTCAGCGTATCTGAATACAATTTTTAGTTCAACTGGCAATGAATAGTCAAAGCCTTTTTGCTAATATTTACTAGCACTGGTCAATCGAAACGTTCGACTACTTGAATTCAAAAGCAGTTTGAATGAAAAACCAAAATAATTTCGAATAATTTCTGCGTCTGGTGGTCGATGGCCAATCTGCTTTTGTCATGCCCAATACAAAAAGATGTTTCATTTAGGATTACATTTTTCCTACCGCTCCCCTTTCCCATTTATACTCTGTTTACCCAAGCGAATTCGAATGTACCTCCCTGCCTCTTTTCCAAGCTCGCATCCCCTTAACGTTACCAAAAAACATAAGCAGGAACGCCCGTCTGTCTGGTCGAGTGTCCGTAGATATTAGTATTTCTTCAATAACTTCTTTAATACTGGGACTATCATATTATTTAAAGTACATTCTTACTCAGCTAACTCTACGTCATACTACCATATAATTTTTATGGGGAACTTCATAATGGTTTAAAATTTCCAATTTTTGTCATGTCAATCGTCAAATAAAATTTTGCACAAGTCCGCCATCTTTCCTCTCCTTCATCTTGCTAGCATGTATTTTTCAAATAACTAACTTGTTTTCGTTACGTCAGAAATGCTACCACTAGGAGGAAATTAAAATTGTCTGCGTGGTTTTGCTTTGGCTGGCTTTTTCGCAGTGTGTGTATATGCGTTGCAGACTGTGTCAGCGAAGCGGGGTGTAGACGGGGTGGGTTAAGAATTTGCGTTACTAATTAGTATTGTATCGTGTAATACTACCAAACAATGTTAGGATTACTACTAATTTTGCTTTAAAATTGACAGAAAGCGTTAATTCAGATAGTTATTTTGCGGCACGCTTCCGCCAATAGTTAATTATAAGGCTAGACTACAAAGTGTATGCAGCAGATTGGGCAAATGTTAAATATTAGTAGTGTTTCTCGAAAACGAAACTAAAAGCGTGTCAGACTATTACCGTGAAATCGGTCTATAGGCTTAGCACTGTGCAAAAAGCAGCGCTGCTGGCGTCGAAGATGCCAACCGTCAGACACATGCGGGCTAATGTATTTATTATCGTTTTATGCCTAAATCTTACTGAATTGAGCGTTTATTCTCGCAGATTTTGCTACACAGGGCATGACATCTTGAGCTATGAAATCTTGAAACACATACCAAAAAGTACCATAGAAATTATAACATCCCTTTTTAACAAAATTTGGAATACAGGAAAAATTCCCAAAACATGGAAAACAGCAGTAATTATTCCAATACTAAAACCAGAAAAAGATGCCCATGATGCCAGTTCATACAGGCCAATTTCTTTAACTTCCCATCTAGGTAAAATATTAGAAACCATAGTAAATAAAAGATTAAAGTTTTATTTGGAAAAGAATAATTTATATAATCAGACTCAGTCAGGATTTAGGAAGAACAAATGCACTATGGATCAGATAATTAAATTGGAACATGAAATAAAATCAGGATTTCAAAAGAAAGAAAAAACTGTGGTAGTATTTTTAGATATAGCTAGGGCTTATGATGAATGCTGGAGAGAGGGTGCTCTCTTTAAAATGAAGAAGATAGGAGTAACCGGTAAAATGTATAATTATTTAGAGAATTTTCTGCAAGATAGATATTTCACTGTTCAGGTAAACAATGATAGATCAGAACTGTATGAACAACAAAATGGAATACCCCAAGGATCAGTAATGTCTCCTTCAATTTTTACAATAATGGTAAATGATTTAGGTGAGGAATTTAATGATATAACATATACATTGTCACAGTTTGCAGATGATGTTGCTATATGGAGGACTGGGAGACATCTGCCAAAATTATATAAGGATCTACAGAAGCAAATAAATAAAGTATATAAATGGATGACAAAATGGGGTTTTCAGCTGAATTCAAATAAAACATTGGGAATGATCTTCAGTAAAGGTAGGGTTGTAAAAAATAAAAATATAGATATAAATATCCAAGGGCAAAACATTAAAACAGTTCAAACCACTCGATACCTAGGAATGATATTGGACCAACAGCTGAACTGGAATAAACACATAGATAAACTAGTGAAGTCTTGCAGTCACCCGTGTGTTACCGGGGCCCGAAAGGGGAGCAAAGAATAGTAACACTGCACCCTACCACGCATGTCGTAAAAAGCGACTAAGGAGGGTATGGGCATTGGGCTGTTTACCCCATCCCGTAAAAACTTCGCACAGTGGGCTGATCACCTGCTTGCCAACCAATCTGATTACGGAAACAATGATAGATTGTTTGGTCTGTTTTTGTTCCACAAAGACGCCACTAGGCGTGGTGGAAACAGCAATAGATTGATCAATTTGTTGTTGCCCTAAGACGCCACTAGGCGTACTGGCCACATACTGTTTTGCCGGTTGGTGGCAGGGATGGAAGAAGAAGAAGAAGTCTTGCAGAGGATTGACTAACTTATTAAGGTATTTGAAAGGTAATGGATGGGGTGCAAGCACTAAGACAATGCTCACTTTTTATAAATCTTTTATTAGAGGAAAAATAGATTATGGAAGTATAACATATGACTCTGCTGCACACAGTAACAAGATTAAGTTAGACAGAATTCAGCATCAGGCTTTATGTACAATAGCAGGTGCACTCAGATCAACATCAATGGGAGCTATAGAGGTGGCTTTAGGAATCATACCCTTGGAATTACGGAGAAAGGAGTTAAGACTAAATTACATGAACATAGTTATGTTGGATAAGTCTCACCCAGCACATACAGCTTTTACCAGATGCCAACTAACAACTCAGGCCAAGCCAATGAATACCACTAGATACCCTACAGGATGGAAGTGTATGGAGGAAATTGTCCATCTGGGTATATTAATTACATCAATTAATAACAGTTGTGAATACAAGCCAGTAACTCCGCCCTGGGAGATCAAGAAACCAGACACGGACTACCACCTAGCAGAAATACTTAAGAAAACAAATAATATAGAAAATATTAAAAACACAGCCAATAAATATATACAACAAATATCAAAAGACAGCATTACTGTGTACACAGATGGATCCAAGGGAGAGGGTGGCAAATTGGGGATAGGAATATATATTACTTACTTAGTCGTTCCCCTTCTACCGTGAGGTGTAGAGGTTTGGAAGAGAGAGCGCCAGACTATTCTATCGGCTGTCTTCCTTCGGACCTGGTTCCATTCTAGTCCTCGGTCCTTCAAAGATTGTCTAATGTTGTCCTCCCAGCGGACTCTGGGTCGTCCTCGGGGTCTGGATCCTTGGCTCTTTGTTTCCCATGCTTGTCGTGGTAGCCGATCTTCTCCTATTCTGCAGACATGGCCAAACCATCTTAGTTGGGACTGTTCTACTTGGGTCTGTAGGGAGTGGCATTTTAGGCCTTGACGTTTCGTCTGGTGCGTACCATGTCTCTTCTTGTTACTTCAACCACCTTGGAATATATATTCCAATATGGAAAATGGCAAAAGAATGTAGCATCACGGAAAATACATCCATTTTCACTGCAGAGATGGTGGCAATACTAAAAGCACTAGAAATATTCTCTAATAACCCTCCCAAAAAATTAACAGTTTTAACTGACTCTCTTTCAACAATTAAAGCACTTAGAAACTTACGAGAATGTAGTAGACCTGATATAGCAGAGGAGATTTTTCTGGCTACTACATACTTATATTCCAGAGGATGTTCAGTATTAATTGCTTGGATACCTTCACATGTTGGCATAGAAGGAAAGGAAAAGGCAGATAAAGAAGCCAAGAAAGGTAGATCTGATAAAAATCTAATAAATGTAGGGATGAGTAAATCAGAAATTAAGAGCTTAATTAAAGATTTAATAACAGATGAATGGAAAGCAGAGTGGGATAAAAATCTGAAAGGAAGACATGCATATAAGTTGTTCAAGGCTCCAACAAAAAAATGTCAGATATCTAGGGAATTGAAAATTCCCAGTAATAAGAAACTTCTCAGACTACAGCTGGGAAAAGGCTATTTCAGAATAGAAGAACCTTACTGTGCAGGATGTCTTCAAGACAATAATATAGAACATTTCTTGTTAAAGTGTAAGAGTTATGACCAAATGAGAATACCACTATTGGATTATTTGCAGGCATCCAACTTACCTATAAATATAGAGGAGGTGTTGAGAATAGACAGACCTAGGGAACTGCATAATATAGTCAAACAATATATAACACGAACACATGTTAATATATAGTGGCTGGGAATGTGAAGGTCTGATGCTGTTCTTACAATGCATGTGACTTTAAACAGATGAAAGTCAATTAAATATCTGGTAAAGTCCGTTATATAACTAGAACCACCAGGCCTTTACACCCCTCCACGTTAATATTATTCTTGTTCATAGTTTCTTCTTGATTTTGTTTGTTTGTTTTTTAATTTTTATTTTATTATTTAACGTATAGGCCTAAGCACAATTGTGAGTATCCCTATTTTCAAATGTGATGCCACTTTCTCATGTCGGCAGTTGTTCATATTATTTGGAATTGAAAACAATATATATCCTAATTATAACCCATCAGAGGTTGAACGGGATTTCTTTTTATTTTCATTAATTTAAAAAAAAAATGTAGCAGTTTAAAAATTAATTAATGGCTAGTTAGTAGCATTAAATAGTTCAAAGATATTTGCCCGGTTTTTTTTTTTTTTTTTTTGTAACGCTGTATAATTAATAAAAATGTCAGTAGACCTATTGAACACAACTTTGTATGCCCAACATTCACTAACTATTCGTATTCGTATTCGGCCAAATAGTTCAAGGCCCCTATTCGCATTCGGCTGAAAAGTAAAAATCAATATTCGGTACTGCCCTAATATATACCCAACAATAGACCTTCACTTTCCCTGACATATACCCAATATTAGACCTTGACTTTCCTTGCCATATTCCCAACACTAGACCTTCACTTTCCCTGTCATATACCCAACACTAGACTTTCAACTTCCCTGTCACATACCCAACACTAGACCTTCACTTTCCCTGTCATATACCCAACACGAGACCTTCAACTTCCCTGTCACATACCCAACACTAGACCTTCACTTTCCCTGCCATATGCCTACCACTAGACTATTACTTTCCCTGCCGTGTACTCATCAATAGATTGAGTAGTAGTAACAACCCCATTCAGTCATAAGTGACCATGGGAATGCACCCCTGAGGTGATAGCCCTGGCCTGATTTTTTCCCTGCTGTTCCTATCGACGTGTTCTTTTCTCTTCTGATTGTTGTGCGAGCTTCTTTTTCCCCAGTCAGAGGTGGCGCCACTTCCACTTGGTACGATCGGCAGCTTCATCCTCCCAGGTTGCTGGATTTATGTCCGGTGTCTTCGTGTCCCTCTTACATACATCTTTGAACCACGGCTGCGGTCGCCCAACTGTTCTTTTGCCATCTGCCAGTTTCCCATCAGTAGAAGACATCTTTAAGGATGCGACCATCTTCCATGCGACGGACATGACCAAGCCAGCATAGTCTGCGCTATCTAAGCAAAGTATACATGTTCTGAGGCCAACACGTGACAACACCTCGGCATTTATTATGCACCAGTAGTTTATATAATGTTCCTGAGATCAAAATTATCTAGAGATCATTGAAAGCGATGTTATCTTATCACCTGCATGAGATTATGTAATCAGTGTGTAAAGATGCGTGTTTGTGTGTGTGATATTTGTGGGAAATAAGGTGGGGAATAGTGTGAGGAATATTGGGCATGTGTAAAGGTGATATTCTTTCTCTCGCGGCAAAGGTACCAGGTTCGATTCACGGTATAGACACGCTCCAGTTTACCCAGCTGTAAATGGGTACGGTACATGGCTTTACTCTTGAGTTAGGGAAGGAAAAGGCAGCGATGAAAGGAAACTGGTCACCTCACCTCTCGATGCTGGATCTAGTAAAGTGAAGTTTCTAACTCTTCACTCCTCTAAGGAAATGTCTGCTGCGGGATTTCTTTTACCTTCTCTTTTTACAAGTAAAACGATCACGGTGGCGTAATAAGACATGTCGATATTCAGCGGCAGTTATAGACTACTCATGCCTGTCGTAGATTTTCGATAGGGGGATTAAGACATAGTTTGGTCCCTTCTGAGTAAAACTAGACAGGTGGTGACTCAGTGAGAGATAAGATGAGAAATAGATTTTCACGAGTGACATGGTGGAAAAATAGGTAGAGCCTGTCCCTGGACTCGAGAAGATCCTCTCAGTCAGCCTATCTCTATAACAGAACTTTGTTAGTCAGACAGTATACCTATATATATATATATATATATATATATATATATATATATATATATATATATATATATATATATATATATATATATCAGCCACTCACATACACACACATAAGTGACGACAGTTAGACGCACAGACGTGACAAATTATATTTATGGAATAGGGATATTTTGGGACGAGCTGACCAATACATGTAAATAAAGTTTTTATGTAAATTAGACTTATAGTTGTAATCCTCCCTCCCTCTGTTGAGACAAGATCCCGTTAGAAGAAAGTTATTAACTCCCAAAGAGTCAAAGATTTATACGCTATGGTCTAGGATTTCCCTCTACAGTAAAGAACAGAGTTAATACGTTAATCTATTCTGAAAGGGACAGTATTAGCACAACTTACTAAAAGAAATAAACAACGTGAGTACATGGATTCTACAAGATATATATGGTAACTTCTCTCAGTATAAAAATGCCTTGTCACACCACAAATGGTCGATAGTCGGAAAATGTCACAAGTTTGATTATGTCAAATGTTTGATCTTGTCGCCACCACGGGCTGAATGTATATGAAAAAATGGGAAAAAGAAATCTGGATCTATAGGCCCAGTTACAAAATGTATTCTTAATGTTCTTTGGATTGGTACTCTGTCTCTTTCTGGGTGTAAACACGAAGCCAGACAGGTTCACCTTTGAAGACCCAGATACTAAGTAAAAATGTTCTTTTGTATGGTTATTCTCAGATTTATATGGAAACCGCTGGTAGATTTTGGGTTTGACCCAATACTGTGTAAAGGAGAAAAAAATACAAATACTTAACCATAATATAGTATTCTCAATCCTATCCATAACCCGCGTAAAATATTATATATTCATACACTCAGTTATTTAACTATGAATAGAACTACACGTGTATCTCATATTGAATCGTTTAGAAAAAGTCTCCGTAAAATAAGTGCTAGTCATTCATATTTTTAATCATCATGAATTAGAAACAAATATATATTTCGTCAGTACTCATAATGAACAGTGCATTTACTAGACGATTAAAATAACTCTTACTGGCCAATATCAGTCAGTTAGACCCACGCTACAGCCGGAACACTTTAGCTATAGATTATATTAATTCGCTAGTCACTTTGCACAAAACTCCTAGTGAAATAAAAATGATGGACTTATCAATTAAATCACTTTACACAGAAAAATCTTAGTGAATAAAATAATTACCGCGAACACAGAATTAGAACTACTCCAAATCGAAAATACTAAGAAATCCACTATAACAATGGTCTAGAAAATCGAAGCTAGTTGTTCTCTGAAATTCTTCAGTACTGAATAAAATGAGTTTAAAGGCATATATATATATATATAAAATTTGCAGAACGTCGCTCAGACTTGTTACTTTTTACGCCTTCGCTCAGACCTCGGGCCTTTCCTCGGTCGATCTGCGAATCAGAGGGAAAATTGATACCTCTACCGCCCGCAGACTCTGGCAATCGAGCGAAGCCCGTCTTTTGATCTGGCAATTCTCACCGCGTTTAATTACCTTCCAAACGAACGGATTCAGGGGGAGTAACTGTGATTATCTGCCCTTGGTTCCAAATTATCTACTCCTTCTACTCAAATTATTTCCCCTGATCACTGTCTACCGAAAAATACGTTACATCTACATTAGCTTATCTTCCCCCGAGCCAAAATTACGACTCTTTTGAAATAGTCGCCCCTTTCAACGCGTTCCGTCTCTCCCTGTTTTATCATATTACGACGATTTCCAATCGCTGGCTTTATAATTACAAGTAACCGGCTCAACGTTAGCTAAATAGGTCTGTTGGTAAACATTTCTAAGGAAATAGAGAAAATAAAATAAAATAGGCGTGCTAAATTAGAAAAAGAGACAGATCTCTGAGTGTAGGAGGGTTTTATGTTAACAAAACGTGTATAGGTGAAAGCCAGGTGAAAGAAAAATGTAGATAATGAAATAGATATATGAAAGCTCCTTTCGCGGAAAAGCTTTACGGGGATTCAAATAGCCTCAAACGGACTACTGCTTTCTTTGAGAACATTCAATTGGACGTCTGAGAGTGTACGAAGAAGAAGAAGAAGAATATGTCACAATGTCGTACTTCTTCTTCTTCCTTCTTCTTCCTCGTTCGCTTTCAGACTTCCACATTTATGATTCTAATAAAGGCAGTAGTCAACCCAAGGCTCCCAACATCTCCAAACAGTTTTTCGTTGACAGAAGTGGGTTGTTGCCATATGCTACTCCGTTCATTACTGTAGGTTGGGCAGTATTGCAGCAGGTGTTCGACTGTCATTGGGCTGGTACCGAAGGTGCAGAGATCTGTTGCACCAATTTTGTATTTGTGGTACAGATGGTTTCTCAATCTGTTGTGACCAGTGCGTAGCCGAAAAATGATGACCTGTTCTTTTCTGGATAGTTGATGATATGCATCATTTTTCAAATGTCCCGGGTGCTCTCGTACAAAAGCATCAAACTGAGGTTGTGCATAAGGCTATAATAAAAAATGCAAGTGCATGTGAATGCTTCATGCAAGTTTACTGCAAGGGGATTAGTTGCTATGGTAGTTCAACGTTCCTTAATCAGCACATAGGAAAATGATGAATAAGCTTAGGCTATTGCCTAGGGCCTCTCCCTCGTGCTTTTCAGGGTTCTGCGCACAAATATATACGGTACTTGTCGACACACCATCCAAGACATTATTTGAAAGGGGCCTAGCAAGTTCACGCTTGCCTAGGGCTTCACACAATCTAAAACCTCCAATGTTGGTATCAATAATAATAATAATCTACTAATGACAAGTAGACGGGAAGAAGTGGAGAAAGGCTTCATTTAACGTAGGCGTATACAGTACGCTTCAATTAGTAGTCTACCTTGCAAGTAATTTTGTCAGCACTGCCTATGCAAATATTCTCAGTCACGGAGTTCAGCTTAATAAAATTAAACATAAGCAGTTATTACTGATGTATTTAAAATGCATTCATGAAAAAAGTGTATCCTAAATCAGCAAGAATAGCGTATTTGTTGTTCCGTGCAGTGTAAAAATAGATCAAGTCATTTCTCCCCTAACTACCGGTAAAACAAATATGGCGTCATAAACACGGAATCTCTGATGAAACTTCAAAAGTTAAAGTTATTCTTCAAGCGATGAGCACAGCTGGTTTGAAAAATGATGGATGCATTTAGATAATGTAATAAGATTGAAAACTGCACATTGTATTTAATAGGCAAGTGTTATTTATTCGTCATAGATTAGTTATAAATGATTAGAGGAATCTATCAGAACACGTCTCAGTGACTAAGAAACTATAGTCCGTTCGGAAATTCGTGCCCACAGAAAACGTCAATTTTCTCCAAAACTGTTTGTTGTATGGACATGAATTTTTGCATGCAGTCTTAGATTTTCCATGCAGTTTATTAATATAATTTTTGCCCTTACAAAACTCATGTCATGTTCGAATTTTCTTCTTTACGTTATATAAAAAACTCTTACTGTTGTCTGGGTTAATTTTTAGTAGTTTTACGGGAAAGTTACAAGATCCGTTCAAAAATATTTTTTTTTAAATTAGTGTAGTGACTACATGTCCGCACGAGTGCGCACCTATTGTACACAGTCGCGAGTAACTAATTCAAACCAAAAAAAATATTTTTGAACGGATCTTGTAACTTTCCCGTAAAACTACTAAAAATTAACCCAGACAACAGTAAGAGTTTTTTATATAACGTAAAGAAGAAAATTCGAACATGACATGAGTTTTGTTAGGGCAAAAAATATATTAATAACTGCATGGAAAATCTAAGACTGCATGCAAAAATTCATGTCCATACAACAAACAGTTTTGGAGAAAATTGACGCTTTCTGTGGGCACAAATTTCCGAACGGACTATAGTAACACTACATTCACGCTTCGAAGCATCATGACCGTTGTTCATGTTAGAAATTCTGAGTATGACGTATTGTATTCCATTTTTGTGTTGACTATCAATAATCTTCTTTTAATTTCTTTTCTAGTACATATTAGAAATGCAATTATTATTCGAGATGATATACAACTCACACACACAAAAAAACATGTAAGGTTTATCATCATGTGCCAAAACCTTAATGTGTACACTATGTTTCAGTGCCATATAATAGACTTGCTTTAGCATTGGAGCTGATTATTCACGTATTTAATGAAGATTCATCTTTATAATTTCCATTTTTGCTACTTATGAAGTGTAGAGTCATTACTGTCGCTAGTCCCTTTGTAAGAACCCTGCACTAAAGCATTCTTTGTGCTCTTTGCAGCGGTGGTTTCTTTTGCAATTTATTTCACATAATGAGGTTACATGCCACTTGCACAATCTCACATATGAGTGTAAAGTTTATCATCATGTGCCATCCATGACATCCCCCTCTTGATTCTTGCTCCTTTGATGTCAGCTACATGAGAATGTAGCTGACATCAAAGGAGCAAGAATCAAGAGGGGGATGGCACAGGCAGAGGCTATGATTGGTCACATGGTTAACAACGTATCCAAAGATGAAGAGTGGACCAAGTCAGGGGAGAACTAGATAAACTACCATTAGGTCATCATTAGCTTTGGCAGAGAGTGCAGATCTTGGGGCAATGGAAAAGCAGAGCTGGAAATTAATCAGCTGATAAGTGATCATGCTGGGGATGATGACGCCATTGTGTACACTAATGGGTCTGTAGTGCATGGTGAGAAATCAGGATGGGGCTTCTCTGCGAGAATAAAGGGCAGGGTCGTCGCTGAACGGAGTGGAGCCTACATTACAACAACCTCCAGCATGAGAATGGAGGTAGAGGCAGTTAATGTAGCACTGAGGTGGCTGTCTGAAACTCCATCAACCAGGGCAGTTATATTGTCAGACTCTCAAGCCATGCTTCAGAAAGTTCAGAACGGATGGCTGCAGCAGGAATGGAAAGCATGAATAGAATTCTCAAGTCTTGAAGAACTGTTGTGGATCTACTGTCCTGGTCATGCAGGGATACGTGGCAATGAGAGAGCTGACAGACTGTCCTCAAGAGCACCCATAGTGGGGACACTGGACATGGATAAGGGAGAGATACTAAGGGCTATTAATGATCACCTGCTGGATAATGATACTGAAATGGATGAATCAACAAGGCTGAGACTGTTAGAGTTTGGCATCAAACGTGGGACTAGCAGAAATGGACGTGAGAGAGGATGCATCTGTCGTATGTACAACCAGCGTGCTACAAGTGCAATTAGCATTCATACTCTTCAACATTTGCTGAGGGAGACTGAGTACCTATGGGTTTGCCCGGAGTACAGTGAGGTCGATTCTGATTAACAGTAACAATCACATATGAGTGCTTTGGTGCAGACTTCCTGCAAGGGAGCCAAAGGTAAAGAGGGCTGCATGCTTCTTAGGGAGAAGAATATTATGATATTGATGATTCACTTAAACTGTCTCTTCTTCATATGTTACTTGATTTTCTCTCCTATTTTACCCTGCAGGTTGAATGTTGATGACTTCTATAAAAATAAACATGTGTATTGTGTGGCATTTGTGATGCATCTAAAAAAATTAAGAACAGTTGCACTAGAAACATTTTCATTTCCTTACTTTTCTTTTCTTATTAACCTTTGTAAAAGTGGTGATACAAAATTTCATTGTACATTATTATTGCCTTTCAGAATCAGTAAAACTACAGTTAGCAGGCATGCTGAACCAGATGGAGGAAGTTAGCCATGTAACACCATCTTCTCTGGAGGAAATTCGGCAGAAGCGGTTGGCCTACTTCAGCACCATGCAGCAACATGAACCAGTAAAAAATGCATCTGAGGACCAGTTTTCACAGTTATTGATCCCTGAAAGAATAGCTGAAATTGAAACATCACTGAAGTTTCAAGTAAAGAACAAATCAAATTCCAATAATGACCACAATTTCCCACAGAGCAAGAAACATTCACTTGCTGCAGATGGACATCACACTGAGGGAAGGTTGCCTGAGAGAAAATCAGAAAGTCTGAATTCAGCAGAAATATCATTACCTAATAACCATAAAGTTGAGGAGAGAAGTATGTTGAATATGGGAGAATCTCATAACTTTACTATTAACCAGTTAGATAATATACATCAGGGATCGCCTTACAGTCAGCCATATTACATTGTCGATGATTTGTCCACACATCATTCTGATTTCAGAGTTGAAAACAGCCAGAAAAACATCAGTGGGCAGGAGTATATCCCAAGCACTCTAGGGCAGGGGAAGTTTGTGCAGGGAATTTTCAGTGACAAAACAACCGAGGAAATACGAAGCGCGCTTGGCGAACAAGGTCTGCGTAATGTCATGATGAAAGTTACTAGAGACTTGCAGCAGCTGCACAAAGGAAGAACTAGTGGTGAACAAAGTACTGAGCAAAGAAAAATTGAGACAGTTGTTGTCAGTGAAGTCCAAAGTGGTAGATCATCTCGATCTTCATCAGTAGACAGTTCAGATATGAGAAACACACAGTATCCAAAGCAGTCATCTCAGAGAGTTAAACGATACAGGAGCCATTCTCCTCACGGGAGAACAAGCACAGTTACAAAAAACTTACAACAGTTAAAAGAAGGAGAGGAAAAAATGAATTTGTTGATAAGAAATTATAACCAGATAACAGTACCAACAAATACCAAAAATGCATTTTCAGCTGATGAAATTTACCAACAAGCTTTTGGGAGACAGTCTGAGCCTGCTCAAAAACAGCCTAATGGGCACACTTATCCAGGATCTTTGGCTTGCAATGGGCAAGACAAAGAAGAACATTCAGGTCCTTCAGGTGTTGGGTTCAGGTACCCAAGAAGACAGTTTTCCTTCGACAGTTCTACCAACATGGCATCAAATTGCTCTCCTCCTGTGTACCATATGAATATGTTCCAGTATCCACCACCACCTCTCCCACATTACCCACATCCAACTTTTGAACCCCACTTCAGCGGTGTAGTACCTTTGAGCCCCATGTCACCAGGTATTCTCGGTTCCCAGTTCATGCATCAGAATGAAGCACACCCCTTACACAATTATTGGTACAGTTCTTCCAATAGCCAACTACCTTCACAGTATTGCTCAGATATGAGCCATATGTATATGTATTATAAATCTGTTTCGCCTCTTAACCTTTTTGCTGCCTTCCAAAAATCTCCTAACTCGTCTTACAATCCTTCACCTCCATATATTGACACATTTGGAGTTCCAGTTTTCACAGACAGCATTCCCATTCACTTGCCACCACCTCCACTACCACAACATTTGAAAAACCATACCTATACCATCCAGCAGTTGCAGCCTCACCCACCAGCATCATCGAGACGGGGCAGTCTTACCCAGCCGGGAGCTTCAAAACCTCAGGTTAGAGAAGCTGAAAATGTTTGATATAAGAGTTCCACTCATCATTAATTGTCATCTGTGGCATATTAGGGGAGGGTTTCTTTTCTCACAATTCCCTCACCCCTTCTTCTTCTTCCCCCTTCGGCTTCTTCCCCCTTTTGCCACCCCCTTTTTTCCAGTTTTTCTAATTTCTGCTGTTGACTCAGAAGTGTACCAGATTTAGAGGGGGAAAATGCAAAAAAAAACCCATTGTCCTTTGCGCTCCCTACAGTGCATGGAGGCATCACTATAGCAGGTCTGCTGCAGGAAGTCTGCACCAAGCATTCACACACAAAAAAGCCCTTTAATGATGTGTATGTACACTTCGAGCGTCCGATTGACAAGAGTGGTTAGAGCGCTGGCCTCTCACGGCAAAGGTGCTGGGTTCAAATCACAGTACCGCCACGCTCCAACCTAGCCTCTGTAAATGGGTACCTGACTTTGAGTTAGGGAAGGAAAAGGCAGCGAGGAAGGGAACTGGTCACCCCACCTCTCAATGCTGGACCTAGTATGGTGAAGTCTCTAACGCTTCACTCCCCTACGGCAGTATCTGATATGGGACTACCGTGACCTTTTTTTTACACTTCTGGGATCAGCAGCAACGGTGGCTCCATATTCCATAAGGTGAGCAAAGGGAAATGATGATGATGATATTCAGGTTCTCCGTTGTCAAGGTAGTATTGGTTAGGTTTTCTAAAAACAACAACCCAGAATTTATAGACCATCATAAATGGGTGCTTGCGTAGAATAGAAGGATTGAAAAGGTGTGACAAGGTTACCAATATAGAGCTGATGTCAAGAACCAGTGGTTTGGTTTGGTTTTGGTTTTAAGGACTATCTTCATTGCACACGGACAACTCCATCAGTGCTCCGATCTCCTCCCTTAGATCACACAAGGAGGATCTCAGCACAGTGCATGAACTCTGTAGCACTGACGAGAATCCTAATGTGTGTATAAAATGTATAGGAATCACACATTCTATAAATATTTTGTGTGGTGGGTAGGTTTCCTAATTTGTAAATTTTGCCAGGACAGTGGCCTGATAAGTCTACTCTTTACGATTTTCAACTGCCGTGGGATTTTTAACTTGCACATGGGACCTCCTATTTTATCTCCCGTATCCGAGAAGGCTAGGCATCCAATCTCACTACCCATGAGACCAGGGGGGAAGAATGATGTAATTAGGACCACTTGTTCTGAAAAAAATATTTCAATAAATTATAATCCATCAACTGGGATTCGAACCCGGTATCTCAAGTGCCAGTGGAATATGGGGCAAGTAGAACAAGAAGCTGGTATTGGATAGGACACACATAGAAGAAACCTGTTGATAGTATTTCAAGGCAGTCCTTGTTGTAGAATCCCCAGGGTAAGAGGTAGTGGACAACTGAAAATCACATGAAGAAGGGAGCTGGAGACAAACAGGAAAGGGATTACTTACTCCCCTTCTACCGTGAGGTGTAGAGGTTTGGAAGAGAGAGTGCCATACTATTCTATCAGCTGTCTTCCTCCTGGCTTGGTTCCATTCTAGTCCTCGGTCCTTCAAAGATTGTCTAATGTTGTCCTCCCAGCGGACTTTGGGTCGTCCTGGGGATCTGGATCCCTGGCTCTCCGCTTCCCATGCTTGCCGTGGCAACCGATCTTCTCCAATTCTGCAGACATGGCCAAACCATCTTAGTTGGGACTGCTGTACCTGGGTCTGCAGGGGGTGGGACCTTAGGCCCTGACGCATCGTCTGGCTTAACAGAAGATAATTGATCTTAAATATGTCTATGTTGCATATGAATGAAAATGTAATCACAATTTATGTGAATTCGAAATAATGTGAGCAGGGAAAATAATGCTTACAAGATCGCTACTACTGAGATAACTCTCTCATAGATGCAGCTTTAATTTTTTTAAATTACGTGTACTTATGTTCTTTTTTGTATTACATTATATTTATATTATCATGTGTATAGTTTTCCAGCTCATTCTGTCATTCCATTTGTAACGCTCCCAAAAAATAGTAACAAGGTATTTCCCACTGCAGAAAAAGCTGTGACCTCACTGGCGAGAAATTGGGTCAGCTGAATAGGCTCAGAACTAATGTAGCGACTTTTAATAACGGGCAAACAGCCATGTTCTATATGTTTGGGTTACTTAACACAATATGAGTCATATGGGTGAAGGGTTACTTAAAATGGGTGCAGACATACAATTCACTCAATAGTGATTAATCCAACTATAGCCGTAGAGTTATAGATCAACAGGTTTAATAATCAGTTTAACGATATTTTCTTGATCGAGCCAGTTTTCTCTCATGGACAGCTGTTCGTCGCATTGTCTCGATCAAGAAATCACAGCAATGTAAAAGTAGAAATCAAAACAACAGAAAATCAAGGTACTCTTCTGATGGACAATCAGAATTTCACACCTAACATTATTTTTCCACAAGTAATTGAATAAGTAAAATTGCCAAAAGTATTGGTGCTTTTGAATTTATTTCCTGTCTTATGATGGGCTTTTAATAACACTTTGCTGACGATCATAATAGAAGAAAGAGATAAAGGCAAGACAGCGCTATAAGTGGGAAGATAACATCAAGAGATGGACAGGAAAGAGTCTATCAGAGTGTACCATCAAAACAGAAGACATTGGAGATCCAATGCAATCTGACCTTTGATGTGAAGATGGCAGCTAACAATAATGATTTTTTTTTTTTTTTGGATTAAAATTAATAATTTCATGAAATTTGTTAACTCTTTCAGTCCCAAGCAAAAAAGTGGGTTTGGCCCAAACAAAAATGGCCACACCAGTGTGTTTTTATTGTTGTTGTTTGGAAATAGTTTTTAAAAATGTTCATATGCATAAATAACTTTGTTGTTGTATATGAAATTGAAGGTAATTGGATGTACTTTACTCTAGTGCTACAAGTATAAAAGCATTCATAGAAAAATTATTAGTTATCCAAGGTAAAATGGAGGTCGAAAGAATAAGCCGGTGAAAAATTAGAGCAAAAGTATTCAATCAAATTCTTCTAGAATTGTTCCCCAGGAGAATATCCAAGGGTAAAGTTTCAAAATGTCACAAACAGAAGTATTCTAACAAAGTACAATCCGTTTTTAGCCAATAAACACTCAGGAAATTGTTAATTTCACAGATTACAACAACACGTCACATGGTTGTAAAAAAGAGGAAATTATATAATCTTAACTTGTTGAGCTGCTCCTCTTGTCAAGATGATGTGTAATCCATAGGAAATCACATAAGGTCACTCACAAATATATTTACACCAGGCCTATGTATAAACATTACTTTATCATGACATATTATATGATCTTATTACAGTTTGATTACATGCTCCTGTATCCATGAGCAAAAACAGGTTGACAACCCCATGGCTAGATAATAACCAACAAGTCACAGGCGTTCATACAGGGGTGTTTCATATTGAGTTTCTATGAATAAAATGTTATTTGTATCTGCAATACATGCCCTTCTCCCGATTGTAACCCCTGCCTAAATCGCTGTCTTAGCGTATTTCAAAATGTTCATATAATGTTGGAAGTTAAACCCAGTTGCATACAAAATCCTATATTTCAGACATACCTTCTTAAAACATGCAGAACCTTACAGGTAGGTAAAGATTGTCCCATAGCCGATACTGTTATAGATGATTAAAGTGTTAAAGACTTCACTATATTAAGTCCAGCTTTATGAAATGTTAGCGACCAGCTCCCTTCCTCACTGCCTTATCCTTCCCTTACTCAAGAGCAGAGTCAGGTACCCATTTACACCTGAGTAAACTGGAACATAGTGCTACCAGGTTTTGATCCCGGAACCCAGTTACTTGCCACGGTCAGATGCTCTAACCTTACAACAGATTTTTAAATTTGCCCTTGAAAAACTTTCTGTGGATACCATATCTCTGATTGCCATCATGTTCATGTCTTTGTATGGATCCATCACAGTTGTTGTGCACAATTTTGGGAATTTTCAGGAAAAAAAAATGAAAATTAAAAAATATATAAAACATCATTTTTCAACAGTAAATTGTTTTAGATAACAAGAGATGAGAATAAGGCACTGGTAATAGATAGGACACATAATGAGGAAACCTGTTGATAGTATTATAAGGCAGTCCTTTTCCTAGAATCCCAAAGAACACAAGGAAAATAGGAGTGAAGGAAGATATGGAAAGTTGTTGATCTGATGGTATGGGACAGGAAGACTTAGCATAAGTTTGTTGAAGCCTATGCTTCTTGGGGAGCTGAAGAGAGATGATATTGTTTGAGATGGATAGTCAGTTGTTATTGATGTTGTTATTGATCCAGCTCCAAACCTCAGAAATGAGATATCTGAGGAAGGTGGTTGAAGTAACAAGAAGAGACATGGTCCTCAGTAGATGATACGTCATGGCCTCAAAACCCAACCCCTGCAGACCCAAGTGGAACAGTCCAAATTATGATGGCCATGTCTACAGAATGGGAGAAGATCGGCTACCACGACATATATGGGAAACCAAGAGCCAGGGATCCAGACTTCTAGAACGACCCAGAGTCCACTGAGAGGACAACATTAGACAATCTCTGAAGGACCGAGGACTAGATTAGAATCAGGCCAGGAAGAACACAGCTGAAAGGATAGTATGGAGCTGTTTCTGGTAAATCTCTACATCAATGGTAGACTAAGTAAGTAAGTTATTGATCCAGGCTTAAATATGACCCTTATGACATCTCTCAGAACAGGTTGGAGCACAGGTATGGTTTTTATGATGTTGTGTCATCAGGACTCTCAAATTTAGTGCCCCAGTGCACAGATCTCAGATATTTTATCATCATCAGTCTTCAGCTCCTTAAGGATTATAGCCCATTAGCAAACTTAAACTGTTATCTGTAGCTATGTATTGTTGTATATCCCTTGAGAAACTGTTATCTGTAGCTATGTATTGTTGTATATCCCTTGAGAAACTGTTATCTGTAGCTATGTATTGTTGTATATCCCTTGAGAAACTGTTATCTGTAGCTATGTATTGTTGTATATCCCTTGAGAAACTGTTATCTGTAGCTATGTATTGTTGTATATCCCTTGAGTTTCATTTTTATTTTGGCTAACAGAAGATGGTGATCTGATGCCACATCTGCTCTTCTACATGAAATGATGATCTAAACTTCTTGTTTATGCATGATCAGTCTGATTTTCTGCTGTATGTTCTGGTGGTATGCATGTTGCTTTGTGTATTCTTTTATGCTGAAACATGCTTCCTCCTATAGCCAGTTGATTTAAGCACATACTTACTCCTAGTGGTCAAGAAAATGTGGGTCTAACACCATATTCCCAATATGCCTCAGTGGGCATGTATCGGGATCCTTACCTTTTACATACATACAGACGTTTTATATTACCCGATAATTAGTCTGACCAAATGGTTTGTAAATCACAAAGTGTCTTGGCATCTAGTTACAACAGATATTAATATATTTATATGAATATATATAAGAGCACAAATGCCAGATTAAGATTATATGAGAGCTGTGTACTTTCTGTGCTTCTCTATGGTGTGGAATACTGGAGAGTAACAGAGAAGGAAATGTCGAAATTGTCCTCTTTCCACACAATCTGCCTAAGGAAAATTCTCAATTGTATTGGGAAGATTTCCAGATGTATTTTTAGATTTATATAGCTGTTCTAGCTTTATTTATTCTGTTACTGATGTCTTTGCTTGTTCCGCCATCTGATGTTACTATGCTTCCTAGATATGTAAATGTATCTGTTTGTTCTAGCTTTCGGTTCCTTATTTTTATTGGCTCAGGATTTATTTGATTGTCATGACTTCTGTCTTCTTCAGGTTGATGTCCAGTCCCACTTGTTGGCTGTATTTATTCAGTCTGTATGTTTTTTCTTGGATGTGCTGATGTGAATGTGAGAGTAGTGCAATATCATCTGAGTATTCTAGATATCTTGAGAATGAAATGCCTTAATTAATAATAATCACCAAAGTGAATGTCTCTGTATTAGGTAATGTAGTCATGCATATTTCTTCTAGTTCCTTACTGACTACTTCTTCAAGTACCATGCCTTGTGGCATAGGAGATCATGTCTCTCCACAACTTCCTGTCTCCAGTACAATTTATCAATTCTGTTGTTGACTTCTTTCCATGCCTCGATGTCAAACTGTCCACTATTTGCTCTCTGTCTTCCCCTACCTCATTTTCTTTCAATCTTACCTGTTGTTACAATATATTCCAGCTTTTCTCTTCTCATAACTTGCCCAAAAAAGTAGATTGCTTCTTTCTAACTTGTGAATTAAGTTTCCTTTGCCAATTCTAACTTGTGAAATAAGTTTCCTTTGCCATTTCTAACTTGTGAAATAAGTTTCCTTTGCCATTTCTAACTTGTGAAATAAGTTTCCTTTGCCATTTCTTTGTGAAATAAGTTTCCTTTGTGCCTTGGCCACCCTCAGGACATCCCCATTACTGACTACAGAGTAATTAACAAGTCACTCCATGTTTTTAAATGTTGATATCTTGAGATATTTCTATTGGATATACGAGGGGCATTCAGAAAGTAATGCACCACATCGTTTTTCTCAGCTAATAATGAAGATAGAAGCATGAAATTTTGCACACTTCAAATATGGCATGTGCCAATTGTGTGCAACAAATTGCACCGCAACCAGCCAAATAATACGGCTGCCCTAAACTGTTGAAATGGAGCGTGTTAGCAACTTGCGTTATAAACAGCGAATTGTGATAGAATTTCTCGTTGCAGAGAAGGAAACTGTTGTGAATCTTCACAAGCGTCTATGTGATGTATATGGAAGTTTTGCAGTCGACAGGAGTACAGTCAGTTGCTGGGTTCAGAGAATCAAAGAATCAGGAAGTGGAGATACGGAGCTGCTTGATCGGCCGCACTGTGGACGTCCTGCCACAGCCACCAACGCAGAAATGTTGAAATGCGCTGAGGGCATTATTCTTACTGATAGGCGAATCACTACTCAACAATTGGCCTTACAGCTGTCAGTCAGCATTGGTATTGCAAATGCAGTTATAAAAACTCTCGGATTTTCTAAGGTTTGCGCAAGATGGGTTCCTCGAAGTCTCACAAATGACCACCGATTGCAAAGGAAAGCAATTTCTTCTGAATTGTTGGAGCGTTTCAGTGCTGGTGGAGAGAACTTTTTGGCTAAGATCGTTACAGGTGACGAAACCTGGGCACATCATTTTGAACCTGAGACAAAAAGACAGTCAATGGAGTGGCATCATCCGCAATCACCACAAAGAAAGAAATTCAAGACAATTCCTTCAGCTGGAAAGTCATGATCACTGTCTTTTGGGACATTGAAGGTGTGATTCTTGTGGACGTTATGCCAAGAGGAGAGACAATCAATTCGCAAGCTTACATTAAGACAATGACAAAACTCGATCAACGTTTTCGCAGAGTTCGGCCGCACAAGAATCCAGCAGACCTGCTTCTCCTTGACGACAATGCGCACCCTCACACAATTCTGGCAACACGGGAAGCAATCACCAAATTAGGTTGGACTGTACTACCCCATCCACCCTATAGTCCCGATTTGGCACCCTCTGATTTTCATCTATTTGGTCCACTTAAAGATGCACTCCGTGGGACAAGGTTTGAAGATGATGAAGGAGTGATTCATGCAGCGAAGAAATGGCTACATGATCAAGACAAAAATCTGGTACGGGCTAGGAATACATGCACTTGTTTCGCGCTGGCATAAAGCCGTACAAGTTGATGGGGATTATGTTGAATAATACCGATGTTTACATGACATATCCATGTATATTGTGTATAAATTTCATGCTTTTTGAATAAACAGCTCCTGAGAAAAACGATGTGGTGCATTACTTTCTGAACGCCCCTCGTACACGAAACAAACATCAAAACAAGGAACAGAAATTGCCATTTGACTAATAAGTCTTATTTTTTTATTTCCAGAAAGAAATTAAGAATTTTAAAAATCGAAACTAGCCGCTAAACTGATGTTATAAAGAGAGAGCAAAAATTGGTGCCCGCCTGTGTCACGTGTTGAACAGGCTGGATCTCACGTCGAGCTGTCATTTTGATGTGACTAAGTATTTTTAAGTAATAAAATGGCATTTAATTCTCTTTATATTGACGTGTATTGGGTAAAATAGTGAAAAACTCAAATCACTTGGGATCGGAACAAACAAATAAAATGTAAGCGTTATATTAGGAAACGACTTTAGGTCCACCCTGAAGATAATATTTCAGTGAATAATATGAGGTTTTTTGAGGCACTGGCAACCTCATCATGTAAACTAACTGCTGAATTAAAAAGAAAACAAACTGCTGCTTGAGCTTATACAATACGTTGGTGCTGGTTTCCTGCAAGAGGATCAACTGCAATTGTTGTTTAATTAGGGCTGCTGATCTTCACGCTCTTTTGCAGCCAGTACCAAGTTGAAGAACACAATCTGCAATAGTTATCACATGCTCATTAAGGAATGAAAAAATAGAAAGAAGAAAAATAAGCAGAAGCTGCACCAGATAGCATTTGCACCATGTAGGCAGGAAAAACACACTCTCGTCCAGCTACAACAACACTATAGAAGATCTTCTTCTTATCATAATGAGGTGGAATATGCCAGATAGCTTAGTTGTGATTGGTTGTTTTTTTTAAGTATAGTTGCTTTTTTTTTTCATTATGTTTAGCTGTTTATCTTTTTCTTTTTTTGTTTTGTGTCTTTGATGTCTTGTCTTTGTGTGCTGATAATCTATATATATATCTTCATTTTACTCCATCAAATTTTATAATAATTTTCTCTGAATAGTTATAATACAATAACATACAAATTGAAAATGAATGGAAACTGTGTTTCAATCCTTATAAACTGTATTTGTTATGTTACAGTTTTTACAATATTAAAGCCTGCACTTTTTGTCCAATGTTTCAAAACACAGATATATGTCTGGAGGCAACAGTTACCAAGATGCTCAGCATCAGCCTCAACATGGAAGTTCTGAGAGTTACAACTTGGATAGGTATTTCTCATCGCTTGAGGAGTGCAGTAGAAACACAGTTAATTCTTTTAGTGAACTATCAGTTACCTCCAATCAGAGCATTGAAGGTGATCTGCACAGAAACAGAGCAGATGCCTTGTCCATCTGCACAGATTATACTGGTACGTCTGCAGGAAAAGCAGGTGGTCTTACACAGAGGCTGAAAGACCTTGACATTGATTTAGATAAGTTAAAGCATCTCAGGGTCACGGATACAAAGGGAGATCAGACAGAAGCTGATGCAGACTTTGAGAGGTTGTCTAAGGGAATTAAGTATTGCCAAGAATGTAGTTCCTCAAACAAAGCTTATATGGACTGGTGCACACATTGTGGGGAGCTGCTGATTGGAATTGAGCCTACATTTCCAAAAAAAAGGAATAAGAATGGCATTTCACAGGAAAAGAAGAGAAGAGAGAGCTCTGTGAAGACTAGAGGAGGAAGGAATTTTATACATCCTTCAGTGAAGCCCACTGCAGTAAACATGAAATATGGAGGTAATGAATATCCACACCAAGAATCACCAGAGTCTGGCAGGGGCTTGTCTCCATCTTGTTCCCCAGTACAACATCAACTTGAACAGGATAACTTCAGAGAACCAAAAGATAGTGGTCGAGAATCAAATGATGCCATGCAGGAGGAAGAACCAGCACAGATGGATGAGATTTTCAAGAAAGAAGATGATGATGTTTTAGCTGATAAGATGAAAGAAGAAGACCTCAGAGAAGTAGGACACAAGTATGATGATGCTGAAATGAATATTGTGGCAGAGATTACAGACCCCATACTGAGAGAGTTCATAATTTCATACAAAAGGCGACAGCTATCACAGCAGAATACTCATCCAGATCAGAACATCGGCAAAGATTCCAAGGCACCTTCTGTAAAGCCTAAAATTTCTGGCAGTGGTGCAGGTGCAGCAAAAAGTTTAAACTCTGGTAATGAAGCGATTAATACATCATGCACTGACCAAAATTACACATCTAGGAACATTCAAGAAACCAGAGCTGCTTATCATTTCCAAATGCTGCCATCAAAGTCATCCCCAGTTTCTTCTCTTTTGAACAAAAATGAAGTAAAGAACAATGAAATATTACTTCCACCTACCAAATACTCATCTAACAAAATAACAGGGGAAAATGTGAGCAGTGAGTTGTGGGCAGACTCAAAGAGTAGTGAAGTGCAAGCTGAGAACTCCAAAATCAAGAAGAAGAAAAAGAAAAAAATGAACAGGGGAGAATCAATAGATATTGAAATTTTTGGTTATGATGAAACACGAAAGAGCCGTGATCAGGCTGTGAACAGGGTTACTGTACCTGCCTTGAATCTCAAGTGTTCTAGTGATGAGGAAGAATCTGGCAGTGCAGATGGAGATGATGAAGAAGTAGAAGATGACCCTTCTGATAATGACAGCAATGAACTAGCTGTGAAGTGCACTCAAGGAAGCAGTCCAAATTCTTTCAATCCTGAAAAGTCACAGACCTGTGTAAAAAGTCTGCCCAGTGGAGATCAGCACAGTATCAGCATTGGCAGGACTCCACCGCAGCAGCCAATGAGAACAGTTCATGCATCTCCTCCAAGACCTTGTAAATCAGACATCCCCTTACATCATCAGAGGAGCCGAGGTAATGTTGGTGTTCCAGCCAGTTACCAGCGACACTGGGCAAGGTCAAGCACTGCTTGGAGTTCATACAATCCACGTGAGCTAAGTACAAGGTCAGTATTTATTTATTCATTCAATCATTCATTCAAGCATTCATTCATTACTTTTCAGCTCCCGAGGAGCATAAGCCTTCAACAAACGTATGCGAAGTCTTCCTGTCCTGTGCCATCCACTCATGTTCTTTTTATATCTTCCTCATTGTTTTCACTTCTGTCTCCAGTTCTCTTCTCCATGTGTTGTCAATCTCCCTCTTCATCTCTTACCCTAGGGGTTTCCCATTATTTTGGGAAATTTATTTACCAAAACATCTGCTGTCACTTTTTCTCATTATTCAGTGTGATAACTAATATTATCAGTGTTGCCCACATTTATTTTAGATACCAATGTTTACGTTTTAAGAGTTAGCTATGGGGGCAACCGAGTGCCCGTTGATATAACTGGGTCAGAAGTAGTTTGGGACCCCTTAAAGTGCAGGCGCAATACTCACCGGCGAGTGGACTACGCTCTAGCCAGCACCAACCCAAACCCCAGGCATGGGTTATATCCCAGGTAGATGAAGCTCGTAAGCCTTGGATGGCAGTTTATCTAGGAGAAGGACAACTCTGATTTCAAACCCCCTGCTGCCTTACCGGCAGGCTGAGAACAATCATTGGCTAAGGAAGCTGACCCTACAGAAATGCCTGTTGAAATTGTATGCACTGGGTTACATGCTTAATGAAACAGTGCAACGTACTTCACTTAATGAAGATGTAACGAATACATACCTTGTTAACTTAACATTAAATAACTGAGGCACACCAGGTAGTTCCCGGAGGTCTCTGGAGAGACAACAGGACTACTACACTCTCAGGCTTGTTGTGCAAGACGATTAATGTGACATTGTTCATGTGGCTGGCAACCTCCTCATGTAAAAACTAATAGCTACAGATACCACTGCTGTAAGAGCCTGAGACTTGATGCAGGCTTCCTGCAAGGGGACTAGCTACAATGGTGACTTCAACAAACACATGCCAAGTCTTCCTATCCTGTGCCATCCGCTCAAGTTCTTTCCATGTTTTCCTCATCATTTTCACCTCTGTTTCCAGTTCTCTTCTCCATGTGTTTTTTAGTCTACCTCTGCCTCTCTTTCCCTGTGGATTCCAGAACAAGGACTGCCTTGTAATGCTATCAACAGGCATCCTCAATGTGTGCCCTGTCCATCACCAGCGTCTTCTTCTCATCTCTTGTTCCACTGGCACTTGTCTGGTTCTTCTCATCAATTCCACTATAACTATGGTGTCTTAGATTTTTCCTGTGTGAATTCATTGTTACATAACTTCAGTAAGACTTCAGCGTTTATTGTCAAATTATTTCAGTGATATTTCAGTACTTACTGTTGAATTATTTCAGTATGATATCATGGTTTACTTTCAAATTATTTCAGTGAGATTTCAGTGTTTACAGTTAAATTATTTCAGTAAAATTTCAATGTTTACCATCAAATTATTTCAGTAAGATTTCAGTGTTTAATGTCAAATGATGTCAGTGAGATTTCAGTGTTTACCATCAGATTATTTCAGTAAGATTTCAGTGTTTTCCATCAAATTATTTCACTAAGACTTAAGTATTTACTGTCAAATTATTTCAGTAAGATTTCAGTGTTTAATGTCAAATATTTCAGTGAGATTTCAGGGTTTACCATCAAATTATGTTGGTGAGATTTCAGTGTTTAATGTCAAATTATTTCCATGAGATTTCAGTGTTTACCATCAAATTATTTCAATAAGATTTCAGTGTTTATCATCAAATTATGTCAATGAGATTTCACAGTTTACCATCAAATTATTTCAGTGAGATTTCAGTGTTTACCATCAGATTATTTCAGTAAGATTTCGGTGTTTACCATCAGATTATTTCAGTAAAATTTCATTGTTTCCCATCAAATTATGTCAGTGAGATTTCAGTGTTTATGGTCAAATTATTTCATGCGATTTCAGTGTTTGGTTTCAGATTATTTGAGTGAGATTTCAGTGTTAAATGTTAAATTATTCATCAAGGTTTCATTATTCATTGTCTGAGGATTTTTTAAAATTTCATTGTAGGTTGTCAGATTCCTTTTTAAGATTTCATTTTCTGCTAGATGATTTCAGTAAGATTTTGATGCTCATTATTAGATTACATCAGTGAGACTTCATTGTTCACTGTCAGGCCAAACACACTAATCTTTAATATTAGGTCAAGTCTAAACAACATTCACATTCGAAGTGCACCACAAAGGGTTGAAAATCGGACCAGGGTGTTGACCAGCATCAGCCATGGAAAAGGAAGTCAACTAGAAGCTAATAGTGACTTTGACAGTTCTGGAACACAAGTCAGGCGAAGGCCATCTAGTGCTGACTACAAACACAGGTAAGATTCTCTGTGAGTGGCATTGTTGTAGCTACTGCCTTTTACCAATATTTCCTTTCTAAGCATGTGTTTTCAGCAAGGCTTACAGCATATTCCAGGCTTGGCACAAATTTCTCTTTGTCCCTAGATGTTTACAGTGGACCATAGTTTTTAACTAATGTCCATTTATCTTGATATTGTAGTCTCATTGGATTATAAGTCCCAGTGGCTTCAAGCCTCGTTAGCTTTGCGCAGGTGGGTCAGTCTCTGTCCCTAGTCATGGTGTGCTGTGGAACAACTGCAATAATTTGTTTTCAACATAAGGGTTACTTTCACAATTTCCTCCGGCTGGCAGAATTGTGGATTTTAAAGCTGCGACCAAGGTGTAGTGGGTTCATTTTCTACATAAGACAACAGGAGGCGGAGACACTTGGGAGTCATGACTCCCTCCCAGAGTGTAAAGGAGATTAAAGGGCCGAAACACTTGATCGATGGGGGGACCACTTCTGATGATCAGATTGCCTCCTGCTGTATCGCTCTGTATAGAGTTTCCTATCATCTTGTTAATCTTATTTACTTTACATGTTATGTTTTTCCATCCAGTATTGCCGTGAAGCATCCTGGGAAGCTGAAGATTTCATTCTTGAGCCAAGTATGTTGCACATGCTGGTGTGAGCCCATGATGCTGTCTTACTTACTTAGTCATTCCTCTTCTACCGTGAGGTGTAGAGGTTTGGAAGAGAGAGCGCCAGACTATCCTATCGGCTGTCTCCCTCCTGGCCTGGTTCCATTCTAGTCCTCGGCCCTTCAGAGATTGTCTAATGTTGTCCTCCCAGTGGACTCTGGGTTGTCCTGGAGGTCTGGATACCTGACTTTTAGCCTCCCATACCTGCCGTGGTAGCCGATCTTCTCCCATTCTGCAGACATGGCCAAACCATTCCATGATGCTATCAAAATGAGTGTAATATCTGCCTCCTGGTCTCCCTCATGCCCTGCCACAAAACCAGAGCTTCTACTGTTGTAGGCATGTAATGGTAATTGATCTGGCTCTATTTTCATGAGATGGCCAATCTACTTTATTTTCTGTCCCTCTATACATTGTATGCAGGTTGTAGTTCCTAAAATTTTTATACTTTCATAATTTCTTGTTCTGTCTTCCCTCGTAGCATTAATTATGTTGGTGTGTTTCCTCATGAGTGAAAGTGAGTGTGGGAATGTTTTCTAGTGAGTGTAGGAATGTTTTCTAGTGGGTATAAATGAGTGTAGGAATGTTTTTTAGTAAGTATAAGTGGGTGTAGGAATATTTTCTAGTGAGTGTAGGAATGTTTTCTAATGAATGTAGGAATATTTTCTAGTGAGTGTAGGAATGTTTTCTAGGGAGTGTAGGAATTGTTTCTAGCAAGTGTAGGAATTTTTTCTGATGAGTGTAGGAATGTTTTGTAATGTGTAGGAATGTTTTCTGATGAGTGTAGGAATGTTTTCTGATGTGTAGGAATGTCTTCTGATGAGTGTAGGAATTTTTTATATCGAGTGTAAGAATTTTTTCAAGTGAGTGAAGGAATGTTTTTTAATGAGTGTAGGAATGTTTTCTCATGAGTGTAGGAATGTTTTTTAATGAGTGTAGGAATGTTTTCTCATGAGTGTAGGAATGTTTTCAAATGATTGTAGGAATGTTTTCAAGTAAGTGTAGAAATGTTTTCTAATAAGTGTAGGAATGTTTTCTAATGAGTGTAGGAATGTTTTCTAGTGAGTGTAGGAATGTTTTGTAGCGAGTGTACAAAAGTTTTCTAGTGAGTGTAGGAATGTTTTCAAGTAAGTGTAGGAAATTTTCTTTGGGTGTAGTAAGGGTTTTCAAGTATAGGTAAATGTTTTCTTGAGTGTATGAAATGTTTGTATGTGGGTAGGAATGTTTTCTGATGAGTGTAGGAATGTTTTCTGATGTGTAGAAATGTCTTCTGATGAGTGTAGGAATTTTTTATATCGAGTGTAAGAATTTTTTCAAGTGAGTGTAGGAATGTTTTCAAGTGAGTGTAAGTGTGTAGGAATGTTTTCTCAAGAGTGTAGTGTAGGGAATGTTTTCAAATATTGTAGTGGAATGTTTTCAAGTAAAGTGTAGGAAGGTTTTCTTACAAGTGTAGGAATGTTTTCTATTGGTAAGTATGAGGTGATTAGGAATGTTTTCTAGTGAGTGTAGGTGATGTAACAGTGTTTTCTAGTGAGTGTGAGTGTAGGAAATTTTTTCTAGCAGTGTAGAAATGTTTTCTAGCAAGTAAGTGTAGGTTTTCATTACAAGTGTAGGAATGTTTGTCTAGGGCAAGTGTAGAAAGTTATCATAGTGGGTGTAGGAATGTTTTAGCGAAGCTGTTCTGTCATTCTAGTGAGTGTATGATTGTTTTTTAAGTGCAAGTGATTGTTAGAATTTTTCTAGTGGGTGTAGTAATGTTTTCAAGTAAGTGTAGGAATGTTTTCTTGTGGTGGCAAGCATGTTTTCTAGTGGGTGTAGGTATGTTTTCTAGTGAGTGTAGGAATGATTTCTAGCGAGAGTAGGAATGTTTTTAGTGAGTGTAGGAATGTTTTAGTGAGTGTAGGAATGTTTTCTAGTGAGTGTGGGAATGTTTTCTAGTGAGTGTAAGTGAGTGTAAGAATGTTTTCTCAAGAGTGTGAGTGTAGGAATGTTTTCTAGTAAGTGGAGGTGAGTGTAGGAATGTTTTCTCATGAGTGTAGGAATGTTTTCTATTGTAAGTGTGAGTGTTAGAATGTTTTCTCAAGAGTGTAAGTGAGTGTAACAGTGTTTTCTAGTGAGTGGAGGTGAGTGTAGGAAAATTTTCTCATCAGTGTAGAAATGTTTTCTTTTTGAGAGAAGGTGTAGGCATATTCCATTGTGAGTGTAGGAATGTTGTCTCAAGAGTGGAAGTTATCATAGTAATGTTTTCTCTCGAGAAGAGGTTTTGAAGGCATGTTCTGTCATGCATGTAGGAATGTTTTCTTATGAGTGCAAGTGATTGTTAGAATTTTATCTTAAGCGTGGAAGAGAGTATAGGAGGGTTTTCTCTTTGAGAGGAGGTTTTATAGGATGTTCTCTCATGAGCGAAATAAATTGCAGTGATGATTTCTTAGCAGCAGACATAATTGCTGTAGTATTCTTTAAAGAGTGAGAATAATTGCAGGAATAAATTTTCTACCTTAATCAGGCAACCGACACCTGAATCATATCAGAGACCATCCAGTGCCAAAGTCCGTTCTAGCAATCATAGTCTGCAAGTCTATCCGCCAGTGACATCATCCAGAAATGGATTTCCAAGTGCTAGACAACACAGATATACAGCTGCATCAGGTGGCCAAAGGGATACAGCTGCGACTATGAGGTCCAGGTGGGTTATCATACAAAATGCACTCAGTGGCTAGATGTGAGACTACAAGATACCAAAAGTTTGTCACTTCTTCTCATGTCAGACATTAAGTGTGATAAATGTCACAAGCAATTAGACCAGGTCTTGTGACGTCAGTAGATTGAAGGCTGTGTGTAATCATTCATTACTTTTCAGCACTATAGGGGACATAAGCCTTTGACAGACCCATACCAAATTTTCCTGTCCTGTGCCATCATGCCACATGCTATGGTTTACCCATAATCTGTACAAGGTGTTTGCATTTTCAGATGTGTACCCCCTGTACATAATTTCTGTACAGGTTTTCTAACCTATTCCCCTTATTACTGTGTCTCAGAGCTCTTTTATAAGGTCCTATTGAACACAGGATTTCCAAGTCTGTTAGTGATAATTAAGCACAGAAGTAGACTAAATGATGACACCATCACATTATTTTTACAGTGTAAAATAAACTCAGACATTTATTGTTTGGGTTTTAAAATAAGTGAAGACCTGCTTTAAAAGACAAAGTCCTCGTGCCTCATTTATAATGCAGCCCACTGTACTTGAAAATATTTTTACACAAATTAACTCTTTTGATATGTTTTTTCAGTCTTTGTACAACTTTTATGGGTCTTTGTACAGGGTTTTGGATTTTTTTGTACAGGTTTTTCATCTCCGAGGTGTGGCATGTATGCTTCTGCTCAAGGTCTTTCAGTGTCCTCTATTCCTTTCATGTGTGTCGCCAGTTCTCTTGCCTGTGTGTTTTTTTGTCTGTCTCTCACAAGCTCTCCTACATCCCAGGATGTCAGTTTCAAAGTTTCCCAATTCTGCTGGCACAAGTGCAGTTTTCTATTTGTAATGATCTCCAAAATTTTCTCTAGCATTGGAGGTCCACATTGATGGTACACATTGATGGTACACATTGATGGTAAATATTGATGATACACATTGACACAACATTTCCACATTGACACAACATTTCCTGTTAATGTTTCCTACATTCCTGTTTTTTTTTCCCAGGATCTCCTTGTTTGGTTTTGCTTCCATGAAATGGGACATTTTCTTCTTCTTCTTCTTCTTCTTCTTCTTTGATCCTTAGCCGCCACCCATCAAAGCAGTCAGTGGCCATCATGCCTGCTGGCGTCTTGTAGGGCAACAACAAATTGATTCCACTTTGCTCGGTCGGTGGCCGTTCTTCGTGCAGTGCCCCAACTCTGGTTCATTCTTTGCATCTCAGCCTCCACAGTCCTCCGCCAAGTTGTTTTTGGTCGGCCTCTCTTTCATTGTCCGTCAGGGGTCCAAAGATTAGCTGTTCTTGTGATGGCATCGGGGTCTCTTCTGAGGACATGGCCAACCCAGCTCTAGCATCTGCCAGCTATGATGGTGTGCATGTCCTCTTGCTTGCTCCGAGTAAGCAGATCTTGGTTGGTGATGGTATTCGGCCAAAAGATTCGGATAATTTTTCTTAGGCATGTTGTGTGAAAAGAGGACAATTTCGATATTTCTTTCTCTGTAACTCTCCAGCATTCCGCACCATAGAGAAGCACAGAAAGCACACAGCTCTGATATAATCTTAAATTTGTGCTTGTGATGTACTGAGAGAACTTCCAGATGTTGTTTAGACTAAAAAGGCTGTTCTTGCTTTGTTCATTCTGTTGTTGATGTCTTTGCTTGCTCTGCCATCTGGTGTTACTATGCATCCTAGGTATGTGAAGGTGTCTGTTCCAGTTGCTGATTCCTTACTGATATGGGCTCAGGGTTGCTCACATTGAGCGTCATGACCCCTGTCTTCTTTAGATTGATGTTCAAGCCCACCTGCTGGCTATACTTATTAAGTCTATCCATTTTTTCCTGAATGTTGTGATGTGAATGTGCTAGTAGTGCAATGTCATCTGCATATTCCAGATCTTCCAGTGTAGAAAATGTAGTCCATCTTATTCCTCTTGGATTGCCCTCTGTTGTCTGGCGCATCACCCATTTAAGTTATCATGGCCAGGAGCTTTTCCATTCATTTACCCTTTGATTGCTGTGATGATTTCTTCTTTTCATGGAATGTCTGTATTATAATACATCTAGATCATTTTCAGCCTCAGGAACATTCAATTGTGTCTCTGGTGGTTCCTTGTTCAGAGTTTCTCTGAAATGCTCTGCCCATCTTGTTTCCTGTCCCTCTGCTGTCGTGATGAGATTTCCTTGCTTATCTCTTACTAATGTAATATTGTTTGCACCTCGTTTTCCACTGATGATTTTAGTTATTTTGTATACTGTGCTTTGTTCATTTCTCAGTGCTGCCTCTTCTGCTTATCTTGCAAGATCGTCTAGGAAATTCCTTTTGTGCTCGGGTTTGGCGTTTAACTTCCTTGTCCAGCTGACTGTACTGTTTGCTATATAATTGCTTTAACCTGGGGGACTTCGCTTCTGTTTTCTTTCTTTTCATTTCCTTTCTCATCGTTATGGTGTTTAATGTTTCTGGTGTTATCCAGTCTTGCTTCTTCCTTTCCTGGAATCCTAAGCATGATTTGCTGCTTTCCTTATATATTGTTGAAATGGTGTTGAATTTCTGGTCTATATCATCAGTCAATGTCTTTTTCTGACTTTTGGCAAATTGATATTGCTTCTTTATATCAGCCGCAAAAGCGTTTCTGGTAAGGGGGTCCTTCGATTTGCCGATGTCAAACCTTTTCTGTGTAGTTACAGTTGGTCCTGCCGTTCCTAGTTTCACTTTCAGTTTTGCTAGTACTAAATGGTGATCACTTCCCACATCCGCACCTCTTCTTACCTTCACATCTTGTAATGCATGTCTCCATCTACCGTTAATCATAATGTGGTCTATCTAGTTTCTGTCCCGACCATTTGGTGATTCCCATGTTAATTTGTGAATTTCTTTGTGTGGGAAAAGTGTTCCTCCAATGACCAGGTTGTTAATGCTACAGAAACTTATTAATTTATCCCCATTTTCATTTGCTGTTCCACTGCCACATTTCCCCATTACTCTTTCATTATATTGTGTGTTCCAACTTTTGCATTGAAGTCTCCCATTACTACGATAAGATCATATCTAGGTGTGTCTTCCATTTCTTTCTGCAGTTGTTGATAGAATTCATCCTTGACCTCATCATCATTGTCATTCATTGGTGCGTAGCATTGTATTATTGTAGTGTAGGTGAATCTCTCTCTCAATCTTATTCTTATCAGTCTGTTGTTGATGGGTTTCCATTCCAGTAATGTCCTTTCTATTCCTTTTTGTAGAATAATGGCTACACCTTCATTGTGCTGTCCACCCTCTCTTCCAGAGTAAAGTACCGTTTCTCCTGTTGCTTTTTTAACTTTTCCTGCCCCTGTCCATCAGCTCTCGCTTATCCCTAGAATGTGTAACCTATAGTTTCTCATTTCTGCTGTGACCTGTTTTAGTTTACCTGTCTCGTTCATTGTCCTGACATTCCAAAATCCTATTCTTGCTTCATGTTTTGCGGTCAGGACATCCGTTTTTGTGTCAGTGGCTTCCTTTCGGCTTTCACCACTGACAGTCATTCGGGCCTCAGACTCCGGATGTCCGTCCCGCAGCAAAGTTTGTTCATTTGTTGTCATTTCCGTAACTTCATTTCTTTTTACATAGACAGGGGTGTCAGCCCTATGCTAAAACCCCCAACCTGGAGGACCAGGGTGTCTGCTTTAGTCTGACCCCTGCCCGTGCAAACCTTTCCAGCTTGGTAGAACCTTCCAGGAGTAAAACTCCAGCTGGCATAGCTCTGGGGGTAATCAGGATACGCAAGCCGCCATACCTCGAGAAGGTATTGACACCGGTGATGGCAGCACATTTTCTTCTACATTTCCTCATTTCTCTTTTCCCTAATGGAGCTTAACACGACCACTACAGCTGCTCCTTGAAGCGAACATTCCCTGCCCATACTGTCCAAGATCTTTCCAGGCCCGCATCGAGCTTATCAGTCACCGTCGTACCCATAGACAAACTTAACATATTCCTTATAATTGGATGAACAGAGTGGTCTTCATCACCCGTGATGGATGAACAAACAACAACAGCTGCTCCCTTTGCTGAAAGCTTGTGCTAAGCACTCATGTGCTCCTACAGTGGTGGTGTCTGTAGCAGTGTGTTTTACTTAATGAGGTTGTCAACCTCTTGCATAACCTTATAATAATCGCTTCTCATGACATGAGTGATAGGCAGTATTCCTTTTCTTTCTTTGTCTTTTCAAAGACCCCCTCCCCCCCAGGGAGTCACACAAGGCATTTTATTGTGTATATATAGTAATAATAAGCAATAGGAAACTCTGTACAGAACATTACTACAAGAGGTAATGTGATCATCAGACAAAGTCTGATGCTCTTGGAGAGTGGGCCCTCTTGGGTCATGACTTCTAAGTGTCATTCCCCTTTCTTTTTTATTTTCTTGCACTACCTGCATTGGGAATTGAGGGAACAAACAGGAATGATGTTTATGCTCATCTAACATAGTCACCACTTGCAAAGAATAGGATTGAAGTGGTTAACAAGATAACTAATGTGGAACTGATGACAAGAACCGGACTTGCAGTGGAACAAGAGATGAGGAAACATGTTGATATCATTACAAGACATTATTTATTCTGGAACCCCCCAGGTTAAGAGAGGTTGACGAAGACCAAAAAGCACATGAAATAGAGGACTGGCGACAGAAAGAAAACGGATAAGGAGGACATGGAAAGACCTTGAGCTGAAAGCACGGGACAAGAGTTTATTGAAGGCCCGTTACTCCTCGTTGAGATTGCCGTAATGCAGTGAAGTGTTAGAGACTTCACGGTACTAGGTCCAGCATGGAGAGGTGGGGTTGACCAGTTACTTTCCTCACTGCCATTTTCTTCCCTAACTCAAGTGCAAAGTCAGGTACCCATTTACAGCTGGATAGACAAGCATGTTGATCACGGCTGTTTGCCAGCGATCTTTTAGTTGTTTCCCTTTTTTCCCTGACCGCGCTATTTATAGCTATATTGACAGAGGTCACTTGGTCAACTTCCTAATCGGAAAAAAATGTGGCGATGTTTACTTTTGATAGGGCTTAATTAATGCTTTTAAGCTACTTTATTATTATAAATACCGGCTTTAATTTTGCGTAAAGCTAGACTAGAAATGTTAGAGTAAATTTTAGAACAAGAACAAACATTTTATCACAATTAGAACAGAAGATATAATAGTCTGAAATAGTGTAAAATTTACGTTTTTTTTTATATTTTGTTATGGTTTGTTTCTAATGCAATTTACACTAAATCGGTCACAATCAACATGCATAACAAATTACAGAAATCAAAAGTAGAAAACCTGCAGAAAATGGATATCAAAGTTTTGTTTTGGTTTCATGCGTCAAACATTAATTATTGAAACATTAAATTGCAAGTCCACATTTATTACCTTAAAATAACACACCCAATTGTCCCCAAAACATGAGAGCTAACAATTATCTCAATCATACATCACGATGGTCATGTAAAAATGAGTATGGTCATGAGTAAAACGAAATGTTCAATTTAATAAATAAATAGGCGTATTTAATAAATACATCTATTAAATGATTTCCACACTCTGTTAATTCTGTCACTCTCACGCAACAACTGCCATAATTTGCTCTAGCCCCAAAATTTTGCTCAATTATCATTCACACTTCCTTTTTTTAATAAGAGGAATCTGTACACAGATGGAGAAATTTGTAACAAATGAGTTTCCATTATAAATTTTAATTGTGAAGTTATATTTTTAATACCGCTGGCGCGTCTTTCAATTTTGGAAATAGTGGAATGTACAAATTCTCCTCTCATGTGCTCTCCATGCATGCCCATTCCAAAGCCATGAGTTCTGATCCAGTCTGCGCAGTGTTTTTCTAATATGTGCTGTTTAGGAATTGTCTTACTGGGGAATAGCTTTTTGAACAAAGACATATAAGTCTCTATTAATGCTGTTATTGATTCTTTACTAATTGGTTTACTGTGTGATATTTTGTTGTGTACTTTCTCAAATGCTTCTTTCAGTGAGTTGAATTGTTCTTGGGCAATAAAAGCTATGTCAGTTATATCTTGTTTGTTTGTAATTTTCATTGTTTGTGTAATGATTGCTCTTGTAAGATCTTTATAAACTTTTTGTGTGAGATATCTGTGGCAGTGATTCCCTATGAATTCTCTGCTATGATAAGCCTGTGGTATGATTTTGTGTTTGGCTAGTACCTTGTCCAGGTGTAAGCAAACTGGACCAGACCTAGCACACAGATCTTGAAACTGAAGTTTGGCCAGCGCATCTTGTGCATTTTCAAGTTTAACTTTAAAACTATCTGTCTCCTCCTTATCCTCACAAAGTTCAATACCTGCCTGAAAAAAATTAAATTTTAGCTTCTAATTCTTCTGCCTGTTTCCAGTTCCTACCAAATCTCTTCAAGTTCTTAATAGGATTAATGTTTGCATGTATCTCTTGCGGATTCTCAAATATCTTTGCGTGTATTGTATCGTCTACCTGTTCTAGAAGTCTGTGGTGTTTCAAAACAATGCCTAATAAAATATGAAGGTAAGGAGGAGCTACATTTTCAATGTCAATCTCTAACATTGGTTTGAGTAAACAATTATGGTAACGTGCCACTTGCCTTTTATTCCCTTTCCCATATTTCATATATCTATTGTAATTTCTTATCAACATTGCCAAACTTCTTGGTTTGCAAATTGTATGCTCTCTGGATGTCTTTATTTCCTTGTTTTGCTGGAGACACCACAGACATGGGTATATTCCTTGAGCTCCAGACAAACCAAACATTTTCATCAAAAAGTCATAATCCCTGAATAAGAAAACAACTTTTTTACCATCCCACTCTAAATCTTTTAGTGACTCTATCTGAGCTTTCATGTCATTCATAAATATTTCTAAATTATCATATGTATCTCTGACTCTAGCAATTGATAAAAGGATGGTATTGGATTTAGAATTTGCTTTCTCTAAACTTACTATCTGCATTGTAACTTTGAATGAAAGAAGATATACAAACAGTTACTTAGAATTCTTTGGCAGCCGTCGTGTGCACAGGATTGTCTACCAAAGAACACTAATGGAACAGTCCTTATCTCACACACAATTAAAAAAAAGACATTCATATTATAAATACAAGATTAACAAGACTTGAAAGATAGATCAAAGTATTGTGGAAGTAATCTATCTATATCTTTACATGTTTTCTGACGCTTATATACGCAGCTAAATATCATTATAAATGAATGAAAATGCAAAAACAGATGGTGCTTTACAATAAGTTATTTTTTTACAACCTTATTTAAGATTTGCGAGAATCAGGAATGCATTTACAGTGATTTAAATGTTATAAAATCTGGTGACAATATGCTTGTTCTTGTAATGCCAAACTCACAAAACTGACTACCACACATTCTCAAGATATGAAACCAAAAAAAAAAGTATGTGGAAATAATCTTTAGCTTCCCTTCGAGAAGTCTTTATAATTATAAACTCAAACGAATGGGCCGATTTTTAGATATTAAATTAATAAAAAGATTACTTATTTTATGAATTTCCTCAAATGATGACGCTGTTTTCAAAAGTCTGTAACTCCATCAAAACTAATTTCAAACAAATAAAAATGCAATCACAAATAGAACACAGAACAAAGTTATAGTACACAAAATAATTTTAGCGCTGTGTTTATCCAGAACGAGTGTGTAATGATTTATATTTTACTGATTTTACACACACATCAGCTGATTTTCCCCGCCAACACCCTCAGTAGTTTTTTACGGTGCATTTGAAAATTTTAAACCCGGTGTCAGAATTCCGGTCACCAAAACTAAAAGATCGCTCGGGTATAAGGCACAAACAGCCATGTGATACCGTGAATTGAACTCAGTAACTTTGCCACAACAGACCAGCACTCTAACCATTCTGTCAATCAGATGCTCTGTTGAATATAGCCACTACTAAAAACCACCCACAGTGCACATTATATAATTATTCAAGTTATGTTTTGGTGAGTTATTTACTTATTTACATGAAGCTTTATTATTTGACTAACTGGCGTCTCTCTTTACCACAATTACATCAGATCTGCCTTGCTGAGAACTCCAGACGTGCAAGAGGGTTCTTCTTTGGCAAATGTAACAACAGTAGAAGCATTGCTTAAGCCTGAAAATGCTAATAATGGTACCGTGGGCAGTGACAATGACTCACCAAGACTTTTATGTGCTGAATTCCACCGGCTGCCTCAGACAGAAGCAGCAGAGATGTATACAGGTCAGTAAGAACTGGTGAACTTCTTTCACTTCAGATGCATGACTCAGAAATTCATTCTTCAGTGTTGCATGTTTTGGATTTCAGATATTCATCCAGGTTTATCTTTAAAGTGTTCATCTCATTTGTGGTGTAATTTTCTCTCATTTCTCAGATTAGAACAGTGGCCACTCTGCCATGCTGGCACAGTGTTCAAGATATTAACATATAAACCAGTGATTGGTTAGGTTTGGTTTTAAGGACTATCTTCATTGCACACAAACAATTTCCATCGGAGCTACAATCTCCTCCCTTATATCACACAAGGAGGATCTCAGCACAGTGCACAAACTCCCTAGCACTGGCAAGAATCCCAATGTGTGTAAATAGGAATCACACATTCTATATATATTTTTGTGGTGGGTAGGTTTCTAATTCTTAAATTCTTTTTGCCAGGGCAGCGGCATTATGGCCTTCTCTTTACGATTTCCAACTGCTGTCGGATTTCTAAGGTGCCCAGCTTGTACACAGGACCTCCAATTTTTTTTCGCCCTTATCCGAGAAGGCTAGGCATTCGATCTCACTACCCAGGAGACTAGGGGGAGTATGACATCATTAGGACCACTGGCTCTGAAAAAAAATATCCATAAATTATATTCCCTCTAATGGGAATTGAACCCGGTACCTTTAGAATTTTAGGGGGACATCATACTTCTTAGCCACTCCAACCCCCCCAAAAAAATGAGTAATTACAAGTATAACAATGTAGTTCCGTGGATCTCTGCAGATACAAAGAAAGAATAGGACTAAGGCTCATACAGGCATGTCGTTCAAGGTGACTAATATGAGATTGTGTACGGGGCTACAATTTCTTTGCTGATTCTCATGTAACCTTCACATTATTTTTGAGTTGATCTTGTGGTTTATGATTGTGCATTATGGGAAATATATAGAAATCAAGAGACAAATGAACGAACAAACAAAATCCTTATTTGATCATTGTGAAGAAATAGGTATTATTGCCTTTTTATATATCTGCCCTTCAGTAATACAGTTCTCAAAATGTTTTCAAATTAAAATATTCTAAACTTCAGTCATAAGTTATTAACATTATCATCATATTCAGTAATTGAGAGCACACATGTACATTCATTCACATATGTATGCACACAGAGATAGAAAGAGGAAGGAAGCAATAAAGCTATTTCATATGTAAAATTAAAGTCGAAAAGATTACATTTACAAATAAATACTCATAGAATTGTTGTATAACTGAAACAGAGTTGTCAATAGAAATCAAGTCCAAAAAAACAATTCAGAATCATCAAATATCAAGTCAGCCTTATTATATGGCTGTGAAGCATAGAGAGCAACAAAATCAACAACTAGACTTTCATAAATGGGTGATTGGCTAGAATAAGATTGCAGTAGTGTGCCAAGATCACCAGTAGGAAACTGATGACATGCACCAGACAGGAGGCAGTGGAACATGAGATGAGAAAAAGACACTGGTCATGTTACCGGGGCCTGAAAGGGGAGTAGAGAATAGTAACACTGTTCCCTGCCAAGCAGGGCCAGATTATCCATTAGGCTAAGTAGGCTGAAGCCCAGGGGCTCGAAGCTCTTGGGGGCCTGTTCATATGTAAAAAAAAAATTTTTTAATGCATAGATTTATGTACAAAAAGAATATGTTTGCAATCACATTTATAACGTTCTTAAAAAAAATGAACTTATTCATTTTAAAGCATTTATTGGGGACATAGATAGGTTTAAAACAGATGAAAATGGAACCCGTAAGTCTTCAGTTGCCCTTCGCATGTATAGAACCCTTGTACACAATGACCTTCAAGAAACATTTTCAAATGGGTTCATTTGTCTTCGCATCTATTTATCACTTTTAACAACCAACTGCTGTGGAGAACGATCATTTTCTGCACTCAAACTGGTTAAAAACTATCTACGATCCACTATGAAGGATGATAAACTGAACAATATGGCAGTGATCGCATGGAATCTTCTTTTCTTAGAAAAACTGATTTCTTGCCAGGTATTGAAGAAATTGTTGAAAGAAAAATTTTTCAATAAAATATGTTTATTGTGTTCACATTTAATACTAATACAAATAATTACTAATAAAAGAAGTAAGCAACGCTAACAAACTAACATACCAGTCTGTTGATTCTTCTTCTTCTTCTTCCGTCCTTAGCCACCGACCGTCAAAGCAGTCAGTGGCCATTACGCCTAGTGGCGTCTTAGGGCAACAGCAGATAGGTTTTCTTTGCCATTGTTTCCCATCACGCCTATTGGCGTCTTTAGGGCAACGGCAAATCAATCCATTTGCTGTTGTTTCCGTAATCGAAGTGACTGGCAAACGGGTGATCAGCCCGTTGGTCAGTCTATTGATAATACTAGTATATAGGGAGGGCTGCCACCTCAGGGGCGCATTCCCATAGTCAGTTATGACTGAAGGGGCTATTATCACCACACTAAGGAGTTTGAAAAAAAAAGTTAATATTATTGCCTATTAGCCGTTGGCCCAAACACCAAAAAACCTAGAGACCCTTCTTGGCTTAATCCGGCCCTGGTACCAAGCATTTCGTAAAAAGTGACTAAGTAGTGTTGGACATAGGGTTGGTTCTCCCATCCTGTAAAAACATGTTAAACCACAAAAACTTCAATCATGGACTAAGGAAAAAAACAACTCAGCCATCCAAGACAGGGGAAGGTCCTCTGGCTGGGAGGCTAATGACGCAACACAGCCGAAAGGAGTCTGTGTTGCTGACTAACCTTCTTTCTTCTAGAACCTCCAGATTTGGCACCTGGAATGGTCGGACATTGAACAAAACAAGGGAAGACAGTGCAGGTGGCAGTAGAAATGAAGAACTAAAAGGTCGATGTACAGGGACTGTGTGAAACAAGGTGGAAGGGGGTGGGGTAGACACGACGAAACTCAGCACTGGCCTTGTTCTAGAACCCCCAAGGTGAGAGGAAACAGGTAGAGGCAGAGGCTGACCATGAAACATGTGGAGAAGAGAATGGGAGACTGACGTAAAAATGAGGAGGA
Organism: Oreohelix idahoensis; assembly: GCA_024509875.1. Classification (NCBI taxonomy): domain Eukaryota; kingdom Metazoa; phylum Mollusca; class Gastropoda; order Stylommatophora; family Oreohelicidae; genus Oreohelix; species Oreohelix idahoensis. Next base: position 45,799 of record JAMPIV010002480.1, read on the forward strand.
AAGCGTGGACAGAGCTTGAACTGATGGTACGTGACAGGAGAACTTCATATGTGTTTGTTGAAGGCCTATGCTCCTTGAGGAGCTAAACAGTATTGACTGATTGACTTAATAGATGGGGCACACATTAAGGAAGTCTATTGATAGAACTACAACGCATTCCTTTGTCTGGAATCCCTGGGGTAAAACAGGCAAACGGAGACCAAAGAACACGTGGAGAAGAGAACTGGAGACAGAATTGAGAAAAGAATAAAGAGGACATGAAAAGAACTTGAGTGAATGGCACAGGACAAGAGAAGGCCAATGCTCCTTGGGGAGCTGAAGATAAATGAATGAGTGAAGTGAAAAAGTATGACTAAGATAATAGCATTCTAACAACGGTGTTGTCTAATTTATTCTTGTACAGATCGGCTACATGCAGTGGCCAAGAATGCCTATGACAAGATCCAGGAGATGGTCAGTTGTTATAGTCATGTGACTTGTTTTGTTATCAATTGTTACAGTCATGTGACTTGTTTTGTTATCAGTTGTTATATCATGTGACTTGTTTTGTTATCATTGTTATAATCATGTGACTTGTTTTGTTATCAGTTGTTATGTCATGTGACTTGTTGTGTCATAATTTGTTATAGTCATGTGACTTGTTTTGTTATCAGTTGTTGTACTCATGGGACTTGTTTTGTTATCAGATGTTACCATCATGTGACTTGTTTTGTTATCAGATGTTACCATCATGTGACTTGTTTTGTTATCAGTTGTTATATCCTGTGACTTGTTGTGTCATCATTTGTTATTATCATATGACTGGTTTTGTTATCAGTTGTTACAGTCATGTGACTTGTTTTGTTATCAGTTGTTACATTCATGTGACTTGTTTTGTTATCAGTTGTTACAGTCATGTGACTTGTTTTGTTATCACATGTTACAATCACGTGACTTGTTTTGTTAACATTTGTTACAATCATTTGACTTGTTTTGTTACTTGTATTGAAGTTTTGTACTGTGATTATAAATATTTTGACCTTTGTGGGAGCTTCGAGTGGCATAGTGGTTAGAGTGCTTGCTTCTTGAGGTTCAAGTGACAGCGTGGTTAGAGCTTGCTTCTTGAGGCAGAGTTACCTGGTTCGCAACTTGGTACCATCACTCTTCAGTCTACCGGCTATTTATCAGTAAGAAACACAAGATAACACCGGAAGTATACAGCCCCTTAATGACGCAATCACTTCTGTTGTTCTCCTATTAACAGTATGTGTCAGTCCAAACAAGACAAAGACCTTGATACTGGGTCCAGTAAATAGTAGAAGACTAAAGGACAATAGTATAGAACAGTGGGTAGGTTTCTGGTATTGTATGAACATAAATAACACATAAGGAAGGGAAACCCGAGGCCTGTAAACAGTAAATTAATATTAGTAAATTAATATTAGACAAACATAAAGGTATGTTTTCAGGCACTCGTAAGAAATACCCAGCTGGAAATGAGTACCAGACTCTTTTCTTGAGTTAGGGTGAATAAGCAGCAAAAAAGGCACCCATTCAATCTACCTGATCAAGCTGACACCTAGTATAGTGAAGTCAGTAACACTTTAGTCCTGTATGACAGTATGTGCTATGGGTCTATCGTAATTATTAGACCTTTGTGGTTACTCTTTGTTCTTCAGACCACCAAGTATTCTGTCCTGTAAGCTCACTGATGAATCTGCTCCATTTTCTTCCTTATCTGCCTTGACCTTTTGACTCTCCCTCCTTCGTTTCTCTTCTCAGTGTAATTTCTAACCTCGGAATACCAGAATCAGTTTTGCAGAACTACCAGCATATTTAAAATATAAAAACATCTTAAGTGATGCTGCCTGTTATGATTCTTCATCGGTCTAAAGTTTTAAGTTCTGACATAGTATGAAATATATTTGTGTTCTAGTGAGAGAGTGTGTTCTGAGATAGTGTATGTGTTTGGAAGATAAAATTTGTGGTATGTGATAGGGTATGTTTTCTGAAGATAAAATGTGTGGAATGAGATAGTGTATGTATTCTGAAGATAAAATGTGTGGAATGAGATAGTGTATGTATTCTGAAGATAAAATTTGTGGTATGAGATAGTGTATGTATTCTGAAGATATAATTTGTGGAATGAGATAGTGTATGTATTCTGAAGATACAATTTGTGGATTGAGATAGTGTACATATTCTAAAGATAAAATTTGTGGAATGAGATAGTGTATATATTCTGAAGATAACATTAGGGTATGAGAAAGTGTATGTATTCTGAAGATATAATTTATGGTATGAGAAAGTGTATGTATTCTGAAGATATAATTTGTGGTATGAGATAGTGTATGTATTCTGAAGATAAAATGTATGGTAAGACATAGTATATGTATTCTGAAGATAGAATGTGCACTATACCGATATTTTATATGTTCTGAAGACGTATATAGGTTCTGGAAATAGTTTGTGTTTTGAAGATGTGTAAATGTTCTCAAGATAGTTTATATGTTCATTGTGATGTCTGTATGTTCAGAACATGTATATTCTTACAATAGTTTTGTATATTCTAGAGGTTGTGATTTTGTTCAAGAGATAGTGTATATATTCTTGCAATAGTTTATATGTTCTAGAGATGGTGTTTTTTGTTCTGATATAATACGTGTATATATGTTCTTGCAATAGTTTTATATGTTCTTGAGGCTGTGATTTTGTTCCAGAGATAGTGTATATATTCTTGCAATAGTTTATAAGTTCTAGAGTGGGTGATTGCTCTAGATATAATAAACACATGTAGACATGTTATAACATGGAACTGCTTATACAGAGGTCACACGTTAGACCCCCAATTTAGCCGATTGCCCTCTTTTCACATACTTTAAGTTTGGACGATTTAAGAGTTGATCCAGCACATTTCCCAGTTTATTCAACATGTTACACTGTTGCAGTTGTTCATTGAGTAAGCATGGATACTGCACTTCAGTTGACTGGAGTTGGACAATGTGAATATGATTCATATCCTTCATTTGAAATAGATTATTAAAGTTGCGAACAAGAAGAAACAAGAGAGAACGGAGCAGTTAACTCTAGACTCATTTATTAGGAAAACTACAACATAATCAGTTATATTGGCTTCATCATGTACTCATATCCAACATATATTTCAGTGTAAAATCTTATTTATTTACATGATGGTAATTTGTAGAACCATGCTAAAATGAAACATGTAATAGTGTTGCTTCCTTTTTGGGTTCCTTAACAGTATAATAGTTGACATAGTCTTACTGCTGTTAAGAGGGTACGCATCAACAAATGTGGTAAGAATATATTTGTAAATTAAATTCATCGCGCATGGGAGCGCACATATTTGTGCGTAAGTATTTTGCGTTTTGTTGCTAAACACTAGATGACGTAGTGGCCTCCAGAGAGAGATGTCATGGCTGAAGTCAGACTGATGTCTGTTTGTTTGAACCCCATATGGTGGGTTATCTTCTGTTAAAATCGATTGTATACGGCCTTCCATACGGAAGCCATCGCCGTGAATGGCCTCGTAAATAAGAAATCTGGAACCTCTGAACATCATAATTGAGGCATTACAATGCATATAAATTCTAAAGTTCTGAATTTGAATGACCTCTCCTTATGTGCCATAATCCTTAGGGCGGCGAACAAATACTTTATCTTTGTAGTTGCGTTTCTGTAATACCATTTCTTCAAAATAATAGGCTGGATTTTAATGACTTCGCTTTATATGTTATCCATTTCAATACATCCAAATGAAGGGTCAACGATTCCCATGGAATGTACTGACTAGATTCAGTATGACGAACGTAGAATATATTTACATTATTATAAATGAACTTACTGTAAAATCTTCACGGCAATGGCTTCCGTATGGAAGGCCGTATACAATCGATTTTAACAGAAGATAACCCACCATATGGGGTTCAAACAAACAGACATCAGTCTGACTTCAGCCATGACATCTCTCTCTGGAGGCCACTACGTCATCTAGTGTTTAGCAACAAAACGCAAAATACTTACGCACAAATATGTGCGCGATGAATTTAATTTACAAATATATTCTTACCACATTTGTTGATGCGTACCCTCTTAACAGTAATAAGACTATGTCAACTATTATACTGTTAAGGAACCCAAAAAGGACGCAACAAATAGCCTCCTCCAGTCACAACTGACTATGGGAGTGATGCACCCTTGCAGTGATAGCCCTCATCTGCTTTTTTTGCTTGATGTTCCTTTGGTTTTGTTCTTTTGTCTTCTGCTTGTTGTAAGAGCTTCTTTTCGCCCAGTCTAAGGTGGTGCCGTAGGGAGCATCGTCACTTGGTGCGATTGGCAGCTTCATCCTCCTAGGCTGCTGGACTTATGTCCAGTGCCATCATGTCTCTCTTGCACACATAATAAAAGAAGTAAATGATGAATATATATGTTACTTATTTTCGCCAAGCCTTAAGTGAGGATAATTGCTTGTACAGGCATACCTCACTTTATTGCGCTTCACACATATTGCGCTTTTTTTCAAATTATTCATGTTTATTTATTAGAATGTGCCTTCTTCTTCCGATAGATTTTGGCTCTCCACCAGCAAAAAAATTACGATTCGCTGAAGATGAAGATTAGCATTTTTTTAGCAATAAAGTATTTTTAATGTTACAATACACTGTTTTTTTAAGACCTAGCGCTATTGCGCACTTAATAGACATAGTGTAAACATGATTTTAGGCTTTTATATGCACTGGGAAGCAAAAAAAAAATTGGTATGATCCGCTTTATTGCGATATTCGCTTTATTGCGGAGGTCTGAAACCGAACCCGCAATATCTCCGAGGTATACCTGTACTTAATGCTAGACGTCAGTCAGGTTGCTGATTTCTGTCAAACCCTGATAACTTAACAAAATAAGGAAATTCATTATGATGCAGACTCATGTATAATTGGGTGCCAAATTTCAGACCCATTCATCCACATTAAATTACCATTCATCCACATTAAATCACCATTCATCCACATTAAATCACCATTCATCCACATTAAATCACCATTCATCCACATTAAATCACCATTCATCCACATTAAATCACCATTCATCCACATTAAATCACCATTCATCCACATTAAATCACCATTCATCCACATTAAATCAATTCTACAGTGTCTAAAACGTAAGGTTAAAGGTTGTCCCATAGCAAATACTACCATAGGGGAGTGAAGTGTTAGAGACTTGACCATACTAGGTCCAGCATTGAGAGGTGGGGTGACCAGTTCCCTTCCTCATTGCCTTTTCTTTCCCTAACTCAAGAGCAAAGTCAGTTTTCCATTTACAAGTGGGTAGACTGGAGCATGGTGATACCGTGAATCGAACCCGGCACCGTTTTCGCGAGAGACAAGCGCGCTACCCACTCTGTCAGTCGGAAGTTCCTACAATGTATATGTTTCTATAAAACCTTTATATGTTCTGTAGGTGCTGTTTTTTGTTCTAGAGATAGCATGTATATGTATTTTTCCACAGTCTATATGTTCTAGAGATGCAGTATGTATTCTGGAGGTAGTATTTGTTTAGTTGCGGTTGTCTATGTAATCTTCTTTCCTGTATTCCTGTACTACTCTGAACACATTTTTTTTTCTTTCATGAGCAGACGCCACGAATTGCTAAGGGTCACTTGTCCCGCTGGCAGTGTTTGCCTGACGAGATCTGGCTGTACATATTCAACTTCCTGTCCCAGGGTAACCTGAAAAACTTGATGCTTACTTCGAGATACTTCCACAGACTGGCCAATGATGAGACACTTTGTAAGTTCTGGGTTATCATCATGATTATCATTTTCTTTCTCACTCCTTATGGAGCATGGAGCCACCACTTTAGTTGGTCCTCCTTGTAGGAAGCCTGCACCATTCTCTTGTAGTGATGGTTTCTGTATCAATTTGTTTTACATGATGAGGTTGTCAGCCTCATGCAAAAAAAAACAACCTCATATTAGTCACCTTGTACGACTCTGGAGGGAGCATTAGTTCTATTTTGTCTTTGTCTCACCTGAGACCCCTGAGAGGTCCACGGGGCTTATGGGTTATACTAAGAAAACAAAAACAGTGATAAGTAGAATGAATGCAGGAAACAATAATAAAGTTACACTTAAAGAAATCCCTTCAAGATCTATAATCATTCATATATCTTGGCAGCAGTGCACAATGGGAGAGGCAGATGGCAACATCAGAATAACAATACCAAATAAAAGAGGAGCTTTCATTACATTGAGGAATGTAAGGAAATTTTTAAAAATCAAGTCAAGCACAAAAATAAGAATCTTCAACTCAAGTGTCAAGTCAGTCCTATAATAATAGCCCCTTCAGTCATAACTGACTATGGGATTGCGGCCCTACAGTGACAGCCCTCAGCTGCTTATTTTCCTGGTGTTCCTTTCGATGTTTTCTCCTCACTTCTGCTTGTCATGAGAGATTCTTTTCACTCAATCTGAGGTGGCACCATAGAGAGCATCGCCACTTGGTGCGATCGGCAAGTTCATCCTCTCTGGTTGCTGGATTTATGTCCTGTGTCCTCATGTCTCTCTTGTACACAACTTTGAGTCTCAGCTGTGGTCGCCCAACTGTTCTGTTGCCATCTGCCAGTTGTTCATAGAAGATATCTTTTGGGATGCGACCATCTTCCATGTGACGGACATGGCCAAGCCAGCGTAGTCTGTGCTGTCTAATCAGTGTATGCATACTTTGAAGGCCAGTACGTGACAACACCTCAACATTTGTCACTTTGTCCTTCCACGCAATACTGAGGATGTGACGTAGAAGGAAGGTATTGAGCCTTCTTTCTTGCTTAGCATAGGTTGTCCATGTCTCGCTGCCATATAGAAGTGTGCTGGTGGCTCAGGCGTTGTATACCGCAGCTTTGGTCTTTGTTGTGAGTTTTGACTTTTCACAAACACACATTGTGAGGCAGGCAAATGCGGCTGTTAATTTGTGTCCAAAGAGAGTTTGTCATTGATGGTAGATCCCAGGTGTGTGAAGTGGTGCACCACTGCCATTAGTGATAACTGGTGCAACATCCACATCCTGACCCAGCACATTTGTTTTCTTTAGACTTATTGTGAGGCCAAAGTCCTTGCATGCTTGGGTGAAGCGATTCATCAAGCTCTGGAGCTCCTATTGACTTTGAGTGACGATTGCAGCATCATCGGTGAATAACAAGTCCCTTATAGTGACCCTTCCGATTTTTGTTGTTGCCTATTGCGTGGTTCTAACAGGAACATCAAAAACCACAACAAAGAAGTTACAGACATTTCATAAATGGGTGCTTACATAGAATAGAAGGATTGAAGTGGTATGACAGGGAACTGATGACAAATACCAGTGGAACAAGAGATGAGATGAAGGCCATGGCGATGGATTGGACACACATTGAGGAAACCTATTGATAGCATAACCAGGCGGTCTTTGTTCTGGAAACCCCACAACAAGAGAAATAAGAGGCAAACCAAAGAACACATAGACAAAAGAGCTAGAGTCAGAAGTAAAAATAATAAGGAAAACATGGAAAGACATAAACAGGGGGATTTGGTACATGTTTGTTGAAGGCCTATGCTCCCTGAGGAGCTAAAGGGCATTGATTGATTGAAGAAACAAAAACAAAAGATGACATGACGTAAACTGCATCAACAAACACAGCTTTAGGGTACACTTTTGATCATTAGTGTCTTTATTCTTCTTATTCATTAACTTTTAGCTCCCTGTGGAGCACAGTACTTTAATGAATACACACCAGGTCTTTCTGTCCAGTGCTATCTGTTGAAAGTCTTTCCATGTCTTTTTTATCTCCCTTATATCTAATTGTTTAATTCCCTTCTGTCTTTGTATTTTTGTTTCCTCCTATTTCTTTTACGCTGGGGATTCTTCTTCCTTGTTCACCCTCAGACTTCTACATTAATGACTCTAATAATGGCAGTAGTTAGCTCAAGGTTCCTGACATCTCATTCGCCCTCAGACTTCTACATTAATGACTCTAATAACGGCAGTAGTCAGCTCAAGGTTCCTGACATCTCATTCGCCCTCAGACTTCTACATTAATGACTCTAATAACGGCAGTAGTCAGCTCAAGGTTCCTGACATCTTGTTAGCCCTCAGACTTCTACATTAATGACTCTAATAATGGCAGTAGTCGGCTCAAGGTTCCTGACATCTCATTCACCCTCAGACTTCTACATTAATGACTCTAATAACGGCAGTAGTCGGCTCAAGGTTCCTGACATCTTGTTAGCCCTTAGACTTCTACATTAATGACTCTAATAAAGGCAGTAGTCGGCTCAAGGTTACTGACATCTCATTCACCCTCAGACTTCTACATTAATGACTCTAATAAAGGCAGTAGTCACCTCAAGGTTCCTGACATCTCATTCACCCTCAGACTTCTACATTAATGACTCTAATAAAGGCAGTAGTCACCTCAAGGTTCCTGACATCTCGTTCGCCCTCAGACTTCTACATTAATGACTCTAATAACAGCAGTAGTCAGCTCAAGGTTCCTGACATCTCATTCACCCTCAGACTTCTACATTCATGACTCTAATAAAGGCAGTAGTCGGCTCAAGGTTCCTGACATCTTGTTAGCCCTCAGACTTCTACATTAATGACTCTAATAACGGCAGTAGTCAGCTCAAGGTTCCTGACATCTCGTTTGCCCTCAGACTTCTACATTAATGACTCTAATAACGGCAGTAGTCACCTCAAGGTTCCTGACATCTTGTTAGCCCTCAGACTTCTACATTCATGACTCTAATAACGCCTGTAGTCAGCTCAAGGTTCCTGACATCTCATTCACCCTCAGACTTCTACATTCATGACTCTAATAACGGCAGTAGTCAGCTCAAGGTTCCTGACATCTCCAAACATTTTTTCGTGGCGAGAAGTAGGTTGTTGCCATATGCTCCTCCGTTCACTGCTGCATATTGGGAAGGACTGGAGCAGATGTTCTGGGGATTCAAGAACAAGGACTTCCTTGTAAAGCAATCATCTAGTTTTCTCAAAGTTGGTCCTATCTAAAGCCAACTATTAAGAGACTTCAGAGATTGTATAGAGGGACCAAAAAATGCAGAGAAGGGAACTGACGACAGGCATGAAAGGAATAAAGAAGACATGGAAAGTCCTCAAGCAGATGGCACAGGACAAGAAGTCTTGACAACATTCTTTTGAAGGCATGTGCCCTGTAGGGAGCTGAAGAGTTATAATGATGATGATGATGATGATGATGGTGGTGGTGGTGGTGGTGATGATGGTGGTGATGAAATACTAGGAAATATAATGTGCTTTCTATAGTAGAGCAAGAAATGTCCACAGGTCCATATCCCAGAATTCAAAATGCTTAGGGACAGCCGTGTTTCGGAAATTCGATATGTTTTAGTTTTCAGATATCGCCCAAGTCACCCAATAGTGTGTTTAAAAATCACCCAAAAAGTTGGCGAAAAAAACTTTTAATCTTCAGAATATTTCAGTTTTCGAGTGTTTGGATTATGGGATATGGACAAAGGATAAGGAAGAAAAATGTGCATTTTTTTTTTTTTTGGGGGGGGGGGGGGGGGAGGGAGGGGGGGGGGGTAATTCACCACTAGTTTTAGCAAGTGTTTGTCGCTAAATTTGTTCTCAAATATACAGCCTTCGAGTGTCATTAATATTCTCCTTGTCCTCTAGGGAAGTACATCACAGTGAAGCCAAGGTATTCATTGACAGACATATCCTTGGCCACGATCGCTCATCATCAGCCACTGTCACTGGCCATGGTTAAATGTCAAGGAAATAACGTAACTCTGGATGGACTCCACTACTTCTTCAAAGAGACCCAGGGTAGACTTCGGGTGAGAACTTGACCGGGCACTCTGTTTCCATAAATATCATTAGTGATGTAACCATCATTATAACCTTTCATTTCCAGAAGAAATATAGGCCATCAACAGGACTACTTGTCCTGTACCATCCACTCGAGATCTTTCCATGTCTATTATTTCTTTCTCCAGTTCTCTTCTCTGTGCATTTTTTAGTCTTCCTGTACCTTTTTTAAACTGGGGGTTCCAGAACAAGGACTGCCTTGTAATGCTATCAACAGGTTTTTCTCAGTATGTACCCTATCCATCACCAGCATCTTCTTCTCTTGTTCCACTGGTTCACGTCTGGTCATCAGCTGCACATTACATTGTGACTTGTTCTCACAAAGTCAGTCCTCATTTGTCAAGCATTCAAATCATGAAAAATAATAAACAAGTTAAAATATTGCCATTATTTTTTTAGTATAAAGAAATTTCACTTACGCTGTATCACCCTCTACAAACAAAAAAGAGTGGCTTTGCTCTATTTCAGATTTTTAAAATTTCTTCTGTCATTTTTTCGCGATCTCTTTCTTTTTATAGTTTGTGTTTTGTTTCGTATCCTTTTGTGCTTATTTCATTACAGCTATCTTATACACCACTTCCTGTGGTGTTTGTGGACGATAATGCCATCCAACACTGTTTTATTCCCGGATCTTGCTACTTTGATCAGGACTTGTTTCACAAATTTTATTATTTCTGTTTGCGTTTCGTTGATTGTTTATTTTCTTGTTTTGATATTTCTTTTTTTCTGGTTTTGCATTTTTCTTGCGTTATTATTGTTATTTCTTATAAGAACGGAAATGTGCAAAATATAAAATTCATCGAGAGACAGACTGAAGGAGTCTTTATTTTACGCACTTAAAGAGATGCAGACTCGCAAGGGAAATACTAGTTAATGATAGTCTATGGAGTCATTAGACAGTTATTGTGACAAGAGACACAATAGGTAATGATTAAGTCAAGGGAGGCAAATAGTAATGATGGAGTCAAGGGAGGCAATATACAAAAATTGAGTTGAGCTAGGCAACAGGCCATGATGGATAATTCCAAATGCAAGATATAGTATAATAAATGGCCAAATTTAGTATATTTCTTGCACTAAGCTTCTTTTTCCTCATAACAGGAGCTGAATATCTGCGGTTGTAGCCAAGGATCACTGGTGGGTTCTGTAGTCCTGAAAGTTGCCTCACAGTACTGCCAAAAGTTAACTCACCTTGACGCTAGCTTTTGTAATGTCAGTGATGAGGCATTCATAGCCATTTCTGACTGTGCTGAGAGGTGAGTTTCTGTTCATGTGTATCTGTTTGTTTGTTTTTTTGTTTGTTCTTTTTTACACACGTTCAAAAGAAGCAATTTGAATTTTATTTTACATGTTAAGAGAGTTGTAATGTTTGAATACATGTTGACACCAGGCTTTATTGATGTTAAAAGACATAGAGCAGGCGACAGAGAGAATATACTGAATACTTTAACATTGTAGGCCCCGTGTAGCTCGGCTCTCTCTTAAGAGACAAACAGTACTGAGGGATTAAAAAGTTACTCCTCATTTTTAAATTTGTTTATACCCTTACTTATATCCATTTGATATACTTATTTACTTAGTCGTTCCTCTTCTACCGTGAGGTGTAGAGGTTTGTCAGAGAGAGTGCCATACTATCCTATTGGTTGTCTTCCTCCTGGTCTGGTTCCATTCTAGTTCTTGGTCCTTCAGAGATTGTCGAACGTATTCTCAGCGGACTCTGGGTCGTCCTGAAGGTCTGGATCCCTGGCTCTTGCTTTTCCATATTTGTCATGGTTGCTGATTTTCTCTCATTCTGCAGACATGGCCAGACCATCATAGTTGGGGCTGTTCTACTTAGGTCAGCAGGGGCTGGGTTTTGAGGCCTTGCCTTATTGTCTGGTTGCGGACTATGTCTCTTCATGTTACTTCAACCACCTTCCTCAGATACCTCATATCTGAGATTTGGAGCTTGCTTTTCTGGGTTGCAGTCACTACTCATGACTCGTATCAATAAGTCAAGACTGGAACATCAATTGACCATGTGATACACATGAAACAAAAGTCAAGGCCAGGAGCAATTGCTACCATTGGACTAATAAGTTTTGTTTTGTATTTTATTTTTCCAGAAACAAATTGCTTAGTCGTTCGTCTTCTACCATGAGGTGTAGAGATTTGGAAGAGAGAGCGCCATAACAATCCTATCAGCTGTCTTCCTTCTGGCCTGGTTCAATTCAAGTCCTCGATCCTTTAGAGATTGTCTGATGTTGTCCTCGCAGCGGACTCAAAATATAAAATCTAAAATGTCTAATAAAGTGATGTTACAATAGACAGCAAATAATTATGACTGCTGTGACGTCATATGTTGAACAGACTGGATCTCACAAGGAGCTATCATGTTAATGTGACATTCTTCTTCTTCGTTCGCTCTCAGACTTCTGTATTAATGACTCTAATAAAGGTAGTAGTCAGCTCAAGGTTCCTGACATCTCCAAACAGTATCTGCCGATCACTTGTCTTTATCTTAAAGTTTGTTTCATATAAATAACTTTAATAAGAGTGAAGAAATAATAATTTAGAAATAAGAAGTAACTTTTAAATCACCTTGTAGAATAGGACTACTGGCCCCGCAGGCATGTCATAAGGGTCTACTAATATAAGGTTGTGCGTGGGGCTAGCACCGTCATCAGGTAAAGCAGGTTGTTACATAAACTATCACTGCACATTGCTTTGGTTCAGACTTCCTGTAGCAGGACAAATTCATTTACAGTTCAGTAGTTATCATCATGTAATAATTGATTAAGGAGAGATGGAATAAAGAATCATGCAGGGAACTTATATATATATATATATATATATATATATATATATATATATATATATATATATATATATATATATATATATATATATATATATATATATATGTATATATATATATATATATATATATATATATATTGCATCACTGTTATTTTATATTTTTTACGATTTTGCGATTGTATTTACAAAATACAAAAAACACATGGAGAAGAGAACTGGAAACAGAGGTGAAAATAATGAGGAAAACATGGAAAGAACTTGAGCAGATGGCACGTGACAGGAAGACTTGGCATGTGTTTGTTGAAGGCCTATGCTCCTTGGGGAGCTAAAGGGTATTGATTGATTGATTTACAAAATGAGCATCCGATTGACAGAGTGATTAGAGCGCTGGTCTCTTGTGGCAAAGGTTCCGGGTTCGATTACAGTACTGACATGCACCAGTCTACCCAGCTTTAAATGGGTACCTGACTCTTCTCTTTTAATTAGGGAAGGAAAAGGTGGTGAGGAAGGGAACTGGTCAACCCCACCTCTCAATGCTGGACCTAGTATGGTGAACTCTCTAACACTTCATTCCCCTACGGCAGTACCTGCTGTGAGACTACCTTTTATTTTACAAACTAAGCAGCCATGGCAGTATCAAATTTTATTCTACCAAGGCACATTGGTAATGGCCTCTTTCAGTTGCCAGACGTCTCTGGGGGGACGAAGACAGAATATGTCTACAGCTTCTTCAAGTATAAATAAGAGCCTACCAATATGAGGTTGGGCATGAAGTTGGCAACCTCATCAATCAATCAATACCCTTTAGCTCCCCGAGGAGCATAGGCCTTCAACAAACACATGCCAAGTCTTCCTGTTCTGTGCCATCCGCTCAAGTTCTTTTAATGTTTTCCTCATCATTTTCACCTCTGTATCCAGCTCTCTTCTGCATGTGTTTTTTGGTTTACCTCTGCCTCTCTTTCCCTGTGGATTCCAGAATAATGACTGCCTTGTAATGCTATCAACAGGTTTCCTCAATGTGTGTCCTATCCATCATGATATAAAAATAATTGCTGCAGAAGTCACTGCTGCAGGAGCACATGAATGCTTTAGTGCAGGATCTCCACAATGGGACCAGCTACAGTTGGACCGCCATACTCCATAGGAAACAAAAAAGGGAAATGTATGAATGGCGGAGATAAAGGAAAGTCTAAAAGCAAATGGAGGATGAGTCCAAGTCAGTAGGTCAACGATGTAGGGGTGTGGAGAGAGGGTTCACGGTCAGATAGGAACTACCGATGAGTGTAACTATGACACCAAAAAATGACTGCTGAATATCTGCTTCAGAGATGCCCATCATATGAGCAACACAGAAAGCACATATGGCCATTGCCAGTCCCATTCCTGGAAAAACTCTGTGGAGACACAAATAGCCTCAGTCTGACCACTGCTTTCTTTGAACATATTCAAGTTGACGTCTGAGAGTGTACAAAGAAGAAGAAGATAGGTTGTGAACTTTTTGTCACTGTGTTGTGTCACCCATAGCATGATGATTTTGTTGGTGGTGATGTCTGCGAACTGTTCTGTTTGTTTTTATATTACGTACTTAAAGATATTTGCTTGTTTTGTTTTCTTGATGCAGGTTAGAAAGTGTCTGTGTGAATGGGTTTCAGTCAATGAGTGATTCCTCTTTACTGGTTCTGCTGAAGAAACATGGGAAGAGGTGAGTTGACCTCTTTTATTTTCTGGCCATGTGGTAGAAGATCGCATGTTTGATTAAGTGTGTCATAAGGATTGTCAAAGTTCTCATATGGAATTGGCATTCCATGAGAAAATAATCACTGCCCTAGAAATGCAGTCACAGTGATCTTCTGACACATTAAAGGCATAAACCATTTCATAGTTCATGTACATTGTTTAGTTTCTTAGATGTCAGTCAGTGTTTAGTTTTTGAATTACAGTTATTGATCATTGTTTAGTTTATGAATCATATTTGTCAGTCAGTGTTTAGTTTATGACTGTTAGTTATCAATCATTGTTTAGTTTATGATTCTTAGTTGTCAGTCAGTGTTTACTTTATGACTTAGTTATGTCATTGTTTAGTTTATAACTCAACTCATAATAGTCAGTCATTTAATTATTGATCAGTGCTTAGTTTATGACTCTTAGTTATGTCATTATTTAGTTTATGACTCTTAATTATGTCATTATTTAGTTTATGATTCTTAGTTATGTCATTATTTAGCTTATAACTCACCAGTCATTTGATTATTGATCAGTGTTTAGTTTATGACTCTTAGTTATGTCATTGTTTTGTTTATAACTCATAGTTATCAGTCATTTAGTTATTGGTCAGTGTTTAGTTGATTCTAAGAATAGAATCCACTCTATGGCAATCAGTGTTTAGTTTATGATGTATAGTTATTGATCAGTATTTAGTTTTTGGCTCATGATTATCATCAAAGTTTATGGCTAGTTCAACGAAAAAATATGCCCCAGAAACATCCTTGTACATTGCAGATTTTAGTTTGAACATTCAGGAGAAATAGATATTTTGAAATATTGGTCTCTGCACGTATTAAAATATTTGTAAGACACAGACTTTACATCAGAATTAAGTTTTCTTCATGTACAAATAAACAGGGTTGTGTTTAATTGGCAACGATAACCTTAGACTTGATAGTTCTTCATCTGTCTCTCTTATACAATTCATGAACAGTCTCAGATTTCTCTCATTATCATATTTCCTCCACGTAGAAGAGACCAAAAAATGTGGAACATGTCCTATATGACCGTCGGCTCCATGTAGCAAGCAGAATGACAGCATCGCCCTTCACCAATCCATTTGAGCTTTTCCTGTGGCTTTTCTAAATTTCTTGAGTTGGAATCATGAGCTCAAGTATTCTGTCCTGGCTGGGCAAGCATTACTGGGAACCAAAGGGGGAGTAAAGAATTGTAACACTGGAACCTACCAAGCATAATATAGAAGGTGACTAAGGAAGGTTGGGCATGGGACCACTACCATCATGTACAAACGTAATTGTTATTGTTGAACAGAATCGACATCCCAGCACTCCGGGCAAACCCATAGGTGCTCAGTCTCCCTCAGTATATGTTGAAGAGTGTGAATGCTTACTGTTCCTGTAGCTCACTGGTTGTGTACATGATGGATGCATCATCTCACACGTCCATCTTCACCAGCCCCACGCTTGATGCCAAACTCCAACAGTCCCAACCTTGATGATGTTGTTCTCTTACAGGCAATCATCAGTTGTTCTCAGCATCTTTCTCCCACCTATATCCAGTGTTCCAACTATGGGTGCTGTCGATGCCACCCCATCAGCTCTCTCATTACTGCATACCCCTACATGACCAGGACAGTAGATCTACACCAGCTCCTGCAGATTCGAAGCTTCTATGAATGTTTTCCATTCATGCCGTAGCCACCCATTTGGAACCTTTTTAAGCATGGACTGAGAGTCTGACACAATGACTGCCTTTGTTAATAAGGTTTCAGATATTCACCTTAAGGCTGCAGTAGCTGCCTCGACCTCCATTCTCATGCTGGAAGTTGTTATCTTGTAAGCCCTGCTATGTTCCGCGACGACTCTGCCCTTTACCCTAGCGGATAAGCCCCAACTTGATTTCCCACCATGGATCACATACCCATCTGTATACACACCATGGATCACATACCCATCTGTATACACAATGGCATCATTATCGCTGACATGATCATGTATCAGCCGATGTACAAACGTAAAGTCACGTGAACTTCAACAACAGTATTGATTGTTGCATTCCTAAATATTTATTCCTTCTTTCAGCCTTGGAACACTGGAGCTGTATGCTTGCTTCTCACTCAGTGCATCAGCATTTCACAGCATTGGAGAATATTGTACGAGCCTCAAGCGTCTGTGTTTAGGAAGTTGTAACAAGGTTTGTTTGAGACCTGCTTTATGAAAGACTTTAAAAAACTTAGCTGAAAGATTTATAAAGTACTGTACTTCATTAATTATTTCCATGAAAGTTCCCTTTGTTGTTCCCTACAGAGAATGAAGCCGCTAGTGGCAAACCTGCACCAAAGTATAATTGTCCTGTTGCCATAGTGATTTTTGTAGCAGTTATTTGTACATGATGAGGTTGCCATCCCCATGCACAGTCACATATTATTAGCCTCTTATTGCATGTCTGAGGAATAAAATGGTAGCCATTAACTCACTGGAATTCGATTTCCCATTTCATTAACACTCTTGGGTAGACTTCAAATTAAAATGTATCAAGGAACATTAGAAGTCAGATATGTCAGAGTATGAGAAAATGATACAAAATATCAGGTCTGAAAAGAGTTAATACTTTCTTACTTACTAAGTCGTTCCTCTTCTATTCTGGAGTGTAAGGTTTGCCATAGTGAGCACCAAACTTTCTCCTGGCCTGGTTTCAATCGTTTTCAGTGATAATAAACTGTATATCAAGCATATGACATGAGATAATCTGATCATCAGAAGTAGTCTTCCTGTCAGACAAGTGTTGCAGCCTTTTTATATCCTGAACACTAGAGAGGTGAAAACAGTTATTCATATTTTGGGACAGAATTGTGCTTAACATCGTCATCATAACCCTTCAGCTTACAAAGATGCATGGGCCTTCAACAAAGTCATGGCTAGTTCTATTTGGTGCGTGCCGTCTGATCTGTCCTCGCCTTTCTCATCAGTTTTCTTTCTGTCTCCAGTTCTCTTCTCCATGTGTTTTTTGGTCTACCTCTCTTACCCTGGGGATTCCAGAACAAGGACTGGTGTGTGATGCTGTCATAAAGTTTCTTCAGTGTCTGTTCTATCCATCGCCAGCATCTTCTCCTCATCTATTGCTCCACTGCGACTAGTCTCGTTCTTGTTATCAGTTCCGTATTGGTGACCTTGTCATACCATTTCAGTCCTTCTGTTCTATGTTAGCACCATTTATGAAAGTCTCTAACTTGTTGATTGTATTTATGTTCTTTTCTATGTTGCAGAGCCGTACAAAAGGACTGAGATGACATTTGAGTTGAACATTCTGATTTTAATGTTAAGACTCTATTTCATTTGATTTCCTTCTACTTTTCAATGCAGTAAATGTTCCTCTTGCTTTTTATATTCTAATATTCATATCACTTTCTGTCCTCCATCTTTATCTGTATTGCTGCCAAGATATGTATGTAAAAAGGAGGTAAAGGATCCCGTTACACGCCCATTAAGGCATATTGGGAATATGGTGTTAGGCCCATATTTTCTTGACCATTGGCACACTAGGGGGTGACGTGGTCAGCATCATGCCGGCCGCCTTAACCTTCCCAGAAGTTGCTCTGGTACCACATTCATGAGGCTAGGTCGACCTCGGAGCTGTCTGCAGTCTAAAAAATCCCACCTCAACTGGGGATCGAACCATGGGCCACCGAGCTAGGAAGTCAGTGCACTAACCACTGAGCTACTACATTATGTATGTAATGTGATCTAATAATAATCTGATAATAAATCTAGAATTGTTCTAAAAATCTGATAAATAAATATAGCTATGACTGACTAATCTGTGAATATAACTATACAGCTGACAGACTCTGCAATGATCACCTTGTCAACGTACTTGGCTCACATCGAAGAACTGGACCTCAGAGGATGCAAAAATGTGAGACATGTGGTCTTTTTTTTTCATTATGTTCATCGTTTTTCTCCTCAGTATCTCAAGTTATCTTTTGCATTTCTCTTTTTTTTTCTTCTTATGAGTGTTTGTGCTTCTACCCCTGCAAAATCATTCATCAGACCAATATGGTCATTATGAAAAGTTTTTATTTTTAATATACTGTTGTGCATTGTTACTGTGAATTTTATTTCACTGTACATGTCATTCAATTTACTTTCCATTTTTTTTTCTTGTTAAGGGGTATACAGCTATCACCGAAGCTGGTTCTTGCAAGAAGCTTGCACCAGAAGTATTATTGTTTAATAAACTGATGGATTTTACCCTGGTTTTGTATTACCATCAAGGGCTTTCAATGCAAACATTAATTTAGAATTATGAAATCCAGTCAGGTTCATCAAATACCTAATAATGAAATACATCAGTAGAGAAGGTGGCCTTGCTATATTTGCTCTGGTTAAAGACAGTGATCAAATCCAACAGTACCACATAGGAAGGTATATAAGCACATCATTCTTCCTCATAATTTCCCATTTGGCCGTCTACTTGGAAAATGGATAAAGAGGGTATTTCACTGAAGGCAGTGTTGCTTGGAGCTGTGAAAACCTCCAAGTACAACTGTTTTTATATTGTGTAAGTAAAATGCTTTTGCAAAAATAATGATCATGAAGTACCCACTTACAGGAGAACAACATAAAACAAGAATCAAGAAGTTACAGACTTTCATAAATGGCTGCTTGCGAAGAATAGGAAGATTGAAGTGTAATGACAAGGTCAGCAACGTGGAACTGATGACAAGAACCAGACAAGTGCCAGTGGAACAAGAGATGAGAAGAAGACGCTGGAAATGGATAGGACACACATTGAGGAGACCTGTTGATAGCATTACAAGGCAGTCCTTGTTCTGGAATCCCTAGAGTAAGAGAAGCAGAGGTAGATTTAAAAATACACATGGAGAAGAGAACTGGAGACTTGACAGGTGTTTTTTGAAGGCCTATGCTCCTTGGGGGGCTGAAGGGTGATGATGATGATGATGATAGTAAGCACAGTTCTGTACCATAATATATATTGAGACCGAAGACGCAGCAAACGAGATGAATGCAGCCAGCGACTCATAGCTTGACTCCTTGCGTCAGGGTCAGCGAACCAGAGGTGACCAAGATCCTACTCCACCTCCAAGTGGTGGTCCTGGAAACAGGCTGCATCACTGCAGTCTGGCTGAGAGAGTAGGGATCGAAGAGGGAAGGCAAACCCGGTCCCAAAAAATGCTGTGCTGAAGTCGGATGTGTCGGCCGAAAGGCACAAATATCGCAGTTTCGCTGTAAACGGACACAACGCAACCAACGTCCTTTTCAGGACAAACGAGAAAGAAGAAAAAGTACCATAATATGAACAACTATTTTTCAGTTTTCTGTAGAATTCACAACATGAACAGGAAGATGTAGAAAAAAACATGGGCTGATGGCACGTGACAGGAAGACTTGGCGTACGTTTGTTGAAGGCCTTTACTCCTTGGGGAGCTCAAGTGTATGGTGATAACCCACTTACTACACGTGGAACCAGGAAGATGTGTATTGGGTAAAAGCAAGGAGCATCAGTGCCTCATTGGTTGGGGATCCAGAAAAGCAGAAAGTTGAGCTGAGCATATACTGTGCATCCTTGCGAAGGAATATAATCACATATGCTAGTTGGTATAGTATGTGAAGAAAAATGTTTATGTGGTAGTAGAATTAAATGCTTATTCAGACAAATTTATGGTGTTTATAAAGAATATATTAGGGGTCGGAATGGCTAAGAGGTATGGCGTCCGCCTCAAGCTCTATAGGTATCGGGTTCAATTCCCAGTTGAGGGAATATAATTTATGGAAATATTTGTTTAGAACCAGTGGTCCTAATGATATTATATTCCCCCCTGATCTCCTGGGTAGTGAGATCGGATGCCTAGCCTTCTCAGATAAGGGCGACAAAATAGGACGTCCCGTGTGCAAGTTGCACACGTTAAAAATCTGCTATAGCTGGTCCCCATGCAGGAAACCTGGCACCAAGCAGCCACATGCTCTTGTATTGGTGGATTCTGTGGCAGTTTGTTTTATATCATGAGGTTGCCAGGCACATCCACAACCTCATATTAGTCGACTCTTATGACACGTCTGAGGATGTAGGTGTTCTATTCTGACTTTGTCTCTTCAGAGACACCCAGAAACTACACACAGCCATAATGAACATATGCCATTCACATAGTGATGAATCATTTCAAATTTGTTTCCTTCCCAGTTAAGAAATGACTGCATACGAAAGATTGTACGCAATTGTCCACACATCCGTACACTAGTCCTAGCCAACTGTCATCAGATATCAGACATTGTTCTATTCTGACTTTGTCTCTTCAGAGACACCTGGAAACTACACACAGCCATAATGAACATATGCCATTCACATATTGATGAATCATTTCAAATTTGTTTCCTTCCCAGTTAAGAAATGACTGCATATGAAAGATTGTACGCAATTGTCCACGCATCTGTACGCTAGTCCTAGCCAACTGTCATCAGATATCAGACATTGTTCTATTCTCTCTGTCTCTTCACAAACACCCAGAAACTACACACAGCCATAATGAACATATGCCATTCACATATTGATGAATCATTTCAAATTTGTTTCCTTCCCAGTTAAGAAATGACTGCATACGAAAGATTGTACGCAATTGTCCACGCATCCGTACGCTAGTCCTAGCCAACTGTCATCAGATATCGGACATTGTTCTATTCTCTCTGTCTCTTCACAAACACCCAGAAACTACACACAGCCATAATGAACATATGCCATTCACATATTGATGAATCATTTCAAATTTGTTTCCTTCCCAGTTAAGAAATGACTGCATACGAAAGATTGTACGCAATTGTCCACGCATCCGTACGCTAGTCCTAGCCAACTGTCATCAGATATCAGACATTGCACTTACAGAAATTGCAACATACTTGAAGACTACATTATAGTAAGACATTTTCTCCTTTCTTATTGTCTAGTTACTAACACTTAGATATTCATATATGTCTGCCTTGTTGAAAACCCTAATAAACAAAAAGGTATCTACCTTGCTGAAAACTATAATAGAAGAACATTTTGATTGTTGCATCTACTGTGTTAAAAAACATAATAGACGAAATGGTTGTGTCTACCTTGTTAAAAAAACATAATAGAAGAAATGGTTGTGTCTACCTTGCATAAAATCATAATATAAAACTTTATGTCTACCTTTTAAAAAATAACAGAAGAAATGATTGTGTCTACCTTGTATAAAACCATAATAGAAAACTTATGTCTACTTTTTTTTTTTTAAACAGAAGAAATGATTGTGTCTACCTAGCACAAAACCATAATAGAAAACTTATGTCTACCTTTTTAAAAATACTTAGAAGAAATGGTTGTGTCTACCTTGTTAAAAAACATAGTGAAATCATTGTGTCTACCTTGTTAAAAACAAAATAGCAAACTTGTCTATCTTGTTAAAACACATAGAAGAAATGGTTGTGTCTACCTTGCATAAAACCATAATAGAAAACTTATGTCTACTTTTAAAAAAACAAACAAGAAATGATTGTGTCTACCTTGCATAAAACCATAATAGAAAACTTATGTCTACCTTTTTTAAAAAAAACATCGAAGAAATGGTTGTGTCTACCTTACTGGAAAAACATAATAGAAGAAAAGTTTTGTCTACCTTGTTGAAAAACATAATAGAAGAAATGGTTGAGTTTAGCTTGTTTAAAAAAATATATATATATAAAAAAAAGGTTGTCTACCATGTTGAAAAACATAACAGAAGAAATCATTGTATTTACCTTGTTAAAAAACATAATAGAAGAAAATGTTGTGTCTACCTTATGGAAAGCTACAGTAGAACAAATAGTTGAATCTACCTTGTTCAGAAACATAATAGAAGAAAAGGTTGTGTCTACTTTGTTGAAAAAGCAAAATAGAAAAAAGGTTGGGTCTACCTTGTTGAAAAACAAAAAAAGGGTGTGTCTACCTTGTTGAAAAAAAAAAAGTAGAAAAAAGGTTGGGTCTACCTTGTTGAAAAACAAAAAAAGGTTGTGTCTACCTTGTTGAAAAAACAAAATAGAAAAAAGGTTGGGTCTACCTTGTTGAAAAAAACAAAAAGGTTGTGTCTACCTTGTTGGGGGGGAAAAAAATAGAAAAAAGATTGTGTCTACCTTGTTGAGTAACATCATAGAAAAAAGATTGTGTCTACCTTGTTGAGTAACATCATAGAAGAAAAGGTTGAAGGCAAACAAATAAGAGGATGTGTCACGAAATGGATTTATGACTAGAGACTGTCTACATATAGTGACAAGACAATAGTACGAAGAAAGACTGAAATGATAGATTCAGATAGAAATATAGTGCAAAATGTGAAAGTTGAGACCATTGGCTCCGAGGTTGAGAACCGAGGTTGATTCTTTCCTCGCCACTTCGGACGTTTAAATTGCTATGGCCTCGAACCACCTCTAACTACCCTATGGGGATAAGGTTCAATTAAGATTCACAAACACCAAGGTACAGACAACATATAGCTACTGTACTAAAGGAAATGACTGATGCCAGCTACAATTTATACAAGTTTATTATACACCTATAAACAACAAACATATGCATGTCCCATACATCAAGTGCGAGGATGCACTCCTGAAACAAAATCAAGCACAGTTAAAAAAATGCATCCACCCCAACCCTTCTCCCACAATTGCAACCTGTATGGAGAAAGAAGGTAAGGTTAACTGAAATGAACTACACTGCACTTGATGTCGCCTACACTCCAAACTAGCTGTTCTAAATTCTAACTCTAACTCTAAGTCCACTGATAGCTGGAACGACGGCGAAGTGACTACACAATCTCTGCACAGACTTCGGTTCTACACAGCCTATCCTGGAATCTCCTGAACACAACTAACTGCACCTCTAAACTTCAGCAGCTGTCCTCTGCTATGATTCACCAAAACTAACAGTTCTGCCTATCTGTGCTGACTTCAGTAGAGAGAATGTTTACCCTCTCTCTCTCCACTAACTCTGGAATTGACTGAGGTTTAACAGAACCCCCCTGGATTCTGGACTGGAACTGTAGCTGACTTCTACCACTCTGAAATTACCTGCCCGAGTATCTATAACTGGGCCGTCGGCTTTATTATGGCCGTGAAGAAACGAACACAAAATTACCACAACGCTGGCAGCCTGCCAAATCTGCGTGTGTAACGAGCGTCAGAGCTCAGGATTTATCCACAACAATCCTATTCGCTGGAAAATGTCTTCCCCTGGCTGGGAAAACGTATTTTCTTCCTCTCCTTCCACTACTGGCAACTAACGTAAAACCCTTGCGGTTCTGCGAATGCCCCAACTTTGCCGTGGGAGAAATTTTGTGGTCTCAAAATTCCGCTCTCATTCCCACAAAGCCGGTACCTGCTGTTTTAGACAAAAGCAAAAACAACAGCTAAACAAAACGTTAATACTCTATTACAAATAACAATTAACTTCCTGACAAACCCTTAAGTCTTTAACACTTAAGTCTCCCCCGTCTATAATCAATACAGCTCCCCTACTCTCTCCCGTTATGCACCACCATACAAAATCATGCAAACAAAGTCCGCTCCCCCACTGAGCTCCCTTCTCTACCTGAGCCCACAAGGTAAACATTGGCTAACCCAGATCGCTTGTTCTGCCTGACTAACTCCGAGCAACAACAATATTTTCAATGGCATGTCTGGGCAGACGTACTGTGGCCTACTTCTTACGCTGACACTAATGCCGTAATGTTTAATACAAAATAAAACTAGCCCTCTCTAGGAATTCCTAAAATTCCCGTCAGTATGATTAATCACCTCAAAATTGAAATAAAATATTATTCCCTTAACATAAATAAATTTCATCTCCATCTTCTGAATACACAGAATAACAAAGCACAATCAATAACCTATAACCCTGTTTACGCTAGCATCTACATGCCGTCAAAAGTTATACATAATGGTTATCAATTAAATCTCAGTAGTTACAACACGTGGTTACAATTTTATGACCACGTGCTTCTCTCCCCCTCGTCCCTCTGAACATCGTATCAATAAAAATACCGTAACCACGCGCTCACGTGCTTCAATTAATACTTATTCACTCCCGTCCACAGATATATGCGTAACTATATAAATAGCGAGCATCAATACTCTCACTAAAATCACAAATAAAAATACACATTACACACGCTCCCGACTATTCTGTAAATACATATGATTCGCAGATGCGAGTTTCTCTCCCGACCGACTTTGCAATAATACAAAGCGGTGATATCTCAACTTTTAAACCATGCCGCTATTCTTTCAACAAGGAATTAAATGGACCTAGTTTCTCATGTCTATCACTCAGATCGAATTGATGGCTCTGGAGTTAAGAATTAAATTAAACTAAACTGCCCAAAGAAACTTAAATGATCGGCTAGGACTAGAAAAATTAAATAAAGTCCTCCCGCAAAAATTCATGCTTACCAAATCTCGAATGTCCAACTGAAGGCAATCGACAATATGCTTCTGGCACCCGGCTTTGGCAATTTTTCATTAAAAGAGAAAGAAGCTATGAAATATAGGCCTTTTATAATCAAGACCCCCACGCGCCGACTTCATGACGTCATATGCGCGGCGTGGTTCTAAAGCCAATGAGAGCTCTGCATTTCAACTGCAGTTACCTCTCAGCCAATCAGAACCTTAGATCGTTCTGATGTAACGTGCATGGGTTTTAGACAAAGAAACGAGATTAAGCCTAGCCCTATACTGCGGAAATGAAGCAAAAATGGCCGCAAATAATTTAACTCCCGAAAAATGCGTATATGGCCACGCAATATCTTTAAAAAAAGACAATCTGGTGCCAATCCTGATCTAGCATCTATAATCTTTCTTCTAGAAAAATACTGTCTAATTCCCTACACCCCCATTCTAAACACATAAAGAAGAACCATAAAGCAGATGAGATCAAACTCCCTCGTGATCTCATCTTGAAAAAACGTAAATAATAGAAGGAGAAGAAACATGGAGAAGGATTTATCTGTAATCCCTCCAAAAATATAGTGAACAAATTGCAAGGAGAAAAAGACATGCCTCCAAAAATATAGTGAACAAATTGCAAGGAGAAAAAGACATGGGCCATTTGAAAGACAGAATCTCAGTACTTTCGTCACAGGATGGCAGTGTTGTAAGTGGGAAAGAAACACAAGAGATGGAATGGAAATCATTATCCTTAAACCTTGGTGAGCTTAGGCCTACAACAAATCCATACCAACCTTTCTTGTCCTGTGCCATCCATTCAAAATCTTTCTATATCTTTATCTTGTTTCACGACCCATGTTTCTTTCTCCGTGTATTTTTCAACCTCCTTCTACCTCTGTTACCCTGTGGATTCCAGATCAAGAACTGTCTTATCAGCAGGTTTTCTCAGTGTATGTCTTATCCAACACCAGTGGCTTCTCACCTCCTTGTGCTGGAAGTAGTCCATCAGAATGTAACATCAAAGCAAGAAACTGATAATGTTCCAGGATCAGTGACAGTCAACCTTCAGATAATACTCCTCAGCTCCCCAAGAAGTATATGCATGAAGGCATATCTGGAGTCATATGACCACCAGCTATGCACAATGCTGTAGTATGTAGATTTGTCTGTGAGGCTGATCATCCACACACTTCCAGGTATTCCCCCTGTGGTGAAACATGTTGAGAACCCAGCATTGTACACTAAGCTTGGAGGAGTTACTTGAGCCCCAACCTGGTTGGCTGCATGCAGGAGGATCTCACCATGGACCCAATGATAGGCAGGGGTAGCTGAGAAGTGGCTTTGTTTAGGACGTGACGATTCCTTGGGAGAGCCCAGAACCAGAGCACAATATTTTAGCTCTGCATATTTGGAGAGCCCTCTTGGATGGCAGGGAATGCACAGTATGCCACACGCTTCTTCCTCCTAGCTTGGGACCAGATGTGATGATCCTTTAAATGCCAGCCATGCTGGAGAAACTGGAGCTCATGACTTAACACATTTCGGAATGGCAGAAAAGCCCAGATCTACAGTGCAGATAGTACCAAGGACTCTTTAACTTGATATTGACTGCAAAAGAGTGAAAAGCTCAGCAGACCTAGCTAAACAGCTCCTAGAAGTATAGGCCTTCAACAAACACATGCCAGGACCTCCTTCATTTGCACAATGAAGGTGTAGCCATTATTCTACAGAAAGGAATAGAAAGGACATTACTGGAATGGAAACCCATCAACAACAGACTGATAAGATTAAGATTTAGAGGTAGATTCACCAATACTACAATAATACAATGCTA
This sequence comes from Oreohelix idahoensis, assembly GCA_024509875.1. Classification (NCBI taxonomy): domain Eukaryota; kingdom Metazoa; phylum Mollusca; class Gastropoda; order Stylommatophora; family Oreohelicidae; genus Oreohelix; species Oreohelix idahoensis. Next base: position 72,495 of record JAMPIV010002480.1, read on the forward strand.
CGCACCAACGAATGACAGCGATGAAGAGGTCAAGGATGAATTCTATCAACAACTGCAGAAAGAAATGGAAGACACTCCTAGATATGATCTTATTATAGTAATGGGAGACCTAAATGCGAAAGTTGGTACACACAATACATATAATGAAAGAGTAATGGGGAAATGCGGCAGCGGAACAGCAAACGAAAATGGGGATAAATTAATAAGTTTCTGTAGTATTAACAACCTGGTCATTGGAGGAACACTTTTCCCACATAAAGAAATTCACAAATTAACATGGAAATCACCAAATGGTCGGGACATACTATGGTGCGGAATGCTGGAGAGTTACAAAGAAGGAAATGTCGAAATTGTCCTCTTTTCACACAACATGCCTAAGAAAAATTCACCGAATCTTTTGGCCGAATACCTCACCAACCAAGATCTGCTTACTCGGAGCAAGCAAGAGGACATGCACACCATCATAGCTGGCAGGCGCTGGAGCTGGGTTGGCCATGTCCTCAGAAGAGACCCCGATGCCATCACAAGAACAGCTATGCTTTGGACCCCTGAAGGAAAACGAAAGAGAGGCCGACCAAAAACAACCTGGCGGAGGACTGTGGAGGCTAAGATGCAAAGAATGAACCAGAGTTGGGGCACTGTACAAAGGATGGCCACCGACCGAGCAAAGTGGAATCAATTTGTTGTTGCCCTACAAGATGCCACTAGGCGTGATGGCCACTGACTGCTTTGAAGGTCGGCGGCTAAGGATCAAAGAAGAATGTGTTTTTTTGGTCTAATCTACTTGTCTTTCTATGGGATTCCAGAACAAGGACTGCCTGATAATGCTATCAACAGGTTTAGATCAGTGTATTTCCAATGTATCGCCAGTGTCTTCTTCTCATGTCGTATTATTCTTCTTCTTCTTCGTTCGTTATGAAATGGACGTTGGTTGCGTTGTGTCCGTTTACAACGAAGCTGCGATATTTGCGCCTTTTGGCCGACACATCCAACTTCAGCACGGCATTTTTTGGGACCGGGTTTGCCTTCCCTCTTCGATCCATACTCTCTCAGCCAGACTGCAGTGATGCAGCCTGTTTCCAGGACCACCACTTGGAGGTGTAGGGTCTTGGTCAGCTCTGGTTCGCTGACCCTGACACAAGCAGTCAAGCTATGGATCACTGACTGCATTCCACTAGCACTTGTCTGGTTCTTGTCGTCAATTCCTCATTGGTGACTTTCTCATACCATTTCAGTTCTTCAAGTCTACACAGTCACCCATTTATGAAAGCCTAACTTGTTTGTTTTATTTTATTTCTATGTTTCAGAACCATACAATAGAGCTTACTTGATCTTTAAGCTGAAGATTCTTATTTTTGTGTTGGCGAATTGGAACAACCAGAGTCCGCTGGGAGGACAACATTAGACAATCTTTGAAGGACCGAGGACTAGAATGGAACCAGGCCAGGAGGAAGACAGCCGATAGGATAATCTGGCGCTCTCTCTTCCAAACCTCTACACCTCACGGTAGAAGGGGAACGACTAAGTAAGTAAGAATTGGAACCAACTTATGCTGACCTTCGACTTATAGGTTAAGAGCTCTTTCATGAATGATAATGATTTATGAAAATGTTATTTTTCTTTTGTGGTGAATTAACATTTACATATACCTCATCAACTACAAGTGGTACTTTCTTGCCTCAGTGTAATTGGCTACTTTTTTATGTTCTTGTCCAGTGTTCTGGATGTGTGTGGTTGTAACAGAGTAACTGACAATGGAGTGGCCAGTCTAGCCAAGAACTGTGACCATTTAGTCAGTTTGGACATCAGCTCAACCAGATGCACCAGTCTGAGGTGAGTGTTCCAGACAAAAGTGGTCTCTAATAGTAAATCAGTGACATTCCTGACAAAATTAGTCAGTAGTAGTCAGTTAATGGACATCCCTGACTAAAGTAGTCTGTTGTAATCATTTAATGGACATTTCTGACAAAAGTAGTCAGTGGACATTCCTGAATTAAGGTAATCTGCAGTAGTCAATTAATGGACATTTCTGACAAAAGTAGTCAGTAGACATTCCTGATAAAAGTAGTCTGTAGTAGTCTATTAATGGACATTCCTGATAAAAGTAGTCTTTAGTAGTCAATTAATGGACATCCCTCACAAAAGCAGTCTGTATTAGTCAATTAATGGACATTTTTGACAAACATAGTAAGTCAGTGGATATTCCTGAAATAAGTAGTCTGTAGTAATCAATTAATGGACGTTACTGACAAAGGCAGTCAGTAGACATTACTGACAAAAGTAGTCTGTATTAGGCAATTAGTGGGTATTCATGACAAAAGTATTTTGTTGTAGGCAGTCAGTTGGCATTCCTCCAAAAGTAGTATTTAGTAGGCATTCAGTAGATATCCCTAACAAATATAACCGGGATGGATGCCAAGCCGAATGAAAAAAAATGTACAAAAATAATTTGGAATATGTGGTGCTGAAGAAATACAATATGTGACAGTTTAATATGATGATGAAATCATATTATGTATGTAAGTCTCCATATTGTAATATGTAATTGTATTACATATTTGAGCGTCCAGCTGGCTATAGCGGCCAAGGCACTTGCCTCTTAGTGGCATCGTTACCGGGTTCTTGGGCTTGAAATGTGGTAGCATCACGCTCGAGTCTACCCAGCTGTAAATAGGTACTGCACTTGAGTTAGGAAAGGCAAACACAGTGAGAATGAGAACCGGTCACCCCAGTGGTTTCTCTGGCAATTTGTTTTACATGATTAGGTTGCCAGCCGTCTGCTTAGGTTGCCAGCCGTCTGCTTAGGTTGCCAGCCGTCTGCACAACCTCATATTAGTTGACTTCTTATGATATGCCTGAGGGTGCAGTAATCTTATTCTGTCTCCACACAGACCCCCAGGGACTACACTGGGCCTTCTCGAGATATGGGAGCTCTTAAATTAGGATCCAGACTAATACCTAATCTCTCTCTTTGTTTTTTTAATTTTGACTAAAAATCCTCAATCTCTTCTCTCTTTAACATACATCATGATAATATTTCTATTACCAGCATACATCATCATACTGTTTATGTTAGCATACATCAGTATATTGTTTATGTTTGACAGCGTACATCAGCTTGCAGACAGCAGTTGTAGCCAGTGGCTGGAGACAATCAGACTGAGTTTCTTGTCTGGTTTGACCGAGACGTGTATGCTTAGTCTAATACATCAGTGTCCAAGGTATGTGGCTGTTTCTTGTGCTTGTGTGGCAGTGTAACACATCTTTGTCTGAGGTATGTAGGTGTTTATTGTGCTAGCATGTTGCAGTATAACACATCAGTGTTCAAGGTATTGTCTGATGCTTATGTGTTTGGCAGTCTAACACATCAGTGTTTGAGCTATGCATACGTTTGTTGTGCTTATGTGTTTGACATTCTCATACATCAGTGCCTGAAGTATGTGTGGTTTGTGTGGCAGTCTAATAAGCCAGTGGCTGAGGTCTGTATACATTTGTTACACTTGAGTTCATTTGTGCGTAGTCTAATAAACCAGTGTCTGATGCATGTATGTAGTTGCTGAGCTTGAGAGCATGGAAGTTTGATACATCAGATGCTCTTTTCAGATTTACATGTTTTTATATAATGTTTTATATAGCTTTCTGATTTGTGTTCGATGTATAATATTGTTTTTTTTTAATTTTTTTATTTATTTTATATTCAATGTTTAAGATGACATTTATTGTGTATGTACCTGACTCAGTTTTTAGAAAAACAGATTGCATGTTGGAAGTGATTTTTCACTCTTATGGAGTATTGAGCAACCACTACAGATGGCCCCTTGAAGAAACATAAACCAAAGCACTAACTCTTCCAGTGGTAGTATTCTCTCTTTGTCTCCTCAGATATTCCCCCCCCCCCCCCCCCCCCCAAACTACACGGGGTGTTTACAAATGTAAAAAATATAAAACCTTAAACACTTATGCACAAGGTTTTATAATAAAACTTTCAGCGGATGGCAAAGAGCAGGGGGGACTAGGCATGACTTTATTGGAAGGGCTAAGCTCCAGAGTGAGCTAAAGGGTAATGATAGTGATGATTCATATTACTCTTTCAGTTCTTCTTCCTCATTCACCCTCAGACTTCTACACAAGATGGGGCTTTAAGTTGTAAGATATTAGGATACGGTAAATAAATAAGTATAATACAGTTTGTGTACATTAAATGTTTTTTTTTTTAAGTTGTATAATTAAAATAATTTTAAAATTCATACAAACAGCTTCTAAAAATTTAAGATATTGATTCAGGTAACTACTTCTGTAAAAATATAGGTTGTGGTAATTACATTTGAAAATCTTGTTATGTTTTATTATGTTGTGTGTATATTTGTGCAGTTGTAGACTTCACTTACTTACTTACTTAGTCGTTCCCCTTCTACCGTGAGGTGTAGAGGTTTGGAAGAGAGAGCGCCAGACTATTCTATCGGCTGTCTTCCTCCTGGCCTGGTTCCATTCTAGTCCTCGGTCCTTCAAAGATTGTCTAATGTTGTCCTCCCAGCAGACTCTGGGTCGTCCTCGGGGTCTGGATCCTTGGCTCTTTGTTTTTTGTTTCCCATGCTTGTCGTGGTAGCCGATCTTCTCCCATTCTGCAGACATGGCCAAACCATCTTAGTTGGGACTGTTCTACTTGGGTCTTGGGTAGACTTCACACTACTTTTTATTTCATTATTTGCAAGAATAAACACAAGCGTGGTCAGTCCTTCGCATGATATTATTCTAGTTCTTATTCCAGTGAAGATCTGAACACGTCTTTCAGTGTAAACCACTGAAGCAGTAATTTGTGTGTATGCTGTTGTGCTGTCTTTGGGACTTGATGGAGTAAATACAGGTAGTGTGAACAATGCTGAAGGTTTTGCTTTCGATAGTAATTGACAACTTAGTTTAACAGATGTGATCGTCATTAAAACTTGAGATTATTAAATCTCACACAATCATCACTAATTCTGTTTTTTTATCCTTATGGAGCATGGAGGAACCACCCGTGCGGTTGGTCCCATTGCAAAAAGCATTTATATGCTCTTGCAACAGTGATTTATGTCATCATGTGACGTATTCTTTCCAAAACGTTGTCTCCATTACAGCTGCTCTGAACGCATCACGATTCTGGGCAAGTTGACCTGCATCAGCCAAAGACAAGTTCAGACTCTCTGGGGTTTATGTAACAATTAGTTTTTCAAAGCAAGGTTACCAGCCCCATTGACAACTTAACGTTAAAGTTTGATGAAATACCTGAAGGAGTGGGGCTATTCTTTCTTTATCTCCTCAAGCACCCCCTGGGAACTGCATCCTCATTTTTCTTCATGGAACCACTACTGCAGCTGGTCCCTTAGCAGTTAAATTAGGCCTATGCTCCTTGGGGAGCTAAAGGGTATTGTTTGATTGAAAACCTCATTTGTGACTTACCATCACCACTACTCAAACATCTGAATATCAGTATGGAAACTAAATAAAAAGTGATAAATAGCATATTCTTACCAACTCTTTGCTATCAGTGTCAAACATGGTACCCAACTAGAGCACAGGAGAGGAAAATCACATCTCGTGAGATGAGATGCTTAAAGAACCATTATTTAGCAGGATAGACAGAATGAGAAATGGTAGCAACAAAAGTTATTGTAGAAACTACATCCTGCGTCAAGTACTCGTATATACAATAGAGCCAGAAAATTAAGTGGTTTGGCCATCTCATGAGAAGGGAATTAGATCAATTACCACTATGCACCTACAATGCCATGGTAGCATAGTGGTTAGTGCACTGGCTTCCTAGCTCAGTGGTCTATGGTTCGATCCCCAGATGATGTGGGATTTTTTTAGGCCGCAAACGGCTCCTGGGTCGACCCAGCCCCTATTGGGTACCAGAGCAACTTCTGGGAAGGTTAAGGCAGCTGGCGTGATGCTGACCACATCACCCCAAGTATGCCGATGGTCAAGAAAATATGGGCCTAACACCATATTCCCAATATGCCTCAACGGGCATTAAACGGGATCCTTTACCTTTTTTTACCTACAATGGTAGAAGATTGGGTTTTAGGGCACGGGGAAGACCATGAGGCAGATACACAATATTACAGAAATCTTACAACAACATGGGCAACACCAGCCGATGCAACACACTTGGTTCAAGAACACAAACTTCATCTCCCCACCACACTTCACATCAAGAGTAGGCCAACAAAGTAAAAGTAAGTAAAACGTCCTGTAATAATTAGCTTAACATATTTTGATCCTGACTGTGATGATCATTACTGTACAGTTATCACCCCCTTAGCGCTGTTAATTCGTTCTTGGAAAATCGAGTGCAACCAAAAATGACAATTGATTTCCCATAAAAATTAACAGATAAATTAATTTGTTCCCAACTTTGAGACAGCTGTATAAAAATTAAGTAAAAAGTGATACGAAACAAAGACTAAATAGTTAACAACTTGTATTAACTACATAGAATTATCGAACATATTGAGCATAATCAAAATATTGTGTATATACTTTACTTACAAAACATATTTTTTAAATATTGTAGGACTTAATCACTACTATTTCCGTCGCTTCTGGCTATATCATGGTGGAGGCCAGAGCTGTCTCCACCATCAGACGACTGGTTAGCAGAAGGTTTAAAGGTGTTAAAAAGTTTTTCTCTCTGCGTAGAGGCACAGCTACTTGGTCTTATTCTCTTCAAGAAGCACCTTGTTCTATGTTACGGATTACCATTGAACTGCATTTGGTGTCATGCTTCAATATGCTAGCAATGACAATGCTTCTTGGCCATCCCACCACCCTGAATGAACCTGAAAGTTATATTCCTGCCTCCCACAGAATTTAGTGCACAGTGTAGGATCTAATTTTTTTAAGCTCATAATGGGCATATGGCACAAAACAGAAACAGCGTTATATCGAAAAAGCACTAATCGAACAGCATAAGACCGGAGGATTGCTGTAATTGTATTGCTGACCTCTAGAAATGAGTTCTTCAGTAGTGTAGCTACAGTGTAAAGGGACCCCTGGGCACAAATGAATTGAAGCCCTCCTAATATAATGGACTTAATAACTATAAGCAATATACAGCAAATCTGTATTTAAAAATGTACCTGCTTACTTCATCATCATCATTATTATTACCATTCTGCTCCCCAGGGAACATAGGCCTTCAACAAATATGTGCCAGGTCATCCTGTCCTAAACCTTCTGCTTAAGATATGTCTGTGTCTTCTTTATCGCTTTAACTACTGTTTCCAGAAACTGGGACATACTATGACATTTAATGCCAGAAATTAAAAGGATGAATATATATATATATATATATATATATATAAAGGTGAGGTCCCTTTTGACCACTACATGCCAAAGCCCACTTGACGCTAGGGCCCCCTGGACGTGTTTGGTCCATCCAGGTTGTAGTTATACCACTGAAGTTCTTTATTATTTAGTTAGTGCATGTTGAGTCCTGATGAAAAGTAATGAATGAAACAAATCTTTGTCAATGGAAGTAGTAAAGTTTTAGGGGTTTTTTTTTTAAACTTTATGACGAAAAATATCACATTCAACCTCTGATGGGTTACATTAGGAGATATAGTGCTTCTAATTCTATACCTGTCACAAAAAGTAGGGGATATTTTAAGATGGTATGTATTATTTTACAAAAGAATAGATTTCGTATTTTAATGGTTGTATGGACATATCAAGCACGCTCTTCTCCACTCTCACGTGCAATATCATGTTGACCTGGTGACTCGTGATGAGTAAGCCAATCCCAAAAACAGAGGTGGGGCCCATCCGTAAAGTTCACACATTATTCTTTTTCACAAAAATGCGTGTATCTCGGGTTTGATGAACACTACTTACCATGGACAGGTATAAAAAGACTCTGCAACAGATACAATTTCTTTTCTTCATCATGGAACGTTTGACAGAACAGCAGAGATGGATAGGCATGTTGCAAACCGAAGTCGGCAAGTGGATGTTGCTCGGAACCTCAATGTTTCACAGTCAGTTGTCAGCAGACTGTGGAACAGGTATCAAAATTTCCGCACAGTGGCTGATCTGCTTCGGACTGGCCGCCCAAGAGTCACTACACGCCGCCAAGATCAACTTCTTGTTACTCAGGCCCTCAGAACTCGGACTCTAAATGCTACTCAACTTCAGCAACACCTTCAACAGACCACTGGGATCCGGGTCTCAACTCAGACAGTACGAAACCGTTTGCACCAAGTGCAACTGGCTTCACGCAGACCGTTTGTAGCTTTGCCCATGTCACCACAACACAGGTGAGCAAGAATGGATTGGTGTCAACGTCATCATCGGTGGACCAATCAACAGTGGGCATCAGTGATGTTTTCTGATGAGTTCCGTTTCGTTTTGAATTTTCATGATCGTCGAATACGTGTCTGGCGATGGCGAGGTAAGCGTTACCAGCCTCCTGCAACTGTTGCACACAACCGTTATGGAGGTGGCAGTGTAATGGTGTGGGCAGGCATCTGTATGAATGACAGGACCGACCTTTACATATGCCTGGTCAATATCACAGGGCTCTACTACCGTGACAACATCATCGATCCTATCGTTGTGCCATTTGCTCAATGGCACGGACCAGATTTCATCTTCCAGGATGACAATGCACGTCCTCACCGTGCTCGCATCGTCCAAGATCACCTTCAGATGCAGCATATCCGAACGTTACCGTGGCCGCCGATATCACCCGACCTGTCTCCTATTGAGGATTTGTGGGACCTCCTGAATAGACGCGCCCAACAACGTCCAGTCGCTCCACAGACTCTTCAGCAGTTAGCCCAGGCCCTTCAGCAGGAATGGCAGAGAATTACTCAAGACAACATCAGAAGGCTTATTTGCAGTATGAGACGTCGTTGCAATGCATGTTTAGCGGCAAACGGGGGCCCTACACGTTTTTAGAAATATTGGAATACTTTTGTAAAAATGAAGTATCTACCCCGCCTTGGTTGCCAGTGCGACTAAAATCATGTGAGTAAAGCCATAACACTTCTTATACCGCAAATGTCTTGTTATGATGCTCAAGTTTACTTGTACGAAGAAATAAATGAACTAATTTGAAATATTTTGTCTTTGGATAACTTTTAAATTCAATATCCCCTACTTTTTGTGACAGGTATAGATAATATGTTCGATATGTGTTTCTGTTATTATACCTACCATCCACAAATTGTAAATAAAGGAAATTACAGTTTCCAAATTATGTGTGTGTGTGTTGTTCTTTTTCCCACAGTATTATTCTCCTCATCTTTGTCAAGATGTAAAACAAAAAAAGGCAAGTGTGGATGTAACAGCTTGTGGCATTTGGATTAATATTTAATTTGTCTTTATTTGTCACTAGTAATATATGTTACTAGAAGCTTACTAAATCTTCACTTTCCCGTCAAACCTCCCACCATACCAAACAAATAAAGAGGGAAAAACTTGGGTCTTTGTCTTGTGTAATCTGACCTATAATGTACGAGGGACGGTCAAAAAGTAATGCCTCGTAATTTTTAATTTAAATCTTTATTTGTCACTAGTAATATATGTTCCGACTTTCATACCAAACAAATAGAGGGACTTGGGTCTTTGTCTTGGTGTAAAACCAGTACGAGGGACGGTCAAAAAGTAATGCCTCGTAATTTTTAATTTCATTCAATAGACAAGAAAACAGATAAAATTCACATTGAAATGTAGCCCCAAGTCTGAACTTCAAAAATGTATTTCTCAATGTAGTCTCCGTTATTTGTTACAGTTTTTGTCCATCTTCTCACAAGGGCATGTATCCCCGCACGGTAAAAATGTGTGTCCTTTTTCCTAAACCACTGGCGTACGGCGCGGCTAAGGGTCTCGGTGTCCTCAAAGTGATGTCCACGAAGATCTTCTTTCAGTGGTTCAAACAGATGGAAGTCAGACGGTGCAAGATCGGGACTGTAAGGGGGGTGTGGTAATAATGTCCAGCCAAATTCTCTAATCGCATCAATGGTGCGTTTAGCGGTGTGTGGCGTGGCATTATCGTGCAACAGTAGTGCAGTTCTCTGATCTTTTAATGGGTAAAGTCGCCGAAGACGATCTCTAAGTTTCTTCAAAGTTTCAATGTAACGGTCTGCATTCACCCGGTCTGCATTCACCGTGTTTCCCTGTTCCAAGAAGTCGAGAAGAATCACACCCTTCTCATCCCAAAACACGGAGGCCATAACTTTCCCTACAGATGGTGAACTTTTGAACTTCTTTCTTGTCGGCGATGTTGTGTGATGCCATTCCATTGACTGCCTCTTGGATTCTGGTTCAAAAAAGTGAACCCAAGTCTCATCACCTGTCACAATATTCGATAAAAACTCTTCTCCTTCAGTTTCGTAACGGTGCAGGAGGTTGATGGCTATGGTTTTCCTTGTTTTTTTATGTCTGTCTGTCAACATTCTGGGTACCCACCGTGCACAAACTTTTGAATAACCCAGGTCTTTAATAATGTTCTGGACACTGCCTTTACTAATGGACAACATGGAAGAAAGTTCATCCAGTGTTACCCGACGGTCACCACGAATGATGCCATCAACTCGATGAATGTTGTGTGGAGTCACTGCGGTAGACGGACGGCCAGTCCGCTTTGCGTCAGCCATTGAGGATTGACCTACTTCAGCTTCGTCACAACGATGTACCCAACGTCGGACAGTGCTAACATCCATTGTTGAATCTCCATAAACATTCTTCAAACGTTCGTGGATGCGAATTGGGGTCTCGCCTTCAGCATTGAGGAATTCTATGACATAACTTTGTTTTAACCGAACGTCTTTGGCAGCCATTTTTAAACTGTTACAGGGGTGCCATCTGTTACTGAAACAGGTTGGTAATGATGTGACTTTAAACAGATGAAAGTCAATTAAATATCTGGTAAAGTCCGTTATATAACTAGAACCACCGGGCCTTTACACCCCTCCACTTTAATATTATTCTTGTTCATAGTTTCTTCTTAATTTTGTTTGTTTGTTTGTTTTTTATTTTATTATTTAACGTATAGGCCTAAGCACAATTGTGAGTATCCCTATTTTCAAATGTGATGCCACTTTCTCATGTCGGCAGTTGTTCATATTATTTGGAATTGAAAACAATATATATCCTAATTATAACCCATCAGAGGTTGAACGGGATTTCTGTTTATCTTCATTAATTTAAAAAAAAAATAAAAAAGTTGGTAATGCTATACAGTGCAGAAGAGTGTTCGGGGAATCCTGCTAAATTTACAAATTGCACGCCGATGCAGTATTTACATACATAAAAATTAGGAGGCATTACTTTTTGACCTTCCTTCGTATAATGGGGGACAACAGAAGTGATTGCATCATTAATTAGGTTGGTACATATCCGGTGTTACGTGTTTAAAATTGTGCTAATGACCCCTGTCTATGAAACACTATTTTGTGGTGGCCAGTAGGCAGGGAGGATAGTGGGATTCGTTTTTGTAGCTAGGCGGTGGTGCTATTCAGAAGGACCTGGGTTCGATTCTCCGGTAAGCCACTCACTTCTGTTGTTTTTCTGTTGTCTAGTTTTCTACTTCTTTATTTCTCACGAATGCCTGAAACATACCTTTATGTGTGTAATATGTATTTATTTACACCATACCAAAGTATGACAGAAGAAAGTTCATCTGTATTGTATAGAATCAGTCCTACTATTTGGAAGTGAGTCGTGGACAATTAATAAACAGGCAAGGCCACAGATATTGATTTTTACAGAAGAGTGTTAACGAATACCTCAGACAGCTAAAGAGAGTAATGAGAATGTCCTGAAACAAGTGAGTGCATAAAGAAAGCTTATTTCTCACATAAGAAGGAAGTAATTGACTTTCTTTGGGCATGTTATTAGAACAGGAAAACTGGAATATATCGTGACAACAGGAAGTCTGAAGAAAAAAGAGAGACAATACTGTAAAGTTTAACATCATGTCTTACTTACATCATGTCGTTCCTCTTCTACCGTGAGGTGTAGAGATTTGGAAGAGAGAGCACCATACTACCCTATCGGCTCTCTTCCTCCTGGCCTGGTTCCATTCTAGTCCTCGGTCCTTCAGAGAATGTCTAATGTTGTCCTCTCAGTGGACTCTGGGTTGTCCTGGAGGTCTGGATCCCTGGCTGTTAGTTTCCCATAATTGTCATGGTAGCCAATCTTCTCCCATTCTGCAGACATAGCCAAACCATTCTAGTTGAGCTGTTCTACTTGGGTCTGCAGGGGTTGAGTTTTTAGGCCTTGACATAACATCTGGTTGTGGACCATGTCTCTTCTTTTTACTTGAACCTGGGTAGTAGTCATTGCCCATGACTCGCATCCATACGTCAAGACTGGGACATAGGTGGAGCGGTATACAGCCATCTTCGTCTTCTTGCCAACTTCTCTTTTGCTGAGTAATCCTCGATTTATGGCTTGAAAAAGTCTCTCCGCTGCTGCTCTTTGGGTAGCCAAATCTTCTTTGATGCCTCCCTTCCAGCCTATGACAGTAACATCGCCCACGGCGACCGTTGCCTCAATTGGCTGTGTGTGGTGTACCCGGAAACGGGGCCTCCCAGTACTGAGGCACAGTTAAGTCCCCGATGTCACTTATCGGTGCAGAGTTGAGAGAGATGGCTGAGCATCACAATCCCCCCTGTGTTGCAGCATGATGAGAACCCAGCATTGCACACTGAGCTTGGGGGGATCACTTGGGCACCAGACTTAATACTGGCTCTTGACTGGATGGCCGCATGCAGGAGATTTCTACAATGGAGGGTTGGCAGGTGGTGGGTATCTGGAAGTGGCTCTGTGCAGGACGTGAGGATTCCTTGGGAGAGCCCAGAACCAGAGCACAGCATTGTGCAAGCTCTGCATAGTTGGAGAGCCCCCTGGATGACGGGGAATGCACAGTGTGCTACCCTACCTATCCCCAACTGCTAACTTAGAACCAGAAGTGGGGTCCTCTGTATGCGTGCCAGGCCAGGATAAAATGCCTGGGAAAGAGACTGGAGCTCAGAACTCCCTAACTCAAAGTTGCAGGATGGCAGAAAAGCCATGGGAAAGACAGGGCTATTTTGAAGATAACGCAACCATATTTTCACCATACGAGCTCGGACGCCGCCTCGGTAAACAAGGTCCGCGCAGAGCAGTGACACCCCCAGGCTGCTTGCGAATAGTCTACTACTGGGAACATAAACAGATTAGGGATGAGCCCACTCTCCCATTGAACAGGTGCTAAAGTCATAGATACTGGGCCAGAAGGCGCACCGGAAACCACAGTATCACGCAACTCGCTTTTTTTTTCTATGGAGAGTACACCGTCAAATAAATCTCGTACTGGTGCTCGCCCTGTGGAGCTCCATCAGGCAGGTGCAGTGCCGGGCTCTGAGCCTCGACAGAGCCCACCCTCAGCTACTGGAGGACCCTCTAGACCGTCTTGTGGAGTCAGCAGACGGCGGAGGAGAACTACTGACCCAAAACAAAACAGAAAAAGAGAAACCCAGAGTGCCACTTGTCATGATGCACTGGAATGCAGAGGGAGTGAACAGCAAGCAGGCTGGATACAGCAAAAAGACAGAGCTGGAAAACATCTTGTATGAGAAGCAAGTCAGTGTTTGCTGTATCCAAGAGACTCACTTGAAAGCAGATCAAACCTTTAAAATAAGGGGATATCAATGCTTCAGATCCGACAGAAAAGATAGACGAAAAGGAGGAGTACTTACTCTTGTAAGGAATAACATTCCTGCACACGAAAGGAAAACCTACATGGATGGAGCAGAATATCAGCTGTTGCAGATAAAGGTAGACAAGATGGAAATAGAACTCCTGAACTATTACTGTCCGAACAACAAACCCCTGAGTCTCAGCTCTATACAGGTACCAGCCACCAACTTTATAGCAGTTGGAGACTTTAATAGCCACTCCCAGAGCTGGGGCTATAACCATCTGGATCACAGAGGTGAAGAGGTTGAAACTTGGCAAGATGATCACTCCCTAATCCTAGTCAATAATGCCACAGATACTCCTACCTTCTACTCCAGAGGATGGCACACAACTTCAACACCAGATCTTGCCTTCTCCACACCAGATATAGCTGGATCTATTAGTAGAGAAGTAGGAGACCAACTAGGGGGAAGCGACCATCGCCCAATCTTTCTTACTGTCCAGAGTGCAACTCTCAGTAAAGGCCCGGCCATTACAAGATGGAACTACAAAAAAAAGCCAACTGGGGTTTATTCAGGCATCAGGTGAACACGCTGCTGTCTACCCTCAAGGTACAGAACAGAGACATTAATGAAGTGGTAAAAGACTTCAACAGATGCATACTACAAGCTGCAAAAGAAACCATTCCCAAAGGATGCCGGCGTAACTACATACCATACTGGTCCAGCACACTCCAAGAACGTCAGGAAGCTATGGACAGGGCTAGAAAGGACGCAGAGTCTCAGCCTTCACTTGAAACTCACAACAAATGGAAAAAGGCTGTAGCAGAGTTTCAGAGAACAAAGCTAGAAGAAAAACGGAAAAGCTGGAGAACTAAAACGGCATCGCTGAACCTTGAGAAAGACGGCAGGAAACTTTGGAGATTAGTCAAGTCTCTAAATGAAGAGCGTTCTTCACCTAGGCAGACTATCACATTGGATGAAGGTGACAAACTTTTCAGAGGAAAACAAGCTGCAGACTTGTTTGCTAGAAGATACAGTTCAGAAAGAAACTTACCCATTAACATAGATCGTCAGAGAGAGATAAGAAAAGAAATACTGGCAAACATGGGACAGACAGATACTCCTGCCCCAATGAGGGAACCCATCACACTAGGAGAACTACAGAAGGCTATTTCCAAGCTTAAGTTTCAAAAGTCACCCGGCCCAGACAAAATCAGCAACGAAATGCTAGTAAATCTGAGCTCAGCAGCAAAGACAAAACTGCTTGAGATATTCAACCACAGCTGGTTGAAAGGAACGGTACCCCAAGTATGGAGAGAAGCCATCACAATACCCATACTAAAGAAAGGGAAATGTAAGACCGAGGCTGCAAGTTACCGGCCAATCAGTCTCACAAGCTGTGTTGGGAAGACTATGGAGCGAATAGTCAACCACAGATTGAAATGGTATTTAGAGTCTGAGCAGATCCTGGTGCCGGAACAAGCTGGATTTAGAGAATGCTACAGTATAGAAGACCAAGTTACTTACTTGTCTCAAGCAATAGAAGATGCCTTCCAGGAGAAGAAAAAGGTCCTAACGATCTGGGTCGACTTCAAGCAGGCCTTTGACAAGGTGTGGAAAGATGGCCTCATTGCAAAACTTAGGAGAAGTGGAATCCAAGGCAACATGATGAAATGGATCCAGTCATACTTGCATAACAGGAGAACTAGAGTCACTCTTGACGGTCTGCAGAGCAGAAAAGTGTTGCTCCATCAGGGGGTACCTCAAGGAGGAGTAATTCCCCAACACTCTTCCTTGTTTACATCAATGACCTGGTGAAAGATCTCCCTGCAGGAGTGAAAGCTGCCTTATATGCAGATGACCTAGTACTGTGGTGCGCTGATGAAAATGTCACCACAGCAAATTATAGAATGCAGCGGGCAGCAGACATGCTAGTGTCATGGGCAGAGAAATGGCTTATCACAATAAACACAGACAAAACCTCCACAACACTGTTCTCCCTCGCTCCCAAGGACAAATCAGCTAACATACACCTAGGGACAACCGTGATCAAGGAAGAAAGCTACCCCACCTATCTTGGGGTGACATTTGACCAAAGGCTTACATGGAATAAGCATATTGAAAATGCAGAAGGAAAGGCCCGAAGACGACTAGGCATACTCAGAAAATTAGCAGGTACCAACTGGGGAGCAAATGAACAAAATCTAAAGAAGATTTATAATGGAGTAATAAGACCACACTTAGAGTTTAGCTCAGCAGCATGGTCATCAGCTGCTAACTCACATCTGCAGTCTTTGGACAAGGTGCAAAATCAAGCTCTCAGGCTCATTACAGGAGCCATGAAAACTACACCAATAACAGAGATGCAGAAGGTTGCTGGATTACAGACATTGTCCCATAGAAGAGACACAAAAACCATGATCCAGATGGAAAAGTACAACAGTATGCCAATGCACCCAATGAAGGCAAGACTAGATGATCTGGCATTGGGACGTCTAAAGCGTAGCAGCTTTGTGCATCGGGGGAAAAGACTTATAAGACAGCATCAAGAAGACCTATCCATGAAGACAACACCACTGAAGCCCACCCTATACCCTGTACCATGGGAGCAGGCCAGCAGTGCCCTCCAAATTAATACATCAGTCAGTGGTCTCACAAGTGGATGTGATTATAATGATCTGCAAAAACGAACTGCTACATTGAGTATGATCCAAGAAAGCTATCCCGATCAATCATGGATACATGCCTATACAGATGGATCAGCAACTAATGCTGTTAGGAATGGAGGTGCCGGTATCTTTATCTCATATCCTGACAACCACTATGAGACTAGGCACATTCCCACTGGTAAATTCTGTTCCAACTATACAGCTGAGGTTCAAGCTCTAGAGCAAGCTGCAAATATGATTTATAACACCAACTCTAACTGTCACCAGGTAGTCATCCTCACAGATGCACTGTCTGTCCTGCAAGCTCTCAAGGGTGGTAAACTCCCGCATCTGAGAAATGAACTAAACAAGGTAGCTGCCAAAAAGAGAACCATACTTCAGTGGGTACCATCTCATTGTGGTGTACCCGGAAATGAAAAGGCAGATAAACTTGCCAAAAAGGGAGGAGAATGTGAACAAAAAGATAATGAAGTCACATAATTTGAGAAAAAGAGAGCTATCCAGACTATCAGAAGAGAACAGAACCAACCCAAAGACGACTATCACACTCTCGACCGGCAGGGACAGATAACTATTTTTCGACTCAGGACAGGGCATAACAAACTGAATAAACACATGCACAAGCTACGATTGTCTGCTTCACCACTGTGCACATGTGGATTAAACGAACAAACTGCTGAGCATGTTCTACAGGACTGTCCTCTGTATGACCAGTTAAGAAAGATATACTGGCCCAATGACTCAACACTAAACTCAAAGCTATATGGAGTTAAAGAGGAACTTCAAACAACAGTCGAATTCATCATGAGAACTCGTCTGACGGTGTAATCATCAAAGATGCGATCGCAAGAAGAAGAAGAAGAAGACAGTAACATCATGTCAACAACTGATAAATGGCACTAAAGACACGAAATTGTGGAGAGATACAATCACTTAAAATAGCTGGCATAATAGTTGAAGAAGAATACTGAATCCTTTATTAGAGATTAATAACTTAGGAAAAGTGAAACACTGAATGTTTTTTTTTAAAATAGGAGTTTTCACTAGGCACGTCTCATTCAACCTAGATACAAGGTCCATCGGTTATAATAGGGCGCATATCCAAATACAAAAAAACCTTGCGGTCTAAATTTGATATATAAATAATATAACATGTAATATTTATTTGAAATATGGAATTTGGTATACATCATTAACATCAGAAAATTTTGTTTTGTGTACTTGTAACCCAGTGTCGTAGATTTATCAGATAGGTAATAGATGTTTATAGTCCTGTCTGAGCAGAGGTGATAGTGATAACTATGTGAGAGTAAGGTGAAAGAAATAGTTTTTCTCACGAGGTGATCGTGTAAAAGAAAGGACAGTCTCTGGGTTGAGTAATTTCTCTAATCCAGCCTATCTGGACGATTAAATTTAAATCAGATGCACTTTCTCTCCTTGTACAAAATACAAGTTACACTGCACCCACATGCTCACAATTCTGTGACAAATACGCACAAACGTTAAAACAAACTATGGATAATATATATGGACATGGGTTGACCAACACAATAACTTAAGGTTTATAAATTTATTTATCACTACAACTTTACAACATAAATCATATACATCAATAGATCATGGTTTACAGACAAAATGAAAATTAATCAAATAGGTTTTCCCCTCTGGAAAAGAAGATCCGAACAGAGGTTAATTAACCCGAAAGATCAAAAGTTAACAATAAGTGTATGGAATAGTCAGTAAAGAAACAAAGAACAAGTCCTATCCCGTAAATACTCAGGTTAATGAGAACAAAAAAGAAAAGATTTGTATGATAGTGGTGTAGTGGATTTGATGGTGTTGTATGATTGTGATCTTACTTAATGTGATGCATGAGGTCAGCTGTGAAGGCTCCTGAGATAAATGTAGCTGTGAATGTTCAGAAGGCCCTTCTTGCTACCACTACGACCTCACACCTATCTTTTTTTTTCTAATGAATGTGGCTACGTTAAAATTCTAGGGTATGATATGTAATGTGTTGTGGTAGTTTACATACACACACACAGATATTTAACAATTCTAATAATATTAATAAAATGTTATAACACACTGAACTAACTCAAGTTGTGTAAAATTTTGATAGAAAAATTTTCTTTAAGTTTATTTGTTCTGAACCAAGGTTTTATTTTGGTCAGAACATATGAAAGGTTTTGCAATTATGAATGAAATGCATGAATATATGGCATAATAAATAAAAAGTGTGTACATATGTGGAACAAGAGAGGCAATATTTTGCCTAAGAATATTAGCAGAAAAATATACAGAGGTCCAAAAAAGTATGTATATGTGCTTCATTGACTATAAGAAGGCTTTTGACAGAGTCCATCATGAGAAAATAATTGAATGCCTCGAAGACATAGGTATTGATGGAAAAGATATAAGAATACTCAGTAACCTTTATTGGGAGCAAACTGCCACAGTAAGAACTGGAAGGAATTATTCACCATACATAGACATAAAAAGAGGTGTCAGACAAGGTTGTGTGCTGTCCCCCTGCCTATTTAATTTATACACTGAAAAAATTTTCAAACAGATACAGGAAATACCAGGACTGAACATCAGTGGAAGGTCAATAAACAACCTTAGATATGCAGATGATACCGTGTTGTTAGCTGAAAGCGAACAGGAGTTACAGGAACTAGTGAAGCAAGTGAACAGTATAAGTCATGAATATGGACTCGACATTAATATTGAGAAAACAAAAACTATGATAATTAGCAAAACAGACGATAAACCCACATTAAAGATAAGCGTAAATGGGGAAATCCTGGAACAAGTCAAGAGCTACGTATATCTCGGTCATATAATAACAGAAGATGGCAGATGTGAAACAGAAATCAAGAAGAGAATAGGAATGGCCAAAGCTACATTCAACAACATGAAACATATACTGACATCCAAACAGTTATCTCACAAATTAAAACTGAGAATCATAAAGTGTTATATATATTCTGCATTTCTGTATGGTGCAGAAACATGGACGATGAATAAGCATTTGGAAGAAAGAATTGAGGCTCTTGAAATGTGGATATATAGAAGAATGGGGCGTATCTCATGGAAAGAGATGAAAACAAATAAGCAGGTCCTAGAAAATCTAGGTATGAAAAGAGAACTAATGAGGGAGGTCAAAGTTCGACAGCTAAAATACTTTGGCCACATAAAAAGGCATAACACCTTGCAGAAGACCATAACAGAAGGGAGAGTTGAAGGCAAACGTGCAAGGGGAAGACAGCGCTATAAGTGGGAAGACAACATCAAGAGATGGACAGGAAAGAGTCTGTCAGAGTGCACCATCAAGACAAGAGACAGAAGACGTTGGAGATCCATTACAGCCAACCTTCGTTGTGGAGATGGCAACTGATGATGATGATGACATATGTATTTTACAAGACTAGTTAATATTACTACTGTTTATGGTTGTAATCTATATGGGAGAACGATTTATGGATGTGCTGTTGGGGTGGCCTCATCACTCCCTGTCTATGGTTACTAACATGGTCCATTTATTGATGGAAATATAATTGGTGTGTTAGAAAATGAGTTTGTGAATCTCCAGCAGGCCAGACGCTCACGTATCTTGAATGAGTAGTTCTGGTGCTGGAATATGGTGGCCCCACCTCTCCGTGCTTGGGGGCAATATCAGGCTGCTCTGCCAAGATATAAACTGCACGGGTCCACTCTTGTAATATTCAACATCACATTTGACACCACATTGGTGCCAAATAAAAAAACTCACAGTTCTGCAATAAAGTATTGGTCATGTGTCAGAATTCCATCCTCTAAACCATTTCTGGACACAACACTACACACAACAACAACACCACATAGACGGGTCAGATCTCTTTGACCAAACAACACATCTTACCAAGTTGGTTTCACATAGGATAAGTTCTCCCAGACTACATATTCTGAAATATGTTCATTAGCTTCCTGCCATAGAATAGGATAGGTGATATGTTCCACTGATCTCAACACTTGATCTGTCTTTCATAATCCTTGCTGGAGTTTATGTATTTTATTTGTCTCTAGACCCTGAACTGGGGCGGGGGGTCTAGAGCGAATCCTTACTTGTTGTAAGGGATAGATTTTGATATGGCAGTATCAAATCACTCGAAACATTAAACACATATTAAAATATACAAAGAAATAATTTCAGTCTTACCAGAATTATGAATATAGAACACAGTTAATTGCTAGCAAAACTCAGCTGAGCTGCTGGCTTTAGTATGGCGTCCCTCTAAATATTTCAATTAGCTTCTGGGAATTACACCACTAAATAATTCACTGTGTCTACTAGGACAACTTATGACGAATGGCAAAAATGCGCGTCTGAGCGCCGATAATATATTCATCTATGGCCAATCACCGCCTTTTTTCCTTTTCAAATTCAAACCTCCTACCAAAAAGTCATTTCAGTCATACCTCAGTCAAGTATGCATTATTGTCTGTTGGTCCGTCTGTCTCTACTTGCGTTTCACACAAAAAACACACTTGTTTTTTGAACCAACTCCGCCTTCCCCTACACAATTTTGCCTTTAAAGTTATTTTTAGCCACAGTTCACCATCCCATCCCCTCTCTTTCATTCCAACTAGATTTTAGCACTTGAGTCTCAAGGCTGCAGTTTTTTTGAAAATTAGGGACATTTTTTGTTTCAATGCAGACGCTCGCTGATATGAACAACACAGTCTTTTGTCAATATCTTTCTTATTATCTATCCGTCTGTATAAATGAAAGCATATTATTTCACTGCTCAAGATGGGCCATCCGGCCAGCTAGGTTTTATATTCCTAACATCATTATTAAGAAAAAGTTACTTTTCAAGGTTAGTTGGTTTTTCGAAATATTTCTAGCATCTTCTATACTGCGTTTGCCGCTGAATTCAAATAAACGGACTAAGTTATCGCAAAAGCGTCCAAGAAATGACTGTTGCGTATAATAGCTAAGGTCCCTTTTGTCGATTTCTTTACCTTGTGTCAACTTGGGGACGTGACTTTTCCTCCTTTCCCCACCAATTGCGTCTTTTAGCCTTGCTAGTTTCAAGCACGCGTTCAGTCATATTTTTTCCCTTTTGATCTTCGTTCTCATCCCGTTCCAAGGGTAACGTTTTGCCTTGCCTTCACGTGGGCTAACAATTACGCATTAGTTTTTTATTCCATGGCGGTTAATTTTATGACAAGTGGTAACAACAGAAAATTATGTTACTCTCTTACAGTTCATTCAATCCTTCATACTTGTGGCCACATTCATATTCGCTTACCCAATAGTTGTCGCAGGCATTCCGTGGAAATAACACTAATAAGTAATAAGACTATTCAGTGTCATATTAAGTTTTGCCAAATCCAGCCCCAGACTCGCCGTAGTTGCGGACTGCAAATTTCACGGGAGTCGCTGGAGTTGGTGAGTAAATTTTTTTCCTGGATAAAAAAATACGGTATCTCTGCCTTCAGTTGGTTGGAGTAAGGTTCATACGTGGTGATCGCCGAAATAGGATGAATAATACATATATATTCTGGAGTGTCTAGCCTCTGGTTGCTGAGACACTATGTTAAGTTACACAAATGTTGCTGACAATTTATTTTGCCACAGCTGGCTGATGAGATTGATATAAATGAAATCTGGTAATAGTTCTGGTCCAGTTAATATTATAATTTAATGGTTCTATTCTTATGAAATGAGAAAAAAGGGACCGCACTGGTCACAGCAAGAAGCTCATCATTATTAAATATCCCTGGATGCTTATAGATTATAAGACTCTAAGAACGTAAGTTCATATGGCCATAAGACCGTTAGACCACTAGTTCACAGTTTATGATCAGCCTATATTTTAGGAAAGAAATATAAACATTTAACCATAATATCAGTATCATATATATAACATGCGTTAAGGTAAGACCTTTTCACCACTCCGTTATAAATTAGATTTAAAACACAAATGTCTAGCTTATCCTATCGTTTTTAACGCGTGATATGAACACTAGTCATTTATAAAATTACATAAAAACGGATAGAAGTAATTAATATATACCGTCAGTAGACAGTTATTTAATGTATGTACTAGTCAATTTAAAACATCTCTTACTGGGAAATAGCGAGTAATTAAATTTACTATAAGTTATTTAATTCTGCTATTCATTTAACACAGAAAATCCCAGTGAAATATAAATGAAAACTTTAACCACACCAAATCACTTAAAGGCTAGTATATAAATTACCGCAACAGAAAAAATGAAACACTCCACGAAATCTAATAATTCACTCTTGTACTTCTTCTTCTTCGTACACTCTCAGACGTCCACTTGAATGTTCTCAAAGAAAGCAGTAGTCAGTTTGAGGCTATTTGAATCCCCGTAAAGCTTTTCTTGTACGAGAGATCTAGGATAACGAGCTAGTGAATTCAGAAAAATCTGAGTGCAACTGATAAAGACTATTAGAGAGACAAGGTATATATCCCTAGATGCCGTTCTTTTCGCTTCTTAATGCGAAAGTCACACCTACGTCCAGGGCCGGGCGAATTTGCCGTTCGATTCCTGAATGAAAGGATATTTCTTCACCTCTGCCGATCAACGATCTCTGGCTGGTCTTTGATTATCTCCGCCTTGCCGAATATCAGCTACGTAAGTTAATTCCCCTGAAAATGTAACAACTCAAGGTACGTCTCAGACTGATCGCCCCTTGATTCTTCAAAGAAACTGTTAACGCCTGGCCTCTTGTTAACGCCTGGCCTGGCCCGCGTGTTTACCTGATCAAAGAACGATTACGCCATGCTGCGCACTTCGCTCTATTCCATCCGTGCTATATTGCCAAACGGCTCACGTGTTAATTGCGATAGTGAATCGGGCGTTCGTGTAGCAAAAAAATATAAACCTAGATGGGGGAGGGGGGGGAAGGGGCGCAAAAGTGGACGGTCACTGCTGCGATTATTTCGATGTGTGACACCCAGGAAGTTCTGGATACTTACCAAGATGTTTTTTTTAAGTTACCTTTAACAGCTTCTGTTTTGTTGTTTATTGAAAGTGTGCGTTCATCTGTATCTTACCTTTTTCTTTTTGTCCTTTTTTTAAAATGTTACCTTTTAATTTGTCATTGAAATTGTGTTTTGTTTTATCATCTTAAACTAGTGTAACTTCTTGATTTGTTGTGTGTGTGTGTGTGTGTGTGTGTGTGTGTGTGTGTGTGTGTGTGTGTGTGTGTGTGTGTGTGTGTGTGTGTGTGTGTGTGTGTGTGTGTGTGTGTGTGTGAGAGAGAGAGAGAGAGAGAGAGAGAGAGAGAGAGAGAGAGAGAGAGAGAGAGAGAGAGAGAGAGAGAGAGACAAGAAGCATCCCTGTATCACTCCAGCTCTTATCTGAGATAATATTTCAAAGGATTCTGGTGGTTGCCCTTCATAAAGAATTCTGCATTTCATATCCTCATATTTTTGCCGTATTAGGCAGTATTAACCACTACGGGCCCCTTAATGCCTAAATAATTTCCAAAGTGATTCTTTGCTTAAACTGTCAAAGACCCCTTTTCATGATCTATGAAGCCAGTTTAAAGTGCTTAATTCATTTCCAAGCTCTGTGCTACCTTTATGCACAATGTGGCTATGCCATCTGTACAGGATCTGTTTTTGTTGAAATCTTGCTCATTCTTCTCTCAGTTGTCTATGGCCACTTTTAATCTTGTTAGTGTGTTCTTGGTTAATATTTCCCCTTGCAAGTAAGATTTCTCCCCTGTTATTTATGCACTTTTGCAAACCTCTCTTCTTTGGCAACTTGACCATATTTCCCTCTTTCGTCCGCTTGAAATTTCCTCCCAGACTTTAGAAAGTAATTTGTAGATCTCTATAGAGGTATCAGTGTCTGCTTTGATGGCTTGTGCTGGATTGCTATAGGAACCTACAGCTTTTTCATCACTTAGAAGCTCTATGGTTTTCTTTGTCTTCCTTATTTGGTTTTTCACAGTGCTTGCAAAGCACAGAAGGATTAAAATGGTGTGATAAGATCACCAACGTGAAGCTTTTGAAACAGACAAATCAGTTATCACTGGAATAACAGGACAGGACTAACACCGGCACTGGAAAAGACACACACTCAGGAAAACAGCTGATAGCATTTACAAGGCAGTCTGTGTTGTGGAGTCCTCAAGGTAACAGAAATAGAGGGATGACCCAACAACATACGGAGAAAATAACTGGAGATGGACATAAATGACAGTGAAGATATGGAAAGATCTTGAACACGTGGAACAAGACAGGGGGGCTTTGCATGAACGGACTGAAGACATGCTCCATATGAACCAGAAGGGTAGTGTATGAACTGCAAATATCACAAGGGGGCATAATCACTTCTTTACATTGGATCTGTGGACTATGAAAAGGTATTTGACAGTGTAAACAGAGAATGCCTTTGGAAACTGATGACGCATTATGGAGTGAGCGTAACAATCATTAACTTAATAAAGAAAACATATGAAGACATGACATGCAAAATTCTTTATCAAGGACAACTTACAGAACTGTTTGAGATAAGAACAGGGATGTCTCTTGGTACAATTCTCTTCTTACTGGCTATTGATTGGGTAATGAAAACAACAGATTCGACCATCAGAAAAGGAGTTCAGTGGACTCCTGACAAAACGGCTCGACAATCTAAATTTTTCCAATGACCTTGCTCTTCTGTTCTACAACTCTAATCAGTTGCAAATCCAAATGAGAATAACGGATGAGAAGTCACAGCAATTTGATCTGAAAATACACATGGCAAAGACTTTTAGAATAAATGCAGAAAATGGTAACAAGACTGAACTTGAACAAACACCCCTACAAGATGTAGAATCGTAAAAATATCTCGGCATCAGTATAGACAAAGTTGGAGGAACTGTGACATCAAAATGTGAGTACAAAAGTCAAGAAGCGCTTTTGTTGCATTGTCCAACAATAAAAATGTTTCTACTCAAATGACGAGGTTGGCCAAGTGCCTAACAATATGCAGCGTTCCGCTCTCGGCTGAATTTTTTTTTAAATGCGTTTTTAATACAGGTTCAATATTTCTCAGACAAAGTTTGAAACAGGGTTGGCGTTAGGTTACGGCTATTGTATAGCTCTGATACATACAACAAAAAATAGCACCAAAAATATTACGGACTTTCATAAATGGATGCTTTCACAAAACAGGTTTAAAATGGTATGGCTAGATCAGTAATGTGGAACTAATGGACTGAACCAGACAAATACCAGTGAAGCACGAGGTGAAGAAAAGACATTGAATGAAGTTGGATAGGGCACACAGCAAAGAAACCAAATGATAGCATTACAAGTGTCGTGAATCGGCGTAAATCTCTGCTGATTTATAACGTCAGCATGCCCGTTACTACTTACCTTCGTTATGTATAGATATAACTTTCGGGAAAATCCGTTAGACGGAAATACTCCTTATTTGAACCATGTAATAGTCGAAGAGGGAAGGCAAACCCGGTCCCCAAAAATGCCGTGCTGAAATCGGATGTGTTGTAAACAGACACAACGCAACCAACGTCCTTTTCAGGACGAACGAAGAATAAGAAGAACCATGTAATAGCTAGCAACAACACTCGATTTAGCACATATTTAGGCATTATATCTAAGGGAAGACTGCTTGGAATGCTCTTCCTTGCTAAACAGTCCCAAAGTTTGCCCGCGGGGACCTTGTCATATGCCTTTTCCAGATCCAAGAAACAAAGATGCATGTCACCTTTATACCCAAGGGCCTTTACACTCAGCTGTCTGAGTATGAAGATCAGGTCTTGAGTACTTCGGTTTGCTCGGAAGCCACATTGAAACTCATCCATTTGTGGTTCATCTAGGCATCTGAGTCTCTGCTCCAGGATTCTTGAGTAGATTTTACCGGAGACACTGAGAAGGAATCGGTCTCTATGATTTTCACATTGTCGGTTGTCACCCTTTTTGAAAATGTGTGTAATGATGGCAATCTCCCAATCCTTTGGTATTGTCTTGTTGCACCAAGATGCCTGTAGGACCCTTAAGAGTAATAGGTCGCCTATAGCTCCCATGCACTTAACCATTTCTGGTGTTATAACATCATGCCTGCTGCTTTGCCCATCTTGATTTTCTCCAGTGCTGCCTTCAGTTCTTCCATCTTTATGTCATCTTCACCATCATTGGTTTCCTCTTCTGTGTTAGTGGTTTTCATTTCTGATGTTTGACCTTGTTCACCATCAAGGAGTTCTTTCAATCTTTCCATTACTTTATTTAGGGCAGTACGCAATTTGCCTAGCATGTCCTTTATATATGTAAAAGGGCACAATTTTTTTTCCTTTCTCCGGGTCTTGTGGAACAATTTCTGGTTTTCTTGAACATCTTTTTCTAGCTTTTCTCCAAATTCTTCCCAGGATTTCTGTTTTGCTGCTAGTACCTTGTTCTTTGCTTCTGTTCTGACTATCATATATTTTCTATATTTCTCTGTTTTTCATGCTGTGCTTTTAGCTCTTAAGTATTGTTTCAATGCCTTTTTCTTCTCTCTTATTTTCTCTTTAACTTCCTCTGTCCACAAAGTGTACTCTTTCTCTTCATCCCAAGTCGGACTTCACCACATGCTTCTGATGCAGCTGTCTTTATGATGTCCTTTAATTTAAGCCAGAGGTTTTCCAGGTCATCAGGTTGTTCTTCTGTGTTTTTCACTGGCGCAGCAATAAGCCCCTGATATCTGGTCTTAACTTCTGGCTCTCTCAGCTTGTAGGTCTTAATGCTCATTTCTCCTGTTCGTTTACTTAGCTTCCTGCGTGATGGTAGGCAATTCCTAGGCCGAGCAACTCCTTCAGTTGTTCTTTTAACATTTCCAATCTCTGGCCCTCTCCAGACTCTTGCATCCTGGACATACTTGAATGAGCTCTTCCTAACTACGTTTAGTTGATCACTGATTTCTCATTCTTTGTTGGTTCATATCTAGCCGTATGCGTGTATGCGCTTATGGGGGAATTTTGTGTTGTGATTTGTCACGAAGTGGTTTTAATTTTATAGAGTGTGCCTGAATGAAAGCAAGACCCTAGTACCGTATGAGAAAGTCTGAGAAGATAGAATTTAGATGGAAAAATGACATGCATGTGGACAGGTGAGACTATTGGCTCAAGAGGTAGACCCAGGATTTGAATCTCCCCCTGCCGCTTCGTGACTAAAAAAATGGCTATAGTCTCCCCTCCTCTGACTGCCTTGAAACACAAGGAGATAAGGTGTATAATTACGACCACAAACACCACTATACAGACAACATAGAGTAAGTATAGTAAAGAATAGAAGCTGATCCAGTAAATAATATATGTATATATATTTATTTACATACAAGGAAAACATAAAATGGCATCATACGTCATCAAGTCAGTCGATAGCGTGCACTGTTGCACGGCCTGGAAAAACCAAAGTAACAATTAAATTGAGAGACATGAGAGACAGAAAAACCCAAAATCACATTCACTCTTTCTGTCACCCTGCTGAGGAACAATAAAAATGGTTAGTGATTTAAACCAAATCTAATTTGGTGGGGCTGTCAACTTTTAGCCTCCACTCTCTAACACTAATAAATTTCTACTGTCTCAGTCCTGGTGACTCTTCCTCAACGAACGGCTACACAGCTTTCTACTTGTTAGGCGATAGGCGCCTATAACTACACCACAAGAAATGCTAAAATAATACTTGGTTTTTCGAACGCAGACTCTGTGTCTATCCGTCAAATGGATACTGAACAGACCCTACTGGTCCTGTCTATTTTCTCCCTCCGTCTCTCTCGTGGTCTCAGTGTCTCCCTAACACTCGAGGGCTGATGATGCGGCGTCTCCGTTACTCTCTTCTCGATTTCTATCAGGACCTAGGTATGGTAACCCTGTCACCTGTTCCTGATTTTGGTGATGACGATGTTCGGATATCAAGCATGAGGGACTTGATTAACTGTAGACAAAACTTCTCTGCTGCTGAATAGCTTCCCTCTTTTAACCCGCTCCGGAGTTAGAGGGAAAAAAAACACAGCCTTGATTTCAGGCTGTACAAAAATGAAACCAGTCTCCCGGCCACATGCCGTTGCTAGAGACTATAATAGCGATGCTCTCGGCTGTATGATAAATACCTCGGTCCAGCTGAAGCATAGGGACTTCACTGCCAGAAACCATAGGGTAATTTTCTTTTGCTCCTGACGATACTCGAGTACTCTGACCCTGAGATGTCTTTTGCCGTGGATAATTTTATTTGACAAAATTATGCTCCCCACTGTTTCCCCGAGACTCGCTGAAATTAAAAGAAACAGCGACTCATGTACACCCACTCTAAAATCGCTTATACGATACATAAA
The DNA here is from genome assembly GCA_024509875.1 of Oreohelix idahoensis. Taxonomy (NCBI): domain Eukaryota; kingdom Metazoa; phylum Mollusca; class Gastropoda; order Stylommatophora; family Oreohelicidae; genus Oreohelix; species Oreohelix idahoensis. Next base: position 101,185 of record JAMPIV010002480.1, read on the forward strand.
ATAATTCTATACACGTGTCTCGTCAATCTCACTCCTTCTTCTATTCCCCTTCTCTCGTTCTTCACATAATACATGAAATACTATTATCCCACGTGGCACTAAAATCACACTTATCCTCCCCTTCTCTCGTTCTTCTCACAATAAATAAAATACCACTATCCCACGTGGCCTCTTCATCCCCCCTCCTTCTACTAAAATCTGCCAGGTAAAATAAACAATAGCCCAGACACCGTCTGACACGTTACGCATGAATACCCACGTGTTCAAAACATTTCAACTAGGGAATTCCTTTTACCCATTAACACAGGAGTTTCCCTGGCTTACTCCTATTTAAATTAAATCTCGCTATAGGAATAGTTTCCTCCCCTAAGCAGTATAATTCATTTACAACGTAAATCTGAACCCTCTGACAAGATTTCTCACATTTTTACGGCTCAGAAAAATTAACGAACACACCAGGGATTTCCCCATAAATTTACATTAGAAAATATACAGGAATAAATGGTGGTTTTACATAACATCCTACAAATATGGCACACGTGTTTCTCACAACTTCACACACTCCTATCTATTGCCAAAACATCGAAAGAATAAGCACACTGTTGCATTTACGTCGTTCTTCAAAAATAAGATAATGGATGGCACTATCGTTTATTTTAAAACTGGAAAGTTAATCTTTACCTAAGGCGAATTTCTGAAAAACCCACTAATAAGTAAAACGATTAATAAAATAGCTACATACCGATTATCGTTTGTTTTTCCCACGGTGGAGAACGATAATTACGACGTCCTACGGCCAGGCAATTATTTTTCATAGAGACCTAATCCTCGTTTTCTGTCTCAATATATACAAGAGAAACCGCCCACGCGGATTTCCCTTCCCACGCATATCCCAAGCTGCGCGTGTCCGGAAATTGCGTCACATTACGTGAGGGCCGCGTGTTTCCGGCCGCGTGCTTCCGGCCTCGTCATATCGCGTGCCGGAAATGGCGATTATTTTCGTAAACAACGAAATCTACGGGAATCGCGAAAAATCATAAGAAAGTAAAACTGATGCTAGAATAAAATAAACCTACCCTCATAAACGAACCCATTTAATTTATCTACTCAAAAAAAATACCAAACACGATATATATTCAAATGAGAAGAAATAAAATGGTGGAAAAGCGGGCCCGAAAATAGCGATTTCCGTAAACAACGGAAAATCGCGTGATCAGAAGAAAATAAAACTGGTGAAAATTCAAAATAGAACCACAGAATCGGGCCTGTTAAAAGTCAGAATTACAGTGTAGCGTCACATGATCATGCTTTGCTCAGTGCAGAATCTAAGGAGTCACTTCCCATTGGCATTAAGTGTATCTTCTCCATACCTTCCGATAACTCCACCTAATCTAGCATGGTAATTTCCAACTTTAGCATTGAAATCTCCGAGCAGGATAACTTCATCCAAGCAGTTTTGAAGCCGCTCGAAGAATTCCTCCTTGACCTCTGCTCTCTCATCTTCATTTAGCCCATAAACAATGACAAAGATAACTATGGTATCTCCTTCTTTTAGCTTTAGCACCATAATGCGCTCCGGAACAAAGTTCCATCCCTTGATACTATCCTTTTGGTTTTTAGCCACAATACAACACACGCCCCCTTTAGCTCGTTCAGATGTGGGGACTCCATTGTAGAGCAGCGTGACGCCATAGAGATCCATAACTCCTTTTCCCTTTTTCTTTGTTTCTGTTAAAGCCAGGATTTTTAAACGCATTAACTACCGCAAGCCGCTCTCAGCGGCTCACAAAATAATCACATTTGGACCGCAAGCCGCTCAGAGCGCCAATCTAATTTTAGTAATAAAACGAATGAAAAATGTACTGAAACACTCTCTGATCTGGTTCGAGATTTTAAGTTACCACCGGAAAACAAATTCCAAAAGCATGGTTGTTGTAGAACACTGAAAAATTGATATTATGTTCATATTTTTCAGCGTTTTGGGTTAGTTACCAAATCATGTAAAACTGTTTACCGTGGCAACTAGTGATAAGACTACAAAAAATGCGTGTACATCTCGTCTAACGGCTGAATAGGATAGAAACGTGTTTCAACACTTGACTGATAGATCTAGCGATGAGGACAAGAGTGAAAACGATGTGCACAATGATTGAAATTGTGATTTTGATAGAGATGGGGCGCAAGCAGTTATAATTGTGAAAATATTGCAAGTCCTCGGCCATCGGAGGGCCGTTAAATAGGAACAACCTCTATTAGAGTTACAACCGTTGTTTATTGTAATAGTACATTTATTTATCTTTAAAATGACGTGTAATTCATAAAAATCTGTAAACAATTACGAAAACTACAGCTTACTTTGTGCAAACACCTACAGGATGAAAATGGGAAAAAAATTTAATTCGGCCACAGTGTGTTTTTCAATTCGGTAGTTAATGTGTTTTAATTTCGCTTTCCTCATCTCATCCACCAGCTCCTCTTCTTTCCCATTAATACTTCTTATATTCCACGTTCCATAAATCGAAGTCCGTAGTCCGTTCTAGTTCGTCGCCTTTAGGATCAGTCTGGTTTTCTCTCTTGCGTTTCGTGTAATCAGATTTTAAGGCAAACAGGTGATTGGCCTGTTGTCTCTTTGCGTGATGGAGGGGCTGCCTCCTTACGGCCTCCATGCAGGCTGCCCTCCTTCTTTTTCAAACAGGCTTGGGACTGGACAAGGCGGAGTTTGTTTGCTTTTTTTTTTTTTTTTTTTCTGCGAAAGAAACACAAAACTGGCTTTGTCGTCCGACAAACTTGAGACGAACAGAATTATCAGAGAATGTGGGGAAATTCAAATGACAAACACACACGCTACGAACAACAGTCGACATCGTATGATAGCAAGATCCATATTCGGTATCGAAGTCTCTACGAGTACTAACAAGAAGAATTCTGCCACTAAGTACAAGTAACTTCTAAAACTGTTCCAGTAAGCGTCGTGGTTGTCAAACTGAGTGTGTATTTATTAATTTTGTAAAATATGTTAGATTTGAAAATGAATGTACGATTGCAAAGTGATGTATATTTCGTGATTGATTTTTCATGTCGATAATGTTTGCTTTGATGTGTATTATATGCCGGACTCTTCATGTCTATATTCTTCCTTATGCCCGTATGAAACTTGGTTTCATCATAAAATATAACCACAATCCATACAGCATTGGTGTAAGCTAGAGTCCTTGTTAGAACTGGTATTGACTAGCTAATAAAGCTATCAGCCCTTTTCAGAGCTGGCTTTTAATGCTGAGCACAAAGAGTTCACCTTTCTTTATTCACTGGGCATCTTTTGTCTATATGATAAATGTATTAATAATGTATCATATCATGTATGACATACTTACCCTGACAAACTCTACGAGTCCATGACGTTGTAATATAAACAGACAACGACGTACTCCCCTTAATGGGCAATATGACTTTCAGACGGTGTATCATATCATAATCATTCTGATTACAGCAGTTAATTATTAGAAGATTTGGCATCTGCTCTGAACAAGTACCATACACTGGGTTTGTTTTGTTTCAGGTTTCTATCTGTGAGTGTACAAGATAATACCTGGCCTCAGCATTGTGTCTTAGAACCAGGAGTGTAACTTATTCAAATCCGTGGATCACCACTGCTACTTGACCACAGCATTGTGTCTTAAGAACAGGAACCATATTCACCTCAAACTGTGTACATAACTCAAGAACTAGTGGACCATCACTGTCATCCGGCCTCAGCATTATGTCTACGAGGATCAGGAGATTATTCACGAGTTAAGTGCATATCTAAAGAAATTGTCACCCAATGTGACGTGTAATGGAAAAGAGTCTACAGTAATCTGACATAATAGTGTAACCTCATAGCTGCTCTGTGATTTGCTAGCAAAAAAAACATGCATTATACTGTCTGTCTTTACTTACACAGCTTACTCTTTCGTCCCCGCCTCTTTTCTTTTAACACGAGCTAACAAAGTGTATACAAACTTCGTGACCTGTCAGTCATAACAGGAAAACAAATCAGACTTTGTTTATCTCGGCCACCAACGCGAGCTCATCTGTCAATCATAATACCTCTCAGACAGACAGCACGTGAGAGAGACGAAACACAGACCCTTTTGAAGTTTTTACTCAGGGAAAGTTTAGAATCCCCTGTGCTCTTTGATCTCAAGACACGGGCATTTTAAAGAGAAACCCGTTAGCCGTAACGAAAGCCTGTGATGTCGGTCAACAGCGCCAGACGAGAGATTCTGGTAGCGAATCGTAAACTTTCATCTTGAGCGCTAGTTTCTGAATTCTTCGTTCCACACCGAGCGCGAAATTAACAACATTAGAGATCAGAGCAATCTAATGATATACCTTGTATATACGGCTGTTGTCTTAACCCCGCCATCAGAAGTCAGTCAAAGTCTGAATAGTCTAGCGCAGTCCTAGAACCAGTTTTTCTTGTTGGAATAGTGTTTTATAATGATTGATTCGTGGATATTTTCATTCTGAATTTTCTGGTAAAAGGATAATAGTGCTAATGATTTAAAAAGTGATAGCTTTTAACATTTATTCTTCACTTAGAGTTTTCTCGCTAGTAAAACGAGTGAAATAAAGTAACGCGTAGCGAATTCATACCAGATATTCAATTAAAATGTTAAATCACGCCACCCACATACCTTAGACGGTAATTATGTTAACAGTGTAGGCAGACGTGACACTAAATCTCTACAGGAGAGAGATAAACCCAACGGATTAGCTGACCGGACTTATAGGCATTAAAGCGACTGATAGTGGGCGCATAGAATATACGTTATATTTCATTTTGTATATTTGTTATTATAGTGTCTATTATTTTTTATACCATACGACAAACTAACAGACGCCGACAATTTAATAGCTATTTAGTGACAGGCGATCATTGTTTAGGTAGCGCGTATGGAGAAATTAAATAATAATTAACATTGTACGCTGACCGCCGGCGCGAGCAGGGGGCGGGAAAGTTAACATAACTCAGCCCAACCGAACTCAGCCGCCAGCGACGTCTGCTAGCGTGTAGGCGTAAGGAAACACAGTGTGCCTTTTAAACCTATTCAGGACTGACAGAGTGGAGAAGAGATCCTCTTGTCCCCATCTGTGTGTATATATAGTAGTAGCATTTTTTACATAAATGTTTTCTTGTATTCTTCGCAGACCTGATCACAAGGGCGTCCAGTGGTCTTCTTTTGTTTTGTTACTTTTCTCCTTTACTTGGCTTGTGCATTATCAATTTCATTTATAAACGTGTACTCGCCAAATGGCATTTGAGAACAATAAAATTTACACTGGACTTACCAAATCCAGATTTATATTTTTACCAGCCACAGTGGTGTACATATAACATTATTACTGATCCCGACTCCTGACAGTCGTAATTCAAGTGGAGTATATCTCTAGATACCTACGATGTGCAGAATTGACGCTCTAACACAGAGTTGGCCGATAGAAGAACCATCATTATCATTTGAACATTTTTTTTTGCAACCAGATGTTTCCCAATACTAGAAGTATTTCCCCTGAAAGGGTGAACCTCACGAACTCTCACAGTTTTAACTATTTGTAGTAACACTTATATCCAGGAGAAGCACCATATTAGGCGTTCACCTCACTAGTTAGTTTCTGGGGATGAACTGGGGCCAATTTGGATCTGCGACAACTGGGGTGACAGAATATTAAGTGAAATAGATACTATATTCATGGATTAATTCTATTACCAAGGGATATTACAGACCTACCATACCAGGCAATTAGGTAAGAGTGTGAGAGTGGCCACTGCTTGAGCGAGTGTGAGTATTTTTCCTTGTTTGCTGGAAACTATTAATATATCTGATTTGTCTAAATGTTGTTTACTTTACTGGGTCTCATAGAGTACCAATACTGTTCATTCTGTAACATAGTGCAAAACTTCAACCTTTGGGTTAATAATTTTGTGTTTTTTTCTCCATTCGGGGAGGGTGCACTTTTCTGATTTATTTCATATGCATGTAAATGACTCTTTGATCATTTTCTTTAGATATTTTGATGTTGTCGAGTTTAATGATAATAAACTACAAAGAAACTTACCTTTGTGTGTTGGTCAGACCTATACCCATTTATCCGTAGTTTTCACGTTTGTGTGTCCTGTTGTCACATAGCTGTGTGTGTGTGTAGAGTAACTTATCTATTATTGATAGGGAGGCAAAGGCTGTCTGGTAATAAAGTACAGTCGTACGGATAGGCTGGAGGAGATAACTTAATTACTCCAGAGACATATCCTCAATCTACCACCTGTGAAATCTATTTTCTATACCTTTACTCGCGTATCTGTCGACATCCACACTACTTAGACGGGCCAAATAAACAATTAACCTACCGTACGACACCCAACCCAGCCAAATATTAACACTGTAAGATGATGATAAAGATAAGGATGGACATTGACTCAAGCTAATGAATTATCTTGTGCAATTCTGTATGTAATATATATATATATATATATATATATATATATATATATATATATATATATATATATATATATATATATATATATATATATATATATATATATATATATATATATTATAATAATAATATAATAGCCCCTTCAGTCATAACTGACTATGGGAATGTGTCCCTGAGGTGACAGCCCTCAGCTGCTTATTTTCCTGGTGCTCCTTTCGACGTTTTCTCCTCTCTTCTGCTTGTTGTGCGAGTTTCTTTTCGCTCAATCTGAGGTGGCGCTGTAGATAGCATCGCCATGTGGGACGATCGGCAGCTTCATCCTCCCACGTTGCTGTCCAGTGCCCTCATGTCTCTCTTGCACACATCTTTGAACCTCAGCTGCGGTCGCCCAACTGTTCTTCTCTCTCTCTCTCTCTCTCTCTCTCTCTCTCTCTCTCTCTCTCTCTCTCTCTCTCTCTCTATATATATATTTTTATTTATATATATATATATATATATATATATATATATATATATATATATATATATAGTAGTTGTAAATTGATGTGCTCAAACGGTCATTATTATGCTAGTTTTAAATTAAGGACATGGCCTAGCCACGGAAGCGAATCACAGTATCCTCCCTGCAAACTAGGCATCACTGAAAAAAGTGCTTCATGGACAGGGGGCATTAGAAAATAGTGCTCTAAAACCACGGAGAAGGAGACAGAATGACTAAAAGAAGAGATGGATCGAATTTGAATAGACAGCACAAGACTGGAAGATTCGCGTGTACTCGTTGAAAAGCTATGCTCCAGTGGAAGCTGAAAGATAATGAATGAGCTGCCCATGCTGTGATTAATGTACGGTATGTGATCTGTTACACCACTACAACACTTTTTTTTAACTGCTGAGATGGGTGAACAAAGGTAATCAAAATACATCATAATCACCCTTCAGTTCCTCATGGAGATGAGGCCTTCATCAAACGTATGCAAAGTCTTCCTGTCCTGTGTGATCAGCGCAAGGTCTTTCTATGTCTTCCATATTCCCTTCATGTTCCTTATTCCCTTCATGTCTATCTCCAGCCCTCTTCCCCGCTGTGTTCTTCAGTCACCCTCTTACACTGAGTATTCCATAATAAGGATCGCCTTGTAATACTATTACTTGTATCCTCAGTGTGCCCTATCAATCGCCAGCGGTTTATTCTTATCTCCTGGTGCATTTGTCTGGTTCGTGTCATCAGTTCCACATTAGTTCTTGCACAATTTCAATCCTAAGCAAGCATTAATCAAAACATTTAGTGTCGATTAAGTTTATGATGGAGCTAATATTGGGGAGGGGGGGGGGGAATTCATGGAAAACACAAAAATTTGCTATAATAGAGACGATAAGTATTCATAACCCTCCACTCCCAAAGGAGCATAGGCCTTCAACAAACACATGCCAAGTCCTCCTGTCACGTGCCATCATCTCAAGTTCTTTCCATGTTCTCCTCATCATTTTCACCTCTGTTTCCAACTCTCTTCTCCACGTACTTCTTGGTCTTCCTCTGCCTCTCTTGCCCTGGGGGTTCCAGAACAAGGACTGCCTTGTAATGCTATCAACAGGTTTCCTCAGTGTGTGTCCTATCCATCGCCATCGTCTTCTTCTCATCTCTTGTTCCACTGGCACTTGTCCAGTTCTTGTCATCAGTTCCACATTGGTAACCTTGTCATACCATTTTAATCCCTCTATTCTACGCAAGCACCCATTTATGAAAGTCTGTAGCTTTTTGGTTGTTGTCTTTGTTGTTCTCCATGTCTCCGAGCCATACAATAGGACTGACTTCACATTTGAGTTGAAGATTCTTATTTTCGTGTTGGATCCTATTTCTCTTGATCTCCATATATTTCCCAATGCAATGAAAGCTCCTCTTACCTTTTGTATTCTTATTTTGATATCGCTGTCTGTCCCTCCAACTTTGTCTATATTACTGCCAAGATATGTGTATGATTCTACATCTTGTATTGGTGTTTCTTCAAGTTCAACCCTGTTTTCATTACCTGCATTTATTCGCATTATTTTTGTCTTTTCCCTGTGTATTTTCAGACCCAATTGCTGTGACCTCTCATCGAGTGTTTTCAATTTGTCCTGCATCTGATTACGGTTATGGGACAGGAGAGCCAAGTCATCAGCAAAATCCAGATCATCCAACTGCTTAGTCAGAGTCCACTGGATTCCATTTCTGTTGTGTGTTGTCGATGATCTCATAACCCAATCTATTGCCAGCAAGAAAAGAAATGGAGACAAGAGACATCCCTGTCGCACTCCTGTTCTTATCCCAAATGGTTCTGTAAGCTGTCCTTCATGAACTCTGCACGTCATGTCTTCATAGGTTTTCTTTATTAAATTAATGATCTTCAGGGGAACTCCATAATGCCTCATCAATTTCCAAAGTGATTCTCTGTCCACACTGTCAAATGCTTTTTCGTAGTCCACAAATCCGATGTATAGTGGTGAATTCCATTCCAGACTTTGTTCAACTATTATTCTCAAAGTGGCTATCTGGTCTGTACATGATCTGTTTTGTCGAAAACCTGCTTGTTCATCTCTCAATTTCTTGTCTATGGACTCCTTTAATCTCTCAAGGATAATCCTGTTCAATACCTTTCCTGGCACTGATAGTAACATTATTCCTCTATAATTTGTGCACTCTTGTAGATTTCCCTTCTTAGGCAACTTAACCAGATATCCTTCCTTCCATTCTGCTGGTATCTCTTCTTTTTCCCAGACTTTACCAAGTAATTTATATAACATCTCTGTAGCCGTGTCGATATCTGCTTTGATGGCCTCTGCTGGAATGCCATCAGGTCCAGACGCTTTTCCATCCCTTAGAAGCTTTATGGCTTTCTTTATTTCTTCCTTCGTTGGTCTTTCACCGTTAATTTGTAGCTCTTCTTCTGCTGGCGGGTTTTGTGGAGCTGGTCTATTGAGAAGGTCCCCAAAATATTCCGTCCACCTCTTCATTTGTGCTCCTGCTAAAAATTACCTTTACCAAAATGATCCTGCAATGATGGATCTTAACTTCCATAGTTCTCTCTTTTATAGTCAGTGTATATGGATCGTATCTATGAATTTTCATGTTCTAGTGGTCTGGTGATATCCATGTATGCCTTGTGTAGATCTCTTATTGGAAACAAGCTTATCCCTGGTCCCTAATAGCCGTTGATTTGAAAGCACAGAAGTAGGTTGCGAATAGTTCTCCATTTTCAAAATATCAATTATTCCTCAGCCCATGAATTTTTCCCATTGTCGTGGTCTTCAAATCCGGTATGTGGACTGTAAAGTGTACCTATCTTTGCATTCCAGTGTCCACCCTAACCCATACAAAAATAACTGATGTCTCCTTCTTTTTACTATTAATCCATCTAATTAAATCGCTTTTAGTTATAGAGTATAAAAATGCTGCATTCTTTCATAGCAGACTCTTCTCATTCATGGCGTACATTCACGATTCATCTGGTGAGGCATAACATTCTGGATGACATTGACATGAATGTTCTTATTGTAGCTGTTGTTGAAAATCAGCTGTTTATTATTCTGGGGTCCCACACATATCCCATTCAATAACGCACAGTGCTATATCTTCTCCGCGCTAGCTTCTTTAGAATAAACAAAAGAGCTAACACGACCCCTTCACTCGTTTAGTAACTTTCGTCTTCAGTAAGTTCCTCGAGGACTAGCACCAAATTCAGCTAGCGCACTAGTGATCATAGCCGTTTCAACGTCCTGTGTCAACCGCTCCACTTTGTTAATCTCAACAACACTTCCCAGAACCTCGTGATTTTGTATTTCCCTAACAGTTTATCTTCAGTTCTAGTAGACTCCCTTCATCCCTTGTTCGCGTGGCACATCTCAACTGCGTCCGAAACACATATCCAACGAAAGAGTAGCCCCCCACCCTAACAAAAACAAAGCAACACAAAAAACTTACTGAGAAGTTCTCCTAGAAAACCAAGGAAGGCCGACTCTCCGAGACTCCGTTTTAGTCAGCAACAACTATAAACAACATTAATTCTCTCTTTTCGTCTTCTATCTCTCGCTGTTGCACAGTCACTTACCTATACGCGCCCACCACGATCCGCGCGCAAACTTCGCCCCAAGGACCTCTCCCTCTGACCCTTCTAAGATAGATGGCCTGTGTTTTATTTTCTTTATTTGAACTTAGTACCATATTCTTATGTCTGAAGCGTTATTATTTTGTCTGGTTATCAAATTCTATTTACTCTTTTTACACAGAGCAAGTGGTAACCTGGCCCCATAGCACCAACGACCCTCGCTTATTCCCGCCTTCTCAACGACATACGGCATGTGCAGTGACAAGTGTATTCAACACTATAGAGCTTTTAGCTTACACCCTGATTCGGCCCGGAACACACGGGATTGAGACATGCACGATAAGTTTAATTAATGTGGCGCGGTAAATGCTAACATGGTGACCTCTAGAAGAAGGAAAAAAACTCGAGAGTTGGAAACCAATGTCTACCAAATAAGCTTTTCCGCATTTCATAAAAGTTCAATTCTAACGAGTTCTATATCTCCACGAGGCGTATTCACCTACCTCTCGTGATCTACAGAGTATTTACGATTGCGTCTCTAAATTATATTCTACCCGTTAAATCCAGCGTCCTTAGGGATTGCGAGATAATTCTTGAGAGAAAATATCAATGACATCACACCTATGACTCAACATTTTCGGATCCGACACGTAAAGTTAGGGAGATCATTTGCTAAAGATTAGGCTCCAACCATTGTTTACGCAGCCCTACCTGCGAGATGAATACAAACGTGCACCACACGAAATGATTGGGTCCAGCATGATTGAGATATAAAAAAATTGAGTTAACAAATAATTAGTGTAAGCTCACAACTCATCACATTAAATGGGATAATTCCAAAGACGACGCTTGTATTACAATAGCGGTCTTTACATAATATTATAACGAGACCTGTATCTATATCTCAGAACAACAGCGATTGTCAACAAGCGCAAGCGCGCGTTCATTGACAGTGCTCTACTACACCACGCGACCTATCTCACCTATATAAATGATATGCCCGTACTCTAAGCAACAACACTCATAATCCAAAGACATACGGAGAACAAGTAGTATCAAAAAGCCTTAGCGCTAACGAGATTCGCGCCATTCCTGCTATTAACCAAAGTATCTGTTGACAGTCTGCAAGATGGTATGGAAGAGATAGATGTATTATTCCAGTACCAGCAAGTGCAACATATAAAAAACAGTCAAGGAGTAAAAATCCCTAATTTAACAATTATATAATGCACGTGCTGTGCATCACCTTGCTATTGACCACTACTGTTTAATTACTAGTAATCCTAACATATTTATGCCGTGAACCAGCCTAAATTGAGGTTAGTAGTAATTCATTTTATCCTACTTTGCACTACACCACAGAGTAATCCCGCACCGTTACGTTTATTTCTCACATATCAACACCTATACCGGCATCAGGACAGTTACACGCGTGATTGACAATCTAATTGCGATAAGCATGGCTACGAAGGAACAGATAAAAGTCTAATGGCCTAAATTAGTATGGTGTAGGTATGCACATGTATACAATTTATTCGAATTAAATAGATGTACATTCAGTCTTGATTAGATGTTTGGTTCTAACAGTTAAATTTAACATTATATCTATTTTTAATCTTTGTATTTTATTAAATTAATGAAAAACAGACAATTCTCACGTTATCTGATCACACCTCTGATGGGTAACACATTAACACTTTACATAGGGTAATTACTTAAAAATTGTTTTACAATTCCGAAATGAATATGAACATACATGCCGACATTAGAAAGTGGCATCCACATTGCGAACACAATGTACCGCCTACACTGCGCGCAGAAACTGACTCACAATTGTATCTGCATAATCTATGCCCCTATACGTTAAATAATAAAATAAAAACATACGATCAAAGAGACAACCTAAAAATATCTTATATGCAGACTCGAGACAAATCATATAAACAGAGAAATAGACTAGTAACTTACACAACACAATAAGCGTGAAGAGGCATCTCTTTAAAACGAGGACGCACACTCGAGTTCTACACTATCTGCTAACTTAAACCACAAAAATCGTGCGCTTTCTATCTCCCACCACAGTCACAAAGAACAATTCGCTCTATAAAGCTCGAAACCAGGCATCAGGGACCTAATCACACTAATGATTCCACAGAGCGCACTAAATACTACATATTGAACATTCATGCATGGTCATTCAAGCTGGTTAAAATATTTAGCGTATGTTGACTATATTATATTGCGCCATATTTAAAAGTAGAGACGCGAGTTTCTATGTCACATCTGAGATATTTTCAACAGAAAGTGAGTCCATCCTGACGCATAAAAATTCTGTTCAATACCGTCTAACAGAACACTACAGATTCAGTCTCCACTGCGTAGTGTCGGAAGTCTCATCTATAATGACGCGCGAAGCCCTTAACAATCGCACATATATCACATCAATTCTCTCTCTCTCTATGAGAGAGCCGCAAGACCACAGAATATAAAAAAAAGACATCTGGAATCACAGTCATAACTGTAGAATAAATATTACTTCAAATATATACTCAAGGCAGCATTGAGTGTAGCTTCCTTGACAAAATCAAGAGAAGACCAACCCCTATATCCAGCGCTGCAAACAATCTAGAAAGCTTTTTTTTAAAATAAAGTTATGATTACACGCGCGTTGCAACAATTTTCGCTTATTCTCCTCTAATTGAGATGGGAAATCATATTTATAAATTTTAGGACATATGGGCGATTCGTCTAACCATTCTCTAATAATCAGATAAAACAGGAAAGTCAATAAAATCCAAAGATATACCTAAAAATCTCTCTTCCTTCCTCCACTCAGTCCAAATAGAGTTAAATCAAAACTAAATTTATGTGAGATGTTTTTGTTGTTAGTGAACCTCCCACCTGTGCCCCAGAATAACAAACAACATTAAGAAAAAAAAACTAAAATAAGTCTTTCATACACAAAATCGACCAGCTAAAGCGCGGTGCCATCTGCATTACAAGTACATATAAATGCTAAAAACATGATGAAAAGGGTACGCATGGAAATATTTACAGAAAGTGAAGTATGACATTTATTGTCAGAATGCCCCGCACATGTTGGTGTCAATTTTAAGACTAGACAGGCATGTGAGGATCTCACACGACACATTAACTCACCACATAAAAAAGGACTTAACAGATTAACATCGTCCCCCCCCCCCCCACCCCCACCCTGAGAAAAAAAAAAAAAGAGCTAAGCTTTTTTTTTATTAGTTAGGTAGATGATTATAGCCGGATTAGGCTCACTCAAAGTCTATTTGACAAATAAAACCAAATATATTAATGTTAAGCAATAGAAGAAAAATAACAATGGGATGGAATTGGTGGTATAAAGGAATCAAATATCCAATTCAAACAAAAAGAAATGAAACCTCATGTCAACAGCGGATGTGGGCCGTATGTGAATGCGCCAATGAAGCACACATGTCAACGTAATAAGGGCAATGAGACAGGGTCGCGTAGAGATGCGACCAAACATATAGATTCAAGGCGCAGGGTCCACTGTCGGATCACATGTAGAGACATCGACAATGAATATTTTTATTATGCGGATATACAGGCGAACAACTGAATATCAATGATAGCATGACACATCAAAATTACATAGGCAGAGTAGGCGGATCAACAATACAAAACAACATCAGAGGTCCAACGAACAACTCCACATCTTTCTCATTACAAGGATCATGTAGTTGGGAGTCATGCACGACACTGCGTTAAAAGAAAACATTGAATATTTGAGATGAGACCATCGATTGAGATAACCGAGCAACGAAGAGCTCAATGTAAAACAACAATAGCGTTCAACGAGTCGTTGACCAATCTGAAGAACTAATTTATAGTACTTGTGAACATCTAATCTCGCTTCCACATCAGCCAAAAGCGGGAACAGCAGCTAGCCAGTGGACCCACGAACAGAATTCATGGAAGTATTCTGCCGATGGGCAAATTGCACGAGGCTATCAAAGTCTCCGAGAGAGGTGTGTGAGGAGTGCAGTCGAAATGAAGCCGTTATCTGGCAGACAAAAATTATACATCTTGACGATTCCTCGAGTTTTAGGTGATGCCGTAGAGTGGCAGGATGATAGTGTGATTCACCCGCTTTCTACGGCTCTAAACGCTCAACAGAATGAGCGGGGTTGTTTTGCACCGAAATGAAAGGCGATCCAGTGGTTCGGAATCATTATCCTGTGGGGTCTCTAAAGGAAGTATCACTCATTGTCTCTTGAGTGTTTCTTTTCCATGTTGTCTATGTTCTACTTTACTCAAGTTATATTGCATGATGATGCCTTAGCGATAACATACCATTCTCATGTTGAGTCTTTGGTCACCCTCCAAATATGAATTACATGTTATAACAAGCTCCGTTCGGGGCTATTTCCCCGTCCATGCTACTTCTAACATCTAATGAAGAGTGGTAACAAGGTGAAGAAGATAGGTGAGACAAGTCGTCCGAGGGTGTCCCGAGGAGATACACCCAAAGTCCACCATATCATCTGTCCATCACCATAACAAGCACAACCTCATCAGACACCCCTCTTCCTCACACAACATAACATCAGACTCTCCAATACATTAATTATTAGTTATCCTTGTTATATCAACACTGTTTTACTATATTATGAGGCAATTCCCTCTAGAGTTCTGTCTATTCTCAACACGCCATATCCACAGCTTTTGGATTGATCTGCACTGGCCATGAAAAAAGATTATAATATATTTGGATTATTCTACTCATGTTGTTCAAACTTCCTAGCATTTTGAATCTAGGAAATGCTCTATATTATTTTTTTCTAAGGACAGTGCTTGCACTATTAAGGTTTCTCTATTATCTCAAAGTAGCCCATTCCTAGTCTTCTGCAGTCTCAAAGCAAGCTATTCTGCTCTAATCAGCTTTGTAAAGCCTTTCACCATGTTGGCATAGAAGGAAATGAAAAGGCAGATAAAGAAGCTAAGAAAAGTAGAAATAATAGAAACCAAATAAATGTGGGGATGAGTAAAACAGAGATCAAAACAAGCTATAATTAAAAGAGATAATTACACTTGAGAGGAATGGACAGTAAGCAAAGGTGGCGGAACTAGGGATCCGTGCATGAGAGAGACCGCCTCGCATATACATTATTTAAGGCTCCAACAAGAACGTGTCAGGTATCTAGAGATCCTAAAAATTCCTAGCAGTAAGAAACTTCTTAAAGAAATGTAGAAGAAAAATGTGTTGAAATGAACAACAGTGAGACGTGTGTTCAATAGTCTTAAAAATTATTTCAGAGACGCAGTAGTGAGGGTTAAATTTAGGAATTCCTAAACCTAAGCTTAATCCTAATCCTAATGATGTATGCGGCTTATTTGGGTGACATTAAAGAACATATCCCACTGTTCTCCATTTCAACCGAATAATGTAAGACTGCTCCTATCTCTATATAACGCTCAATTATTGCACACAGTCCTATCCATTGCCAGCATATTCTTATCTCTTTCACTGGTTTCCTTTCCATCAGTTCCACTTTGGTGATCTTGGTTTATTTGCAACCCATCACTTCATTTCAACTTTCCGTTATACATAAGGCCCCCATTTACATGAGAGGCATAATATCAATGGTGCTGAGTAATATTTCAGATCTCTAAACATTAGCTGAGGACGCGAGATCAGCGCAGTCCAAGCAGCCTATCTATAGCAGTATTCCCACAAAATCAGAACAGAATGATTGTAGAATTCTGGAGAATGTCAGACATCATGAAAATAGTCAATGAGAGCAACAAGATGAAAGTTTGCTTTGTTAATATGGTAACACTGTAAATGATGAAACTTAAATAGGACTGTTTCCGCAAAGAGTAAAACAGGAGTATTATGCGGTGAGTAACAAAAAGCCAAGTGTCCACATCATGGTAAAGATTATTTCTCATCTCTGACATCATATGTCTTGTGGTTGGCTAGTTTAGGCACATGTAAAAGAGTCCATTTTATACATGTTATAAATAAA
The DNA here is from genome assembly GCA_024509875.1 of Oreohelix idahoensis. Taxonomy (NCBI): domain Eukaryota; kingdom Metazoa; phylum Mollusca; class Gastropoda; order Stylommatophora; family Oreohelicidae; genus Oreohelix; species Oreohelix idahoensis. The sequence continues at coordinate 117,770 of JAMPIV010002480.1, forward strand.
TTCTTCGTTTCGTCAGTAAATTTATTAGCCCTGAAAATATAGCGATACATCATACTTGTGAATTCTTGTCATTGTCGTAATTTATAGCACCTGCAAGTTTGAACCAGCATACTTGTGCTGTAAATTCTTATTCCTTTGTTACAGTATTTTTAGTCCTGCACTGATCAGTCTCATACTTTGTTGAATTATTCTGTTTTTGGTAATTGATAGCCTGCTTTGTTATGTAACACTTATATTGATGAACTCACTAACCCTAATCGCTATTTTCCACGAATCATCATAATTTTATTAGTAGCCCTTGCGCTACTAAAGAACCAGAAATACGAGTAAAATTCTAAACAAACACACACATGTCTGGATAATTATAAATTATATTTTTTGTCAGGATAGTATTATTAGCCCTGCAAGTCTAGCATCATACTTGTGAATTGATCGTCTTTATCAGTAATTTTATAAAGCCCTACTGCAACGTACGATTCATCATACTCGTCTTAAACTTCTTCGTTCTTTTGAGTTGTACACAATGCTCAAACTTTAGCCTCAAGACCAAGCCAGTATACATCAAGATTACTATCATACAAAGAATAGAGCGAGCTCCCTCCAACCATTGTATTCTTAGAGTATTGTATTTACCTAGTTAAAGTATGGTCAGTACAGACTCTGCATTCTTCCTCGCGAGCGCCATCTTTACTCTTCTACCTATACATCCAATCTGGGCGACACAAGTTCTGTTCACGTCCCTCATGTCGCCCGGATTGAAAATGTAGGTGAAAAAAGCATTGTGGTGTCTTGTTCTACAAAAACCCCACCAACCCCAATCTAATTACTAATCATTGTCGATTTTTCCTTGTGGGAGAAGGAGGCACTACTAAAGCTTAGGTCTACATAGTAAGGTAGCCTGCACCAACATTATCTCCGTCGTGCCGCAGTGTTTATTCCTCGTAACAGATTTTGTTCTATGTATGATGAGGTTGAGAGAATAGTACTCCCCGGATTGGAGGGACTAATAGTTCTGGTCTTTATTGGCTCCAGTCAGAGCACCCTGGCAAATACATGTCTTATTAATACTACTTCACTTTTCACTTTCAACTCAACCTTATAGGCCGCTTCATCAAACAAAGCCCCACGAGACCAATACGAATCCAATTCAAATCAATTTCCCCGCTAACATCGCCAATCTTTCAAGCCATCAAGGAACCTATCAAATAAATGTCTTTACAACTGCGCTACATCATCAAGTTCTGTTCTCTCCAAATACTTATCCTATAATCAATTCAATCTCTTATGTCCCAGTTAAGTCTCCATCACTCTTTGATAGCGCTCTCTCATGAGAACAAGGACTCTCGCATGTCTGCGTCACATTTCTCAATTGCTATACACAAACAACGGTCTATCTAGTTCACTCTCTTACCCCATCCAGGTGTAGTACTAGTGCCTATCCAATAGCGTCCAGGCATTCATCTCTACTCATCATAAAAACTCTGCTCTTGAGAACCCACTATCGGTCTACTAGGATCTCTTTCTAATTCCGCTATCTCTCTCTCACACCAGCCTTATTATCTTCAATCGCCTTCGTATCTAGCGCAAAGAACCAGACAACCAACTATCTCATGCGAAACTTGTACAACCAGGTCTCGGTACGACTTTTTCTAATGATTAGTGGTGTATATTCTTGAGCTATCTCAGCTCTTCGATACAAACATGCTCGTATTTCCAGACACATGAGAAGGTCCCACTGACCAACGTCTTCTTATACAAACACAATTCACTTCACACCCCATGACTAAGATCTCCTCCAATTAAGGAAGAACACATAGCACAAAAAGAACCTTCTGGAGAGAGCGTAACAACACAAAAGCATTTTATCACAGAACACATGACAGAGCCCACTCAAGATGAGATCTAGCTTATTACTGGCGACAGGACTTAGCAATAGAACCCAAGCGACCAGACAATAAAGGCGAACACAGACACCAGAGCGCCCTCCCTCAGGCACGTTACTTTCTCAACTACACAAGCGTAGAGCAAACTACTAACGTAGGAGCGACCTTAACTCCTATAGATGTCCGCGTCTCTCTATCTAGGTATGACTAGAGACAAGAGCTGTCTACCTCATCTCACAAACGATACACGTACCACAAAACCAAATCCAATTGACGCGTACGTCAAGAGCGAATACCCACCACCACAATTACACACGGAAAGCCAAAAGCGTATAAATGCAAATGCTTCAGTGTACGAGCAGGCTTCCTGCAAGGGGAAACAACTGCAATATTCTCCTTCAAATATAAGCTGAACTAGCGAATGACATGACGGAATTGTTCTAGTTACCAACAAGCATCAAGGGCAGCGATGACCTATCTACAAGTAAAACACAAAATCAGCCTACAGCAAATTCTCAACCTGCATCAACAAAAAAAGACAGACCCGATCTATCACTCTAACCTTCTTAACAATATCTTTACTTCTCTCTCTAACACGCGTATCCCACCTCACCGATACCCTCAAGCCAACTCTCCACGCTAGCCAGCTATAAATAAAACACGGTAGTGCTGGAGCATTAAGCACTAATGAGCACTTAAGAGAAAAATATCAGGAAACAGCGCGCAGCAGAATGAATTGTTCCGAAAGCAAACAAAGGAAAATGCACTACACAGCAGCGGATAAGTCGTGGACGATAAAAACACGGCGACGCGACACAAAACAAAAAAAAAAATAACAACAGCAATCAATATCTATAAATCAATTAACACTCCTTCTAAACCAACAATCCGAACAACACCAATTTCTATCTCTGAGTACATACACTCTACTAACCATAGCAGCACACTCACAATTCTCTATTCTACACATATCTCTCTCTAACACAAACAATACTCAAAAATTTCTTACATTTCAGGGAGAGCTATCATAATACTTTTTTCTGCGCGAAATTAAACCGAATTATCTGGAGAGCAATTATTTCTTCTAGAGATCTGAGACTAAAATCTTCTTTCTATCCCCTATCACTCTAAGAGCACCATCTCTTCAGCGCCAGAAGCCGGTCTTATATTATTTAGAGTAACACGATCAGCGATCAAATATGAAGTTACCGTTTGAGGCACTATTGGTGAGGGCCAAACTCTCACCTCAATTCTCGCGCTGATCGAGCGCGAGCGCTGCGCAGTCTATCATCAACTCTCTCTACACACTCACAATCCTACCTGTGCGAGCGCGACGCTAAATAAACTAACACAAAAAAATTGAAGAAAACTGAAAAAAAAATCTCTAGAGGTTTACTCTCATTAAACACCAAAACAGACGCCTGCGCGCGAACTATCACCAGAAGCACATATTTCAGATACACACAATCAAAATACAAGCGCCGTGCAAAATAGCTACCATATCAATACTAACAAAACAAAACCTTGGATAACCAACTCGAAAAATACATCAAGCTTGCAAAGACTAAACCTACTTATTTACACAGAGCTCATCACTACTTAACACTATCAACCCTCTCACCATACCCGATCCAGTAAGCAATATATCCAGATTCACCGCGCCGTAACTATACCACTGAAACACAAGGCATTAGTATAGAAGCGAGAAGAAGAGCCTCCCTCTAAACAACCAAGTTAAACTCACACCAAAACGCAAATCTTATACACCCTATCACAGCGGCGAGCGCACTACCACTTAACAAACTCCTCAACTTCTCATACACAACCATACCTCTTCTCTTCTCACCAAAAATCTCTGCGGAAAAAAATACTGCCCGAGAGAGCGAGTGAGAGAGCCGATGCGTTAGGCGAGGAAGCACACAAACATCTTCTGGATAAGTAAACAACAAACAGACAACCTAACCTACTCCAACAAGATCCCTGTCAAACACACAGACCACACTTGATCTTTTGGTCATCTTCAATCCAATAAGACAAGTCTACTTGACAAAACTCTTCATATAATTCCGATACAATACATAATTCATAAAATCGGAATATCTGCTGCATATCTCTCCCAAACAATAACATCTCAAAACTATCCCTTTAAAAAAATCAACTATTTTCTCTGCCAGACTGCTCTGGCGACGTAGAGCAATCCCTCTCAGTCTGAGAACACGAGATCATTAAACAACCACATGTTCTTCGCTACACACATAACAAATAAACAATCATCTTACTCAAATCTAAGTCTCCATAAAAGATAAAGTTTTAACGAAAATTCTCTCACATCTACTGACATGAGTCTAGTGCAAGAGATAATGTAATTCCAGCAAGCGCGCCCACCACGAGCTTCGCCCGTCACTCTAACGTTAAAAAAAGAAATTACTCACACAAAAAGAATCTCTCCGCTAGAATGAAACGTCAATATGCTTCAAAATCTACACACAGTGCACCTCCTCTCTGCGCTGTCATCAGTCTGTAGCTTACTCCCCCTATCAACCTGCTGACAGAGAATTCGAAGTTATATTCATACGCTTGACATAGAGTGTAAAAACAACAAAGCCGACAATATCAAAGAAATAAAAGCCGAGCGACACAACAGATTCAAATCATATAGCTATACTCTACCTCCTCACAATCAATCAATAGCCATAATAAAGAGTGGCCAATCTTAGCACAAGACCCTACCTCTGTATCAGAAGGAAGTCTAACCAATTATGACACTTTGCAGTGCACAACCACCCATCAATAATATTAAAAGTAACATCTCAAGTAGTACGACATATCAGTCATTTTGTACGTTTCAGTGCCACATTCTGTATATGGAGTTACTCAAGAGTAGTAGCTTGAAATCTCTCACAGCCATTGCAGACGAAAACAGGATAAATATAGTTATCCACTCCGAGAAATACAACCTTAGAGATCTCAACAATAAATGTCTGCTATGATTCCCTCGAAATCCCTGACTAAATGAATCGACCACTCCTTCACAAACAGTAGATTAAGATCTACAATGCGAGAGTTGAGCTATAATCTTGATCCCTGATCAGTCATTGTGTAATCAGTGACATATTTCTTCTCACTAGGTTTAGTCTTTTGAGAGATAGCAGAACACAATTTATTTTACTAATAAAAGAGAGGCATGGAGAATAATGTTATAGAGTTAAAAATATAGTGAAGCTGATATCATTTATCATTTAAATATAGAAGGAGCTGAGAGATCACTTGATTCTATATGTACAGAAAACAACATTAGTACAATAAAAATTTCGAAAATATGAGGCGAATAACAACTAAAAAATAAAAAGCGAAAAAACCCTCAATGCGAGCAGTAGTAAAAAGAGAGCCAAAGCGATTTTAGCACGCTCAACACTTCTGCAGATTTCTGTTTCAAATTTCTGGTCACCATTTCTCACACCCTGTCCTTGTAGTATGGAGGAGTCTTCCGGAGGGATGGAGTCGCGTAAGAACAAATCGGGACCTACATTTAACTCATCCTATATCTTTTAAGACAACATTAAGCATAATAAAAAGGATGGAAAGACTCAAAAAATATAAATGAGCGATAGACTATACTCTATCTGTCTCCGATCGAGCGCAAGAGCGAGTCATCACAAGAAATTAAAATAAAGGATCGCGCAGGTCTATAAACTAACTATCCAAAAAACACTAGACGCTAATAGACTGAAAAAGAATCAACTACATCATCAGCGAGCACAAACAGGCACATAAAATAAATCAACTAATACTCCCCAGGGCACCTGCTCCATTTCTCTTCTCACACAGCCACAAAGGAGAGTCTCTCGACACGCTCTACCATCTAGAGGAAGGGAGTGACATAGGAAAAATAGATTGATTTGCAGATAGATTGTTGTATTCTGCAGTGCATGTATATATTTATCAACACTGGACAGTGTGTCATTCCAAAAGATCGAGATGTTGTTGCAAAAACATACCCAGTCAGGGTGGATAAGGGTGGCCAGATATTCATTGGATTTGACTCATTTGGTCCATCGGCATTCCAGATGGATTTTTAGTTACCTGTATTACTTAAATTAATGTTACCACAGGTTTGTAACCTTTAAATTGGAAATGCTTGGGGTCTAATGTTTCAGAAACTGCGATGTTTTAAATTTCATGTCACGCAACTCAAGATTGAAAAGTAGCCCAACTCTCAAAATCCTTAACAATTACTTTTTTTAAAAAATGTACTGCATTAATGTCTGTCGCACATTATTTTTTTTACGCGTGAATAGAATCAGGGTGCTATTTTTCTGTATCTGCATCCTAAGCCTAGGCCTAAATCCTAATGCTAAACCACTGTTTCCTGTGTTTAGTTTTTTGGTCAGTAATAAGCATCTACTAATCTCGGAACAATGCCTGGTAATGCTAATTTTAACCGTAACTTCTTACCCTCTTTTAAGCATATAAAAAAAAAATGATTAACGAAGCAGTAAACTGGGGTAGTTGAATCACTTTTGTCTTACTTATCGATTACAAGCTGGGTGACATGGTAATGTTTGTCTAGTATCTGGTAAATGAAACAGTTGGATTAAATTTTGTAGTACAATTTATTTGTAAGGAATACATTAAATCAAACATGTATAACGTGTTGCTTATACGCTAGCATGATAGCATAAAGTGCGCAAACAAGAAACATGATGAAACTGACCCTCATCACTTTTCCATATGAGTGATGTGCCACGAAAAAGCATATTTATTACATTTTTTTTTTTTTTTAGTGAAAATACTTCTGAATTTCAGAGTTTATCAAATATCAGAATTTTGGATAAAAGGTTGCAGATCTGTAGTATTGTTACCTGTAAAACAAAATGTGAAACATTGCTGTACACAAGAATAGATGGATCACGGTGAAAAGATCCAAAACTGTTCGTTACTGCTGTTTCATATGTTGATTTGAAAATGTACAATTAAGGGTTGTAAATTAAGATGAAGTTTCTGGTCATTATGGTGTGTTTTTATTTATTTGTTGTTGTTTTTTTTCATTTAATGATGTTGTTGTTAAAATATTTTATTGGTTGTAAATGCAAAGGAATTGTGTGACATGATAATAATGATTTTAAAGACATTTTATTTATTTTTATTTTCTCTTTTTATCTAAATTTTTTTTTTGTTATTGAATCTTTATTATTTATTTGTCCACGAATGTGCTCTATGTAAAGCGTAAACGGTTGATCCCCAAAGCATTTGATTGGCTCCTGCATTGGTGGTTCCCGTGGCTACTTGTTTTATGTAATGAAGCAGGTAGCTTCATACACAACCCTCCTTAATTGCCTAGTTTGAAAGTAATAAAATGGCATGGAGCCAGTCTTACAAGTGGACAGTGCACACAAAAAACGTGGGATATGAAGTGCCATATCTGTAAAGATAAAGAAGTGCCTATGTGGAGTGTTATTAGAAGCATTCTGTTCCCGAGTCTTTTGTTTCATTAATTTTAAATTTGTAATGGCATGTGATCTTGAATATTGTGACCTGTGTTTAAACCTGTAGCATCATGGGCCGTTTGTGTACTGCCTGATCTTGTATTATTAATGTATACCGTAAAATCTCATGTATAATACGCACTCGTGTATAATAGGCATGCTTGATTTAGCCCAAAATTTTCTGGTAAAATGGAAATTTGTGTATAATACGCACCATAGTTTTTCAAGATTTTATTTTATTAAACATTTGTTAAAAATCTGAAAGAAGATGGAAGATGCTGCGCGATAGTAGTTTTTCGACGAACTGAAAGACCATGTCGCTTCATAAAACGAACTGCCCATCCATATTACGCTTTAAATGTTGTTCTGCCTGTACGAGATTTTTTAAGTTCCAGAGCTTTAAGTCGGATTTCAATGCATGAAACACCGATGTCTTGTTGCCTTCTATCCACTACCCACTCAAATAATGTTTTTTTTCTAGGACTGGAAGATCTGGTGGTGACCCACGATTCGCCTTTTTCTTACTAGGCAACACTTGCAGCGCCTCTTTGTTTTTTCACCATAATCGAATGTTGCACTCGTTAATGGAAAAATGTCGACTTGCTGCCTGATTGCCGTTAGATTCTGCATATTTTACTACTAAGAGCTTTTTTGCTGCAGTACAACATTTTCTCGAATTCATTTTTAGGGCTCAAAATAATCAAATGACAAACTTCACAACCGAGCTTAATATCAAAACAGATTGAAGACCAAGAGTGCGAAATGCGTTTTGCAACAATGTCTGACACATAAGAAAACACATGACACATTCAATTTTGCGCCATTTTCACTGTCAAATTGTGACAAAAACTTGACAGACTTTCCAATGTAGGTTACTTTCGATATCGAAAATTACGTATTTTTTAGTACTCGCGTATAATACGCACCCGAGTTTTAGCGGGCAAAAATGAGTAAAAATTGTGCGTATTATACGCGAGATTTTACGGTAACTTAATTTTGTTGTTGATATATAACTTAATCTTATTATTGATGTATAACTGTTTTGTTGATGTATAACTTAATCTTATTATTGATGTCGACTTAATTTTTTTTTTTTTTTTTCTTTTTTTACTAATGTATCTGTGAATATATTGTATAAAATTGCTGAGATCTTCTTGTCAGTTATTTATTTACCTTTAATTTGTTGATGCCTCTAGACCAGGGTGGTCCAACTTATTCTACCCTGAGGGCCACGTAAACCAAAAATGTAAAGTTTGCGGGCCATTCATTATAACTTGTAAAACTTTATTTAACATAAAAGCGCAGTCAAAAATGAACAAAAATGGAAGAGTGCGAAATTAAAAATAAAATACAATAAAAATGACAATGAGCATTGAATTTCTATTTAAATTATTTTAGTTTTATTCTTACCTCTTAATGGGAAGTTTGGGGGTGTGGATTTTCTGTAACCAGGGTTCTCGATATCAATGTTAATCAAATGGTTTCGGATGCTGACTGCAGGCAGTAAAACATTGCTTTGCACCGGATGTTTTGAGTCTAATCTCAAAAGTATTAATTATATCTTATAATTGAAGAAATATTTTTTGTATGAGCGCAGCCACACAACACTTTTAGGCGGGCCACATTTGACCAGCAGGACTGCAATTAGACCATGCTGCTCTAGACAGTGATACATATCTTGATGGGACTAGCCATTCTCTGACATTTTTGTGATTTTTTTTTTTAAGTCGTGTTAAGACGTTTTTTTTAAGACCTTATATTGGATGGCCCCTTATGTTTCAGTGTTTCTATTTTTCAAGAGTTGTTTCTGCATCTTCTTCTTCTTTGTTCACCCTCAGATTTCTACATTAATGACTCTAATAAAGGCAGTAGTCAGCTCAAGGTTCCTGTCATCTCCAAACAGTTTTTCATGGAGAGAAGTGGGTTGTTGCCGTATGTGACTCTGTTCACTGCTGCAAGTTGGGCAGGACTGGATCAGATGTTCGGCTGTCATCGGGCTGGTGCCACAGGAGCAGAGATCTGTTGGCAATCCTGTACTTGTGAAATAGATGGTACCTCAGCCTCTTGTGACCAGTGCGTAAGTGGAAAATGATGACCGGGTCACAACCAGATAGCTGGTGATAGGCATCATCTTTATGAGACCTGGATGTTCTCTGTCCCATTTGGACTTGAATATGGCTTTCATAGGAGCCGCGGTAGCATAGTGGTTAGTGCACTGGCTTCCTAGCGCAGTGGTCTATGGTTCGATCCCCAGATGAGGTGGGAATTTTTTAGGCCACAAACGGCTCCTGGGTTGACCCAGCCCCAAATGGGTACCAGAGCAACTCTGGGAAGGTTAAGGCGGCCGGCGTGATGCCGACCACATCACCCATAGTGTGCCGACGGTCAAGATAATATGGGCCTAACACCATATTCCCAATATGCCTCAATGGGCGTGTAACGGGTTCCTTTTTTTTTTTTAATGGCTTTCATAGTTATTTTAGCCATTTCATAAGTTGTCTCTATATCATTTTGTTACAGCTTTTCCCCCCTTCTTTAGCAAATTTATCTGCCTCTTCATTGCCTAAAATGTTGCAATGGGCTAGTATTCACTGGACTGTGCACTTGTTGAAGCATTTGGCTAAGTTTTCAAGTGAGTTTATCAGATCTTTTAATCCTTTAGCATGGTGGCTCTTTAGGGCTGTTATTAATGAGAGGGCTTTTGTAAAGATCACTATCTGTTTTATGCATGTGCTTTGTACTCAATAAGAGTTTGCGCTGCCTGTTTAAGGGCTTCTGCTTCAGCATTGAAGTTATTGCAGTATTTGCCAGAAGCAATTGCCTTACAGTGAATTCTATTCTTTAATTTAACTCTTTATCTCCATAATTATTTTCCACCCTGTGCCATAATTATTTTTTGAAGAATTCTAAACGGTGACGTTTACTGACTTTTAGTGTAAATTTTATGTTAATCTTTTTCTGTGAACATGTATTTATTATATACCAAACTGTAGGGAAATGGATAGAGAATTGTAATATATAACGTCTTTGGTAGTATTAACACAAGTATGTTTGTTATACTTAAAAAATGTTGCATGTAAAATTGAAAAACATTAAAAAGTTAACTGTAGAATACGATCTTACCAAAGAAAAATTACTGTTGTAGACAATAAAACTGTCTTTTTAGTCTTTAAACATCAAGTTAATCCATATACAAAGTTAAAAAACATGCTTATGGCCACAATTATTACATTTAGTATTATTCACACCAGTTTTTCTGTGGTCCCTTGTAAGAAAAAAATAAATTATGCAATCATGCATTACGTAATTTTCAAACACATAAAGAAGAATAACGTAATATAAAATTTTTTTTACTCTTGTTTAATGTTTTTTTAGTATTCCTAGCTTCATCGTCTACCAATAACAAGTGATTAGATCTTCCGGTAGGTCTAGTTTTGTTGCTTTTTGATAGGCCAGAATATAACTACGCCCACTCATCAACTAAATCTAGTGTGTCTAGCTTTTCTGCACAGATTTCATATTTTGACAACAAACTGTGACTACCAAACAATCATCATCAATGTCAGCAATGTTTCAAAGTAGTTTGACACAATTATTCGCTTAGGAGACTTAGAAAATGTAAATATAAAGTGTGACATATGTCTCTAGCAATAACAATGACAAACGCAAACATGCGAATCGGCACAAAAATTGTGATAATAACATCAAAACACGCACATGTGCTGCTTAACTACTGTCACATTAGTTGTTTAAATAGTAGCGGAAGTCATTCTACGAGTTTTAATATATGAACTGTATTAAACGGACGATTTTTAGGGTTTATTCGTGAAAAACTAAAAACCACGCTCTGAGCGTTGCTCTGGCATGGCGCGTTGAATTTTGCAATGCTCAGAGCATTGGTCTGGAGTCAAAGAGTTAATGGAGGATGCCAGCTCCCCTATTTTTAGTATTTTTGTCCGAACCATCAGTATATGCATGTGTCCAGAGCTTTGCTGGAAATTGTTGGTCAATACATTTGGCTGCTATACGCTTTCTTTATGTTTCTGTCTGAATTCCTTTACTTTCAGTGCCTGGAATATCAGATTTTTGATCAGGAAAGCATCTTCTTTTCCACAGTGATAATTGAGCGTGGTGTTATTTTCTTTGCAACTGAGTTTGCTAGCATGGAATATTTGTTAATTTTTCTTGTGCCTGGGCAACAAAATTAGTTTGCTTGAGCCTGCCTCTTCCTAGCCTGTTTATTCTCTTGCACATGGAGTGTCCTTCAATTCTCTTATATTTTTCAACTTGTTAAGAGTTGTTTGAATATTGTTAGATGGTCTTTGTGCATCAATATTTATATATTTCAACAGTTGTATAATGTTGTTGAATGGCACTTTATACTTCAGTATTTCTATTTCAGTTTTGTTTGAGCGTCCGATTGACAGAGTGGTTAGGGCACTGGTCTCTCACAGCAAAGGTGATGGGTTCAGATCACGGTACTGACATGCTCCAGTCTACCCAGCTGTAAATGGGTACCTGACTTTGAGTTAGGGAAGGAAAAGGCAGCGAGGAAGGGAAACTGATCACCCCACCTCTCAATGCTGGACCTAGTATGGTGAAGTCTCTAACACTGCACTCCCCTATGGCAGTATCTTCTATGGGATTACCTTTACCTTTTTTATTTCTATTTGAAGAGTTGTGTGAATTTTGTTGAATGGACCTATTGGCTTCAATATTTCTATTTGAAGAGTTGTGTGAATTTTCTTGAATGGACCTATTGGCTTCAATATTTCTATTTGAAGAGTTGTGTGAATTTTCTTGAATGGACCTATTGGCTTCAATATTTCTATTTGAAGAGTTGTGTGAATTTTCTTGAATGGACCTATTGGCTTCAATATTTCTATTTGAAGAGTTGTGTGAATTTTGTTGAATGGACCTATTGGCTTCAATATTTCTATTTGAAGAGTTGTGTGAATTTTCTTGAATGGACCTATTGGCTTCAATATTTCTATTTGAAGAGTTGTGTGAATTTTGTTGAATGGACCTATTGGCTTCAATATTTCTATTTGAAGAGTTGTGTGAATTTTGTCTATTTGAAGAGTTGTGTGAATTTTCTTGAATGGACCTATTGGCTTCAATATTTCTATTTGAAGAGTTGTGTGAATTTTGTTGAATGGACCTATTGGCTTCAATATTTCTATTTGAAGAGTTGTGTGATTCTATTTGAAGAGTTGTGTGAATTTTCTTGAATGGACCTATTGGCTTCAATATTTCTATTTGAAGATTTGTGTGAATTTTGTTGAATGGACCTATTGGCTTCAATATTTCTATTTGAAGTTGTGTGTTGAATGTGAATTTTGTTGAATGGACCTATTGGCTTCAATATTTCTATTTGAAGAGTTGTGAATGGACCTATTGAATTTGAAGAGTTGTGTGAATTTTCTTGAATGGACCTATTGGCTTCAATATTTCTATTTGAAGAGTTGTGTTGAATTTTTGTGAATGAATTTTCTATTTGAATGGACCTATTGGCTTCAATATTTCTATTTGAAGAGTTGTGTGAATTTTCTTGAATGGACCTATTGGCTTCAATATTTCTATTTGAAGAGTTGTGTGAATTTTCTTGAATGGACCTATTGGCTTCAATATTTCTATTTGAAGAGTTGTGTGAATTTTGTTGAATGGACCTATTGGCTTCAGTATTTCTATTTGAAGAGTTGTGTGAATTTTCTTGAATGACCTATTGGACCTATGTGTGCTGAATGGACCTAATCAATTTTTCTATTTGAAGAGTTGTGTGAATTTTCTTGAATGGACCTATTGGCTTCAATATTTCTATTTGAAGAGAATTTTTTGTGTGAATTTTCTTGAATGGACCTATTGGCTTCAATATTTCTATTTGAAGAGTTTGTGTGAATTTTCTTGAATGGACCTATTGGCTTCAATATTTCTATTTGAAGAGTTGTGTGAATTTTCTATTTGAATGGACCTATTGGCTTCAATATTTCTATTTGAAGAGTTGTGTGAATTTTCTTGAATGGACCTATTGGCTTCAATGAAGATATTTCTATTTTTTGAAGAGTTGTTGTGAATTTTGTTGAATGGACCTATTGGCTTCAATATTTCTATTTGAAGAGTTGTGTGAATTTTCTTGAATGGACCTATTGGCTTCAATATTTCTATTTGAAGAGTTGTGTGAATTTTCTTGAATGGACCTATTGGCTTCAATATTTCTATTTGAAGAGTTGTGTGAATTTTCTTGAATGGACCTATTGGCTTCAATATTTCTATTTGAAGAGTTGTGTGTGAATTTTGTTGAATGGACCTATTGGCTTCAATATTTCTATTTGAAGAGTTGTGTGAATTTTCTTGAATGGACCTATTGGCTTCAATATTTCTATTTGAAGAGTTGTGTGAATTTTCTTGAATGGACCTATTGGCTTCAATATTTCTATTTGAAGAGTTGTGTGAATTTTCTTGAATGGACCTATTGGCTTCAATATTTCTATTTGAAGAGTTGTGTGACTACCTATTGGACCTATTGGCTTCAATATTTCTATTTAAAGAGTTGTGTGAATTTTCTTGAATGGACCTATTGGCTCAATATGGGTCTGTAATATTTTCTATTTTGAAGAGTTGTGTGAATTTTCTTGAATGGACCTATTGGCTTCAATATTTCTATTTGAAGAGTTGTGTGAATTTTCTTGAATGGACCTATTGGCTTCAATATTTCTATTTGAAGAGTTGTGTGAATTTTCTTGAATGGACCTATTGGCTTCAATATTTCTATTTGAAGAGTTGTGTGAATTTTCTTGAATGGACCTATTGGCTTCAATATTTCTATTTGAAGAGTTGTGTGAATTTTCTTGAATGGACCTATTGGCTTCAATATTTCTGAATTTTTTGAATGGACCTAGGCTTCAATATTTCTATTTGAAGAGTTGTGTGAATTTTCTTGAATGGACCTATTGGCTTCAATATTTCTATTTGAAGAGTTGTGTGAATTTTCTTGAATGGACCTATTGGCTTCAATATTTCTATTTGAAGAGTTGTGTGAATTTTGTTGAATGGATTTCCTATTGGCTTCAATATTTCTATTTGAAGAGTTGTTGTGTGAATTTTCTTGAATGGACCTATTGGCTTCAATATTTCTATTTGAAGAGTTGTGTGAATTTTTCTTGAATGGACCTATTGGCTTCAATATTTTCTATTTGAAGAGTTGTGTGAATTTTCTTGAATGGACCTATTGGCTTCAATATTTCTATTTGAAGAGTTGTGTGAATTTTCTTGAATGGACCTATTGGCTTCAATATTTCTATTTGAAGAGTTGTGTGAATTTTCTTGAATGGACCTATTGGCTTCAATAATATTTCTATTTTTTGAATGGAGTTGCTTCAATGTGAATTTTCTTGAATGGACCTATTGGCTTCAATATTTTCTATTTGAAGAGTTGTGTGAATTTTCTTGAATGGACCTATTGGCTTCAATATTTCTATTTGAAGAGTTGTGTGAATTTTCTTGAATGGACCTATTGGCTTCAATATTTCTATTTGAAGAGTTGTGTGAATTTTCTTGAATGGACCTATTGGCTTCAATATTTCTATTTGAAGAGTTGTGTGAATGAATTTTTCTTGAATGGACCTATTGGCTTCAATATTTCTATTTGAAGAGTTGTGTGAATTTTCTTGAATGGACCTATTGGCTTCAATATTTCTATTTGAAGAGTTGTGTGAATTTTCTTGAATGGACCTATTGGCTTCAATATTTCTATTTGAAGAGTTGTGTGAATTTTCTTGAATGGACCTATTGGCTTCAATATTTCTATTTGAAGAGTTGTGTGAATTTTGTTGAATGGACCTATTGGCTTCAATATTTCTATTTGAAGAGTTGTGTGAATTTTCTTGAATGGACCTATTGGCTTCAATATTTCTATTTGAAGAGTTGTGTGAATTTTCTTGAATGGACCTATTGGCTTCAATATTTCTATTTGAAGAGTTGTGTGAATTTTCTTGAATGGACCTATTGGCTTCAATATTTCTATTTGAAGAGTTGTGTGAATTTTGTTGAATGGACCTATTGGCTTCAATATTTCTATTTGAAGAGTTGTGTGAATTTTCTTGAATGGACCTATTGGCTTCAATATTTCTATTTGAAGAGTTGTGTGAATTTTCTTGAATGGACCTATTGGCTTCAATATTTCTATTTGAAGAGTTGTGTGAATTTTCTTGAATGGACCTATTGGCTTCAATATTTCTATTTGAAGAGTTGTGTGAATTTTCTTGAATGGACCTATTGGCTTCAATATTTCTATTTGAAGAGTTGTGTGAATTTTCTTGAATGGACCTATTGGCTTCAATATTTCTATTTGAAGAGTTGTGTGTGAATTTTCTTGAATGGACCTATTGGCTTCAATATTTCTATTTGAAGAGTTGTGTGAATTTTCTTGAATGGACCTATTGGCTTCAATATTTCTATTTGAAGAGTTGTGTGAATTTTCTTGAATGGACCTATTGGCTTCAATATTTCTATTTGAAGAGTTGTGTGAATTTTCTTGAATGGACCTATTGGCTTCAATATTTCTATTTGAAGAGTTGTGTGAATTTTCTTGAATTTTCAATATTTCTATTTGAAGAGTTGTGTGAATTTTGTTGAATGGACCTATTGGCTTCAATATTTCTATTTGAAGAGTTGTGTGAATTTTGTTGAATGGACCTATTGGCTTCAATATTTCTATTTGAAGAGTTGTGTGAATTTTCTTGAATGGACCTATTGGCTTCAATATTTCTATTTGAAGAGTTGTGTGAATTTTCTTGAATGGACCTATTGGCTTCAATATTTCTATTTGAAGTTGTGTGAATTTTCTTGAATGACCTATTGGCTTCAATATTCTATTTGAAGAGTTGTTGTGTGAATTTCTTGAATGGACCTATTGGCTTCAATATTTCTATTTGAAGAGTTGTGTGAATTTTCTTGAATGGACCTATTGGCTTCAATATTTCTATTTGAAGAGTTGTGTGAATTTTCTTGAATGGACCTATTGGCTTCAATATTTCTATTTGAAGAGTTGTGTGAATTTTCTTGAATGGACCTATTGGCTTCAATTTTCTATTTGAAATGTGAATTTTCTTGAATGGACCTATTGGCTTCAATATTTCTAGTTTTGAAGAGTTGTGTGAATTTTCTTGAATGGACCTGAATTGGCTTCAATATTTCTATTTGAAGAGTTTGTGTGAATTTTTCTTGAATGGACCTATTGGCTTCAATATTTCTATTTGAAGAGTTGTGTGAATTTTCTTGAATGGACCTATTGGCTTCAATATTTCTATTTGAAGAGTTGTGTGAATTTTCTTGAATGGACCTATTGGCTTCAATATTTCTATTTGAAGAGTTGTGTGAATTTTCTTGAATGGACCTATTGGCTTCAATATTTCTATTTGAAGAGTTGTGTGAATTTTCTTGAATGGACCTATTGGCTTCAATATTTCTATTTGAAGAGTTGTGTGAATTTTCTTGAATGGACCTATTGGCTTCAATATTTCTATTTGAAGAGTTGTGTGAATTTTCTTGAATGGACCTATTGGCTTCAATATTTCTATTTGAAGAGTTGTGTGGAAGAGTTGTGTGAATTTTCTTGAATGGACCTATTGGCTTCAATATTTCTATTTGAAGAGTTGTGTGAATTTTCTTGAATGGACCTATTGGCTTCAATATTTCTATTTGAAGAGTTGTGTGAATTTTCTTGAATGGACCTATTGGCTTCAATATTTCTATTTGAAGAGTTGTGTGAATTTTCTTGAATGGACCTATTGGCTTCAATATTTCTATTTGAAGAGTTGTGTGAATTTTCTTGAATGGACCTATTGGCTTCAATATTTCTATTTGAGGAGTTGTGTGAATTTTATTTGAAGAGTTGTGTGAATTTTCTTGAATGGACCTATTGGCTTCAATATTTCTATTTGAAGAGTTGTGTGAATTTTCTTGAATGGACCTATTGGCTTCAATATTTCTATTTGAAGAGTTGTGTGAATTTTCTTGAATGGACCTATTGGCTTCAATATTTCTATTTGAAGAGTTGTGTGAATTTTCTTGAATGGACCTATTGGCTTCAATATTTCTATTTGAAGAGTTGTGTGAATTTTCTTGAATGGACCTATTGGCTTCAATATTTCTATTTGAAGAGTTGTGTGAATTTTCTTGAATGGACCTATTGGCTTCAATATTTCTATTTGAAGAGTTGTGTGAATTTTCTTGAATGGACCTATTGGCTTCAATATTTCTATTTGAAGAGTTGTGTGAATTTTCTTGAATGGACCTATTGGCTTCAATATTTCTATTTGAAGAGAGTTGTGTGAATTTTCTTGAATGGACCTATTGGCTTCAATATTTCTATTTGAAGAGTTTGTGTGAATTTTCTTGAATGGACCTATTGGCTTCAATATTTCTATTTGAAGAGTTGTGTGAATTTTGTTGAATGGACCTAATTGGCTTCAATATTTCTATTTGACCTATTGAATATTTCTTGAATGGACCTATTGGCTTCAATATTTCTATTTGAAGAGTTGTGTGAATTTTCTTGAATGGACCTATTGGCTTCAATATTTCTATTTGAAGAGTTGTGTGAATTTTCTTGAATGGACCTATTGGCTTCAATATTTCTATTTGAAGAGTTGTGTGAATTTTCTTGAATGGACCTATTGGCTTCAATATTTCTATTTGAAGAGTTGTGTGAATTTTCTTGAATGGACCTATTGGCTTCAATATTTCTATTTGAAGAGTTTGTGTGAATTTTCTTGAAATGGACCTATTGGCTTCAATATTTCTATTTGAAGAGTTGTGTGAATTTTCTTGAATGGACCTATTGGCTTCAATATTTCTATTTGAAGAGTTGTGTGAATTTTCTTGAATGGACCTATTGGCTTCAATATTTCTATTTGAAGAGTTGTGTGAATTTTCTTGAATGGACCTATTGGCTTCAATATTTCTATTTGAAGAGTTGTGTGAATTTTCTTGAATGGACCTATTGGCTTCAAGTTGTGTGAATTTTCTTGAATGGACCTATTATTTCTATTTGAAGAGTTGTGTGAATTTCAATATTTCTATTTGAAGAGTTGTGTGAATTTTCTTGAATGGACCTATTGGCTTCAATATTTCTATTTGAAGAGTTGTGTGAATTTTCTTGAATGGACCTATTGGCTTCAATATTTCTATTTGAAGAGTTGTGTGAATTCAATATATTTCTATTGAAGAGTTGTTGAATTTTCTTGGACCTATTGGCTTCAATATTTCTATTTGAAGAGTTGTGTGAATTTTCTTGAATGGACCTATTGGCTTCAATATTTCTATTTGAAGAGTTGTGTGAATTTTCTTGAATGGACCTATTGGCTTCAATATTTCTATTTGAAGAGTTGTGTGAATTTTCTTGAATGGACCTATTGGCTTCAATATTTCTATTTGAAGAGTTGTGTGAATTTTCTTGAATGGACCTATTGGCTTCAATATTTCAATTTGAAGGGTTGTGTGAATTTTCTTGAATGGACCTATTGGCTTCAATATTTCTATTTGAAGAGTTGTGTGAATTTTCTTGAATGGACCTATTGGCTTCATATTGTGTGAATTTTCTTGAATGGACCTATTGGCTTCAATATTTCTATTTGAAGAGTTGTGTGAATTTTCTTGAATGGACCTATTGGCTTCAATATTTCTATTTGAAGAGTTGTGTGAATTTTCTTGAATGGACCTATTGGCTTCAATATTTCTATTTGAAGAGTTTGTGAATTTTTCTTTGTGTGAATTTGTGAATTTTCTTGAATGGACCTATTGGCTTCAATATTTCTATTTGAAGAGTTGTGTGAATTTTCTATTTGAATGGACCTACCTTGGCTTCAATATTTCTATTTGAAGAGTTGTGTGAATTTTCTTGAATGGACCTATTGGCTTCAATATTTCTATTTGAAAGAGTTGTGTGAATTTTCTATTTGAAGAGTTGTGTTGAATGAATGGACCTATTGGCTTCAATATTTCTATTTGAAGAGTTGTGTGAATGAATTGGCTTTTTCTATTTAAAGAGTTGTGTGAATTTTCTTGAATGGACCTATTGGCTTCAATATATCTATTTGAAGAGTATTTCTATTTGAAGAGTTGTGTGAATTTTCTTGAATGGACCTAGTGGCTTCAATATTTCTATTTGAAGAGTTGTGTGAATTTTCTTGAATGGACCTATTGGTTTCAATATTTCTATTTGAAGAGTTGTGTGAATTTTCTTGAATGGACCTATTGGCTTCAATATTTCTATTTGAAGAGTTGTGTGAATTTTCTTGAATATTGGACCTATTGGAGTTTCAATATTTCTATTTCTATTTGAAGAGTTGTGTGAATTTTCTTGAATGGACCTATTGGCTTCAAATATTTCTATTTGAAGAGTTGTGTGAATTTTCTTGAATGGACCTATTTGCTTCAATATTTCGATTTGAAGAGTTGTGTGAATTTTCTTGAATGGGACTACTGGCTTCACTGTTTCTATTTTTTGAAGAGTTGTGTGAATTTTCTTGAATGGACCTATTGGCTTCAATGAATTTTCTATTTGAAGAGTTGTGTGAATTTTCTTGAATGGATGGCTTCAATATTTCTAGTTGTGTGAATTTTCTTGAATGGACCTATTGGCTTCAATATTTCTATTTGAAGAGTTGTGTGAATTTTCTTGAATGGACCTATTGGCTTCAATATTTCTATTTGAAGAGTTGTGTGAATTTTCTTGAATGGACCTATTGGCTTCAATATTTCTATTTGAAGAGTTGTGTGAATTTTCTTGAATGGATCTATTGGCTGGCTATTTGAAGAGTTGTGTGAATTTCTTGAATATTTCAATATTTCTATTTGAAGAGTTGTGTGAATTTTCTTGAATGGACCTATTGGCTTCAATATTTCTATTTAAAGAGTTGTGTGAATTTTCTTGAATGGACCTATTGGCTTCAATATTTCTATTTGAAAGTTGTGTGAATTTTGTTTGAGTTGGTGTGATATTTTATTTGAAAGTTGTGTGACCTATTGGCTTCAATATTTTTATTTGAAGAGTTATGTGAATTTTCTTGAAAGGACCTATTGGCTTCAATATTTCTATTTGAAGAGTTGTGTGAATTTTCTTGAATGGACCTATTGGCTTCAATATTTCTATTTGAAGAGTTGTGTGAATTTTCTTGAATGGACCTATTGGCTTCAATATTTCTATTTGAAGAGTTGTGTGAATTTTCTTGAATGGACCTATTGGTTTCAATATTTCTATTTGAAGAGTTGTGTGAATTTTGTTGAATGGACCTATTGGCTTCAATATTTCTATTTGAAGAGTTGTGTGAATTTTCTTGAATGGACCTATTGGCTTCAATATTTCTGTTTGAAGAGTTGTGTGAATTTTCTTGAATGGACCTATTGGCTTCAATATTTCTATTTGAAGAGTTGTGTGAATTTTCTTGAATGGACCTATTGGCTTCAATATTTCTATTTGAAGAGTTGGGTGAACGTTGTTGATTGGCACTTTATGCTTCAATATTGAATTGTAGGAATGTTGTTGAATGTCTGTTTCAAGAGAATATCACCATTTTGTTAGCCTTTCTCCCTTCTAGCCACTCCTTTTTATTTATTTCTAGTTTTTAATTATGTTAATGCACCACTTATTACCCAGATCTGTTCCACCTGCCATCTTAATTATTCAGATTCACACCGAAGTATCTCCAGCGACTTCAGTCTCTGATCTTATAATCTATATTTATTTTGTATGTATTTAACCTAGTTCTTGCTGTCTTCATCTTCTGTGTTTGTTTGTTACTGACAAAGGTCTTTTAGCCGTGATGTAGGTTATACTCTTTGTCCCAGTAAGGCGCATCACTTTTTTTTCCCTAAACCCCACCATGTCGTATTTTGTCCTACATTTTCTGTTTCATGCAAATGGATGGTGCTAACTGCCTCTTGCAGTTCAATATGTGACTGTTCCCCCCCCCCCATTCTCCATGAATCACAGATTGCCTAATGTTTCAAGTTGAGTTGTGAATTTATTTTGTGTTACTTATTGATGGATACACTTGTGAAACACAATATGAAAAAATCTACTGTATTTCTCTGAATGCACCCATTGATCATTTTGCATCACCATCAGTATTATGTATGTGGTTTATAATATTAACTGTTGTTATTGTTATTTAACTAGTGCATCTGAGATTGTCATTGTTTTGCAGCCAAAGCCAAGTGGATTTCTTTAACACAATTTACATTGTAGATCTGAGCTTCTCCTGTTTCATTTTCTACCATTCTACATTTTGTTGAGTTGGAGTCATGAGCTTAACTTTCTTTCCCAGATATTTTTATTTGGTTCAGCATACATTTAAAGAATCCTCACATCTGGTTTTAAGTTAGCAGTTGGAAAGAGCTAGGGGCAATATATTCTGCATTCCCTGCCGTCAGGGGATCTCCAAATATTCAAGGAAAAAATATTGTGCTCTGGTTTGGGGTTGCCCTAAGAAATCATCACATTCTGCTCACAGCCACCTTCCAACTCCCCTCATCTGTCATGTATCCACTGTGATATCCTCCTGCATACAGTCAACTAGAAAATATTGACTGTAAGATTTTTGTATTTAAATACAAACCACTTTTGTGGTAAAACAGGGTGGGTTACAAGTGTTGACAATTACCATCAATACAGAGTGGCCACAAAGTAGCTGTGCATAAGGTTGTCTTCTGTTGATTATATGTTTATCCTACAACAAGATGATGCATCAGCACATTATGCACTCCCAGTTAGAGAATATCTTGACGACACATTCAGCTGACAGTGGTTTGGACACAGACCTTATATTGTGTGGTCTCCTCAGTCCAGACTTTACCATATGTTAGTTTCTTTCTGGGCACTGTGGAAGAGAAAATTTCTCAACTCCACCTAGCAACAGTTGAAGACCTTAAGAAACATCTATCACAGACTGCTTTTATGACTTCCGACCATAATCATGGAAGAAAGTGTCTCGAATAATATGAAGAAAAATGTGAAATTGTGCAGACAAAAAGAGGGGAGCATATAGATAACTTCTGACTAGCATGCATAGAGACTCTGTAGCCAGTGGTGTAACTACAATGCAGAGGGCCTCCTAGTATTTCACAGGGTTATGTATAAAATTAAGCACGTCAGAACTTAACCTATAGATGTACCAAGGAAGTCATCTTATGAGGGTATGAGAAACTGGAAAATGATATGTTTAATACAAGAACAAAGGACACTAAAAGGATACATATAAATGTGAGGGTCCCTTCTGACCACCTTTTTTTTTTGGAGTCCGCTCGGCGTTGGGGCTCCAGGGATGTGCATGATCCACCAGTGCAGTAGTTACACCACTGTTTGTAGCCACTCTGTATATTAACCCTGATTTTCAAACTTTGACATTTCAGGCAAATTAGCTTTAGTATATTATCATATTTTGTTGTTTTAAATTTTTTTTTCAATTCTGCAAGTGCTTTTCAATGTCCTTTTGGGAAAGAAAATATCTCTATATCTCAAAATAACAACAAGTTACAGATTTCATGGTGTAATGTACCCACTTTTAAATATTATAGACTCAACTTTTGTTTCCTATATGAATTTATAAAATTATTATCACTTTGGCATGTTGTACCTACCAATTTATTGTCTTTCAATCGTACAAATCTGTCCAACTTGAAACGTTTACACTCAGAACAAAGTCTTGACTGTAGATTCATTCATATTTTCATTCTGCATGACAGTATCCAATTTTTCTGCATAACCATAATTAACTCTGCCTTATAATTTAATTTTTTATGGGAAAATAAATTGGCTTTAACAATTTTGTTTTCAGTATGTGTAACTGTAGCACAAATGACCGCTGAAAATAGGCCTAAATTATGAGGAACAAAGTAAGCTCATTTGGCCACATCTGAGCTCTTGCCCAGTGTGCACTTCTTCAAATACTCTACGTGGTGGCATAGGTGACCATGTATGTCTACATCTACCTGTCATTAGTGCTGCTCATCAGTTCTGCTTTTAACACCTTTCCATGCCATGATATCAAACTACAGTATCTTCTCTCTTTTATCATCCTCTATCTCTTTTTCCTTCCGTCTTTTATTTTGTCACAGAATATTCCAGCTTTCTTCTCATAACATGCCCAAAGACAGTGGATTGCTTCCCTCTAACGTCAGTCATATCTGGCTTCTGTCAGGACCTTCTCATTACTCTGTTTGGTTTACGGTAGACACGTACAGTTGTGGAATTTTGTAGCACGTTAATACTGTATCTTAACTCATTAGCTGCTGTGTGATTTGACTTGAGCTGGACATGAAAATACATTGTAACCCATTACCTGACTTATGATTTGACTCAAACTGGACATGAAAATACATTGTAACTCATTACCTGCCACGTGATTTGACTCGAGCTGGACATGAAAATACATTGTGACACTTTACCTGCCTTGTGATTTGACTCAAACTGGACACGAAAATACATTGTAACTCATTACTTGCCACGTGATTTGACTGGAGCTGGACATGAAAATACATTGTAACGCATTACCTGCCATATTGTTTCACTCAAGCTAGACATGCTGACACCCAGTCATAAAATACTGTATTTTGTAAGACATTGAAAATGTATCTTAACCCATTGCCTGCCGTGTGATTTGACTCAAGGTGACCGTGAAAATGTATCTTAACCCATTGCTTACTGTGTAATTGACTTAAGCTAAATATGCGTGTTAATACCCAATCATTAAATACTGTATTTTGTAGGACACTGAAAATGTATCTTAATCCATTGATTATCATTTGATTTGACTAAGGCTGGACATGAATATATATCTTAACCCATTGATTGTCATTTAATTTGGCTGGACATGTATCATGGCACCCAGTTATTAAATACTACAGGTTGATAGTAATGTTGATATTACCTGTGTGGTGGCTTTGATTATATTACCTGTGTGATAGTAAAGAGATATTACCTCTGTGATAGTTTTGATGATGTTACCTGTGCGTTGGTAAAGATAATGTTACCTGTGTGATAGTAAAATAATGTTACTGTTTGATAGTAAAGATGATATTGCCTGTGTGGTAGCTTTGGTGATGTTACCTGTGTGATAGTAAGGATAATATTACCTGTGTGATAGTTTTGATGATGTTACCTGTGTGATAAAGGTGTAACAATGTGTACACACTATTAGGCGCACTGTGAGAATAATGGGCATATATGAACATCCTTCATGTTAGATTGTGATATTTCATTTTTTTATTTTTGTGAGTTGGGGTTGCCATGGCACTGTCTCTGGCTAACACTACACCCCAAGGTAGAAGAGGAACTCATAAGTAAGTAGGATTTGGAGTAGCATAGGAACAATTCATAGTTACTTCATTTAATAGTGTTCATTAGGTTTTGATGCATTTACATAATTGATAGAGCATCCGATCGGCATAGTTGTTACACTACTTGCCTTTTGTGGCTAAATTACCGAGTTCAAAACCTGGTAGCATCCCACTTCAGTCTACCCAGCTGTAATTGGGTATCAGACTGCTCTTGAATTAGGGAAGGTGAAGGCAGTGAGACCTAGTATAGTGAAATCTCTAAAACTTCATTCCCCTACTGCAGTATCTGCTATGTGGTTACCAATTTTTTTCCTTTAAACTTTTACATAACTGACATAGAAATACATCATGACGCAGATTAAAGTTATGTATATTCCTAACAGTTTTAGATAAACACGACTTCATTCCCCCCCCCCCCCAAAAAAAAAATGTAAAGTTTTTGAGAGCACAGTTGAGTGCTGCGAGTAGTAAATAGATAAATGGCTATTTTCATTTATATTTATCAGATCTCTGTTTTTTATTTAGTTGTGTTTGTTTATTTATTTGTGCTGATAACAAAATAAAAACATTATGCAAAGCAAATAATTTTCACAACTTAAAATATTGTTTACATGTTTGAGCTTGCAGCTTTTTGTATCATCATCTCCTCTGTTTTTGCTTCCTGTGGCATATGCTGTTGCAGAGGTGGTTTCTGTCGTAATTCATTTTACAAGATGAGGTTGTCAGCCTCATGTACAACCTCTTATTAGTCACCTTTTATGACACGTCTGAGGTTGCAGTTATCCTGGTCTTTCTTTGCCACCCTCAGAGACCACCGGGGACAAGACCTGGCTGCTTTTGCATTACCTGACCTATATGTTATGTATGAGGGACAAAAGTAAAAAGGTTGAAGGTAGTCTCATAGCAGGTACTACTGTAGGGGAGTGAAGTGTTAGAGACTTCACCATACTAGGCCCACCATCGAGAGGTGGGGGTGACCTGTTCCCTTCCTCACTGCCTTTTCCTTCCCTAACTCAAAGAGCAGAGTCAGGTACCCATTTACAGCTAGGTAGACTGTGAGCATGTCTGTGCCATGATTTGAACCCGACAGCTTTGCTGTGAGAGACCAGCGCTCTAACTGCTCGGTCAATGGGACAAACGTAATGCCCAATATTTTGAAAGAAAAAAAAAGTGATAACCATTATATTCCACGGTGTTGCTGTTTTCTTCCTTTTTTTTTCCCTCAACAGTTTTTCTTTCCCCGTCTACATTCCTGCTTAATTCATTAATGTGCATCTAGTAGCAGACCCTACAAGAGTAGGAACCAGTAGGGCCATTTGGCCTGATCCTCACCTCAGTCAAGGATGCATCATCATCCTCCATGCCTTTCTTTACATTAAAATATTTTTACTTCTCTTCACACTTCCAGGGATTCCCCCTGTGGTGAAATGTGTTGAGAACCCACCAGTGCACACTAAGCTTGGAGGAGTCTCTTGAGCCCTAAACATAACTTTGTCATTGACCTGGTAGCCTTGCATGCAGGAGGATCTCACTGTGGACCCAATGATAGGCAGGAGAGAGCTGAAAAGTGGCTCTGTGTAGGACGTGACAATTCTGGATGAGTCCAGAACCAGAGCAGAGTATTTTAGCTCTGCCTATTTGGAAAGCACCCTTGGATGGCGGGGAATGCACAGTATGCCAAGCGCTTTTTCCTGTTAGCTTTGGACCAGATGTGATTATCCTTTACATGCCAGTCAAGCTTGAGAAACTGGAGCTTATGACTTTAACTCAACCTGTTTTGGAATGGCAGAAAAGCCACAGGAAAAGCCTAGATCTACAGTGTAGATAATACCAAGGAGTCTTTAACTTGGTATTGGCTGCAAAAGAGCGAGAAGTTCAGTAGCCCTAATTAAATAATAACAACAACAACAACTCCTCTTCCCAAACATGGGAGGGGGCCTCACAATGTGAAATGGCCTGAGCCTCATCTGAGCTCCCAGAAGGCCTGACTAGCTGTGTTGTTAAACCATAATGTCATAATGAAAAGGACTTGATATTATCAATGTACTGTTGAAACAACTTATTGTAATTTATTTCTCGGAGTGGGACAACCAGTTGGTGAAAAAACATTCACAAATGATTGCAGAAGGTGCATGGGTACTGTCAATGAAACATGGTTGCATCACTGCTAGTGCTAACCAGAGACAAAAAATAGATAACACTGGACAACAGCCAAAATGTATCCGAGACAAAAGTAGCTATTATTAACTAATTTGGACATGCTGATCACGAATATGAACTTAAAAATCGCGAATTAGCTCTAGTTACAGCCTTTACTTTGGTTGTGAGATCGGTGACCAGGACCGGTATTGGGCCCCACACATATGTTGTCAATCCTGTGCAATGAATCTGCGCTGCTGGTTGAACCGAAAAGGACGATTGATGCGTTTTGCAGTTCCAATGGTGTGGAGGGAACCGACAAACCATCTTAATGATTGTTACTTTTGCATGACTCCTCCAATTAGACATGGTATTTCTAAGAAGAAAAAGCGGCCTGTGGCTTATCCAAATATTCCCTCTGCTATGCGGCCAGTGCCTCACGGGGAAGGACTTCCTGTTCCTGACCCACCAGAATCTTATACTCTGGATGATGAAGAAGATAATAAGGCCAGTGGACATCCGTCACCCGTGAAAGCATCTATATCAAGAGATCCTGATTTCGTGCCTATTGAAGAGTCTGTACAGCCACATACAATTACCCAGAGTGAATTGAATGATCTAGTGAGAGATCTGGAATTGCCAAAAAATAAAGCAGAGCTGTTGGGGTCCAGACTGCTGCAATGGAATCTTCTAGAAGAGAATGTGCATGTATCTGTGTTCGGCAAAAAGGTCTGCTTCCATATTTCAAAATAACAGATAACCTCATTGCTTGCGTTGGTATACTGGGTCTGATGGCAGCACTGCACATCAACTACAAAGACGACGATTGGAGGCTGTTCATTGATTCGTCCAAGTTGAGCTTAAAAGCTGTGCTGCTCCATAATGGTAACATTTTACCACAAGATCTTGGTCCCTCCTCTCCACATCAAACTTGGACTAATGACGAATTTTGTAAAGGCCATGGATCGAAATGGGGCAGGATTTTTATACCTTCTGATAAATTTCCCAGACTTAGTGAGGCCAAAATCAAGGAAGGTGTATTTGTCGGTTCACAGATACGTCAGCTCTTCAGAGATCAGCGTTTTGATGATATCCTCACAGGTGATGAAAAGTTAGCTTGGAATGCTTTCCAGCAAGTGGCCACAAACTTTCTAGGAAACAATAAGGCTGACAATTACCAGGAGTTTGTAGAAACCCTCTTGCAGCGCTACGAGAGACTAGGGTGCAATATGTCTTTGAAATTACACTTTTTACACTCTCATCTGAATTTCTTCCCTGCTAACTGCGGTGCTGTCAGTGACGAGCATGGGGAACAATTTCATCAGGACATTACTACCTTCGAAAAAAGGTACCAAGGGAAATGGAATGCAACAATGCTAGCAGACTATTGTTGGAACCTTGTGAGAGATGCTCCAGAAACTCATTACAAGCGACAGGCAAAAAGGCGTCGCTGTGAATCATTTCCGCTATGAGCATTATTATCATATGGTATGTAAATGCAAATGTGTAAAACTTGTTTTACAGATATTTAAAAAACTAGAGCTAATCTGGTGTTTTAACGGCCATTTTCATATTCAGCAGCCCAAACAACATAAAGGTAACTTGGTTTAATCTCAGATACACACAAAAAGTCAAAATTTGTTGTCCAGTGTAATTGATGAAATGTAGTGGTGTGAAAACAAGTAGATAATTGATGAAGTGAAGTGGTGTGAAAACAAATAGATAATTGATGAAGTGAAGTGGTGTGAAAACAAATAGATAATAATTGATGAAGTGAAGTGTTTTGGTTTGGTTTTGTTTTAAGCACTATGTTCATTGCACAAGGACAGCTCCATCAGTGCTAATATCTCCTCCCTTAATGGGAGGAGCGGTAGGCAATTTTCAGTCAAAACAGCAAAAACATGAAAATTGGGATTAGTCTATACTGATATAATTTATATTCCCCTGAATCTAAATCTGTGAAATTATTTGTCAAAACACATTCTAAGTAGGTGTATTTTTATTTTGTAAATAGTATTTTCTTCAGATAAGATGCTTTTCCTATGAAGAAAATCGAGTTTTTCTCAGAACCTTTTTTTACGCGACTAGTGTTCTTATAACTTCCGCATTTTTTTGTCAATCAAAATCAGATTTGGCACTAATACTTTCCATAGGATAATAAAACTTTTTTTCAGATCCAATTTTTTTATCAACATTTTGATTTAATGCAAATATTGTAAAATTTTGAAAAAAAATGGTGGTTATTTATAGATACAAACTTTAAAATTATATATCTCAAAATCTACTCATGGTATCAAAAATCCAATCTGAGAAAGTTTTAAAATACAATGATAAAAATTTTGTTTAAATTTGGTAATGATGGATTAAGATTAATAAATAAAAAAGACTTAGGAAATTGAAATAGAACAATAAAATACAATATGGCGGGCGTTTTCATGGCAACCGATGATGTAATACCATCAAACTCTTCATTATGCGTATCTATGATTGATGTAGGTAAATGTTCATTGAAATCCTGTGATTAATAACGAAAATAGCATTTCAATGTAGCTCCTCCCCTTAAGGAGGATCTCAGCACAGTGCACAAACTCTGTAGCACATGCAAGAATCCCAATGTGTGTATATAAGAATCACACATTCTATAACAATTTTTTGTGGTGGGTAGGTTTCTAATTTATAAATTTTATGAAAGTGAAATGAAGTGGTTTGATAACAAATAGATTATTGATGAAATGAAGTGGTTTGAAAACAAATAGATAATTGATGGAGTGAAGTGGTTTGATAACAAATAGATAATTGATGGAGTGAAGAGGTTTGAAAACAAATAATTTATTGATGAAATGAAGTGGTTTGAAAACAAATAGATAATTGATGGAGTGAAGTGGTGTGAAAACAAATAGATTATTGATGAAGTGAAGTGCTTTGAAAACAAATAGATTATTGATGAAGTAAAGTGGTGTGAAAGCAAATAGATTATTGATAAAGTAAAGTGGTGTGAAAGCAAATAGATTATTGATGAAGTAAAGTGGTGTGAAAACATATAGATAATTGATGAAGTGAAGTGGTGTGAAAACAAATAGATAATTGATGAAATGAAGTGGTTTGTAAACAAATAGATAATTGATGGAGTGAAGTGGTGTGAAAACAAATAGATAATTGATGGAGTGAAGTGGTTTCAAAACAAATGGATAATTGATGAGGGGGCTTGGAAACAAAAAGGTAATTCATAAAGTGGCTTTGAAACAAAGATAACACTGGTATACACACATTTTGGTGCCTTAAATTTTATAGCTATTCTTGGGTAATTTTGGGTTGCTGATTCCAAAAATGTAATCAGATTTTTTCTATCAGCTCTAGTTTTTGAGATAACTAAGAATGACCATATTAGTAGGGCAATTGTTATGTACAATCCTAGAGTTAGGTGCTATCAGTGGCATTTTGACATTAGTCTGCATTCATATTATATGTAATTACTGTGCATATATTCCCAAAAATGTAATAAAACTTTATCACTAGCGCTTGTTTAGTCAACACGCAAAAAGGATCTTTTCGAGGACTTCCTGGAATGTGATATGCCCGGACAGTCACGCTTAAGGGTCCAACAGATATCTGCCATCATATGGTCATCCCAAAGTCCTTGGTATCTCTCTTCCATTGTTTTTATATCTTGGTGAAATCTTTCACCTTGCTCCTCACTAAAGTCGCCAAGATTCTCCGGAAATAAATGTAAATGGTTATGGAGGTAGTGCAATTTTATGCTCATGTTGCATCCAAGTTCACAAAAACTCGACAGCATGTTTCCAACTAATTCAGAATAATTGTCTGCTTTAAAGTTACCCAGAAAGTTTTGCACAACTAAAACAAATGATGACCAGGCTGTGGACTCAATGTTCGTGGAATCAATAAAATTTGGATCGTTTATTAACTTTCTAATTTGAGGTCCATCAAAAATTCCAGCTTTAAGTTTGTCTATGCTCAATTCTGGAAACTTTCTGCATAAGTAATTAAAACAGGTACCATCTTTGTTCAGTGCCTTAACAAATTGCTTCATCAAGCCAAGCTTTATATGTAATGGTGGCAGTAGAACTCTTTTTCGATCAATGAGAGGCTTATTGACAATATTTTTTTCTCCAACGTTAAATTCATCCCTCAACGCCACTGTTTCTTTGTCCAGTGCATATCTTTTGCCCTGCTATCTCACAAACATATAAAGCATGGATATTTGGTGAATCCCATTTGCTGGCCAAGCAAGAAGTTCATCATTTTAAGATCTACACAAACCATCCAGTTATGTTCTAAATACTTCAATATTTCCAGAACTGTGCTTATTGTAACATACTCCTCCTTCATTGTAGTAGAATGAGCAATTGGAATTGAGCCATATTTGTTACCATTGTGTAAGAGAACACCCTTCAAACTTCTTTTAGAGCTGTCAATGAAAAGTCGCCACTCATCTGGTGTATAACTTACACCCATTTTGTTAACAAGACATCCTACATTAGTACAAAACACAAGGTTGTTTTCTTTACAAAAGAATGGAATAAAACCTTGCTCTCTGCTGCGATAAAATGTAACCTTTGTTTCAGCAGTCAGTAAATTTTTTTTCTTTCAATCTTGAAGCCAAACGTTCTGAAGATTTCTTGGAGAGATATAGATCTCGGATTAGATCATTTAGTTCAAGCTGGTCGAAGCATTGAGCATCTGAAAAATCATCTTCGAAATCACTATTCACTGTCACTTGTCGTTCCACATGCCACTGCTGTCTCATCTTCTAGCAGGGAATCCAAAATCTGACTGAAAGTTGGAATTGGTATGTCATCTCCGTGTGGAACAGGTCGCCTAGCAGAATCTAAATCTGGATATTTCCACTTTTTGTGATTTTTTCCATTAATTCCCTTAATATTCACAACACGGAAATAACAGTTATCATAGTGGTTCTTGGGCTCTCTCCAAACCATTGGAATTCCAAATTTTAAACATTTTCTTTCCCCACAACTCCACTGTCGCAGGTGTTCAACACATGTTTTGCAAACAATATGAGGAGCCCAAGACTTGTCCTGGTCACCTAGTTTTACTTTAAAGTAAGCAAAGTATGCCTTTTTCACAAAAACAGTAATATGCTTCCTATGTTCTTCTTTGAAAGTTTACTCTCCACAAATATAACAAAATAAATGCGGTGAAAGAAAACATGCTCTTCTTGAAGATTATGCCATTCTCTGTTAGAAGTGTAATAAAATAAGTAACATACTAACATGCATGCAGTGGCTTAAAATCTAAAAAAGGCAATTCTAGGAAGATTCTTGGAAAACTGAAACTGAGAGTAAACAAGCAGTTTTCTTTTTTAAAGGACTAGACAGCAATAGTTTTTTTTTACATAGCCTTATATAGAAAATATTGTAATAATACAGGGTGACCCAAAAAAAAAAACGGGCCCGGGCGCGCACTGTTTGTGCGCGCGCGGGCCCATTTTCTTTGGGTCACCCTGTATTAATGAAATACAAAAATGTCTGTATCTCAAAAACTAGAGCTGCTACAGACGAGTAAATGTGATATTTGGATTGAGCAGGCCTCATTTATGTACAATCAAGAGTAAAATGTTTGGCACCAAAAAAATTTTTTTTTTTGTAGGGCTGTGTAATTAACGGGGTGGCATGGAAACAGACGGTTATGAAAAACTAGACAGGCGCCGGTGTCACAAGAGATGTGTAGACGCTGGCGATGGATAGGACACACATTGAGGAAATTTGTTAATAGCGTTACAAGGCAGTCCCTGTTCTGGAATCTCCAGGTTAGAGAGAGAGACTGACAAACTCACGGAGAAGAGAACGAGAGATATAAATGAAAGGGATCTAGAAGACATAGAAAGACCTTGATTTGAAACCAGGTCAAGCTCCAGTCTGTCCAAACTTAGAATTAGACTCTTAGAAACAATATACTTATACACTGGCCGTGTCTGCGGCAGTGATGGTGTAACCAGAGTTACTAAATCAAACTCACAAAATACTGAAGTCACTAGAATAGAAAATTCGGAATATCACTTCCAGAAAGTGGCACAGTGTAACTTTAGATTGCCTAAAAACAGGCCTTAAGTCTCTATAATATCGCTTTAATGTACGTTTATTGATGTCAATATAAAATTCCAGTTCTGGCAGAAAAGTAGCTTACTTGTGTAATGTTATGATGTATGTATATAATCATTACCTCGTCATCTACACAAGCACACACGTTTCAGAAGGGACTCAGTAAAAGCATGTTCAATTCGTAGCCATGTTTATTTACAGAATCGTACATGTGTAGATTCGCATATATTACAATGTGTGGTTCGTATTATTAATGTATTATATTACATCCCCCCTTTTTTGAAAAAAAAATGTGTGCAAACATTTCCAACGAAATGTTTCATGTGAGAAGGATAAGTATGTGTAATGCTCAGTGTGAGTATATATATGTCACTGTCTGTTTCGGCTGGGAGGTGTCACTGTACGGCCAGAACGAGTGGTGTAAAGTGCTGGTGTTTCTGTGGAAGTCCCTGGTTTAGCTTGAGTTGGTTGTGATTTCGGCCTTGGCGCTTGTTGGTTTTGTGGGGCACCAAGGTCTGGAGTTACTGCATTGTCTGTTGAAAGCATGGGAATTCTCTGTTCTGTTGTATTCTGTGGGATTTCTCTTATGTCCACTCTGTTTCGCCTCAGGAGGTTGCTGCTGCTGTCTGGTCTTAAAGTATAGCTCCTGGGTTCAGGGTTTCTGGAAATGATTGTTGCTTTTGACCATGTGTCATTGTTGTGGTTGTAGGTAGTCACATGCTGACCAGGATATAATGGTGGTAAGTCTTTAGCACATTTGTCATAGTTGGATTTCTGAACTTGCTGACGATGCTGAAGTTGATCATATGTGCTGTCTCTATGTTGTGGACGGAAGTGGACCTTAGATGGTAGGAGGTCTTTAATTCTTCTATCAAACATAAGTTCTGCTGGACTGTCGATCTTACTGTCTACCGGTGTTGTTCTCCATCTCAAGAGTGCTAGGTGTACATCCTCTGTTCTTGTTTTCTTCATGATTGACTTGATAGTTTGTATCTGTCTCTCAATGAAACCATTAGATTTAGGGTATCTAGGTGATGATGTTGTGTGTTTGATCTTCCAGTCCTTAGTGAAGTTTCTGTATGCTTGACCTGAGAAATGTGGACCGTTGTCTGATCTAATTTCATCTGGGATGCCAAACATGCTGCAATACTTCTTTGTAATGTCTGCAATAACAGCTGATGGTGAGGGTTGTGGAAGTTTCTCAATGATGGGAAATTTGCTGTAGTAATCAGCAATAATAAGATAGTCATTATTGTCGATTGAGAAAATATCAGTTCCTATAATGCTCCAAGGGCTCAATGGTATGTCTGATGGTATGAGAGGTTCTCTGCACTGCCTATTTGCATGTTCTTGGCAAATTGAACAGTTTTTTACATAGTGTTTCTATGTCCTTGTTTATCTGTGGCCAGTAAACATCTTTCTTTGCTCTCAGTTGTGTCTTCACAATACCAAGGTGACTATTATGGAGCTGTTTAAGGATGATATCGCGTTGTGTTTCTGGTATAATAATGCGATCTCCTTTAAGGATCAGACCATCTTCGATGCTTAATTCGTCCCTCATAGAGTAGTATGGACGGGTGTGTGTTGGAACTTCCCTGATAGAGCTTGGCCATCCATGGTATATCAGTTCTTTGAGAGAGTTAAGGATAGGATCTCTCATTGTGTCTTCTCTGATGTGTTCAAGCCGATTACCGCTAAACTTGACAAAATCAACTTTGATGTTTGGGGTAAGATCTGCTGTCTTGTTGGGGTTTGGTAGTCTGCTGAGAGCATCTGCAAGACCTATATCCTCTTTAATGTTGTTAATAGTTACCACACTCAGCTTTTCGCACATTGGTAAACCCAAAATTGCAGGTCCTTCAACATCTACCAAGTAAAATGTTGACGATGTCCATTCAGAGTCTCTGTATAAACATTCAAGTGTTACTGCTCCGAAACAGTCTATACTTGTTCCATTGTAAGCTCTTAGCTTTGTCCTGCCACTCCTACTTTTTACATCCCTTGTGGGAAATCCTTGCTTATCCACCTTGTCAGGCATGATCTGTCTGAATATTCTTAAGGGTAGAGTGTTACCTTGGGCACCTGTGTCTATCTTGAACCGAATATATCTTTCTTTGTGCCTTTTAATTCCTGGTATTCGGAATTGTACTTTGCAGAAAGCCTGCGTTCTCTTTGGTTCATTACTGAAAGTTAGTATCTTCACAGTATCAAATGTGGAAGGATCACTTTCTTCACTGGAGTCAAGGTCCTCAGTCATCATAAAGTGTGTTTGTTTTGATGACTCTCTGCTGTGAAAGTTGTGTTGAGCACTGTCTTGTTTCCTCTTGAAACATAATTTTATCCAGTGGCCCCTCTTTCTGCAGTAATGACATGTAGAGTCTTTAGCTGGACAGTGGTTTTGTATGTGGTTTAGGCCACAACATTTACACATAGCACCTCTGCTTGTGTTGTGTTTTTCTTGTTGCTTCGAACCAGTTGCTTTGTTTTGTTTGGGTTTATAGCTTTTTACTGCATCCACCTGGGCTGTTACTGTACCTTGCTGAATTTGTTTAATGTTTAGTGCTTGTGCCTCGTGTTTCCTGCCTTCATCCAGAAGTTGTTGTAAAGTTAGTGTATCACTCTGGCTCAGTATCCATTTCTGGAACTCTGGCATTGGTGTGCTGAGAAGGATCTGTTCGATAATTCGCTCTTTTTCTTCTTCTTTGTTAAATTTACATACACTTGTTTTCTCCTTGATGCGAGTGAAGAAATCATCTAAACTTTCATCAGGTTTCTGTCGCAGGTGGTGAAGTTCTAATCTTGCCGCTCTAAAGTTCGTGTGCTT
Source organism: Oreohelix idahoensis (assembly GCA_024509875.1). Taxonomy (NCBI): domain Eukaryota; kingdom Metazoa; phylum Mollusca; class Gastropoda; order Stylommatophora; family Oreohelicidae; genus Oreohelix; species Oreohelix idahoensis. The sequence continues at coordinate 153,519 of JAMPIV010002480.1, forward strand.
TATTATCAGACGTTTTTCAAATTCGTCCAATATGGCTACGGGGTCGGTCGCTGACTCAACAGGCATGGCGGTAGCAAAACTGTTGTAAATTTTCAAACCTTCATCGTCCAATGCTTCTAGGATATATGGAGTTAGGGTTTGTCCTTCCAGACCAGTGGTCTTGGAATATAGATCTATGCGTTGGCGCCATAACAAGAAAGCTTCACTCTTATCACCTCGACCGGCAAATCGCATTTGCGGTGCGCTGCGGTAGTGTTTAGTTTCCATGGTTGACCTCAATGACGAATTTTAGCCGAACAAACTGTACTCACGTGTTATCGTGTAGCTGTTTTGCGTCGGTCCGGTATCGACCGCTGCCACCATGTAATGTTATGATGTATGTATATAATCATTACCTCGTCATCTACACAAGCACACACGTTTCAGAAGGGACTCAGTAAAAGCATGTTCAATTCGTAGCCATGTTTATTTACAGAATCGTACATGTGTAGATTCGCATATATTACAATGTGTGGTTCGTATTATTAATGTATTATATTACAACTTGGCAACACAAGGTAAAGTTACAGTTCAACGGTTGCCTATGGCGATCTTCCAATGTTGCCATTTATAAAGTGATGATTCCACTAGCTTGCCTGGTCTCCTTTAAAAGGTTATATTACAAATCTTTTTTTTTTCCACATCTTCTTTCACATTCCGTGGAAATTTACAAAGACATATGCATTGAAACATTGACAGTAATAGCATGAATATAAGTATAAAAATACAATGAGCAGCTGTATAGAAAAAAAAAACTTTCACTCCTTGAACACACTCATTTACACACTTTCTTGTACTCTAAAGTTATACGTTGCACATTTTTTTGTAATGATAGTGCTGATTAAAAAAGAGAAGGAAAAAAAAGATAAAGAAATTTTGCACCCTCTTTTTTCGAATTATAAAGCGCTCTTTTTCTTTTAGTGATAACAGTGGGGAAAAGGGAGAGGGAAACCAACCCCCCCCCCCCCCCCCCCCACAAACAAAAAAACAACAAAAAAAAAAAAAAAACCGAATAGACAAAAACTATCCACTAAGAAGTGTCTCTTTTCCGATTCCATTTTATTTCCTCTGTTGTGATCTCCACTGTATGAACCGAGACTCGTTCTTTGTCGCAAGAGGCATTCATTCAGATTACATTTCACGGTCCAGCACGAAGTTATTTTATCTGAGCCGGACCTGGGATCTTGACGTTTCGCGGATTTATTTATTTATTTTAATACCCCTTCTGGGGCTCAAAGTGAGGTCTATTGACTTTATTTAGTAGAATCTGTGATCCAGGCCCTGGCTATTTGAAATGAAGGATAGTTATTAGTATTTCCAACTGTAAGCCTAGTGTCTTTTAGAGTGTATTAACAAAAGAACTTACCGTTAGGTGATGATAGAGCTTTCTATGATTTAGCCCCCGAATAGGCGCTCCCTCCTGGATATCCCACCTCAACAAACAAAAAATCCTGAATACGCCACTGCAAATGCCTCCCTTTTTTTTACAAATTTGTAATTCCTAATTCTTATTTAAAATATTGCAGGTTGTGTCCCTTTGTATTCTCGTGTTTGTTTAAGTTCTAAATTATGTTATAGTCCGTTCACCAATTGATGTTCAACTTTAAAATTTTTTTTCTAAAAAAACTACCTGATGTAATGAATTCATATTTTGCATGTAGTCTTATATTATCCATGACGTTACAAATATGTTGTTGTTAAGTCAATATCAATTCTGCGTTCTTCAAATCCGTAAATTCCTTTGATCTTTTCAGAATCTTACAAGAAGCACGGCTTAATTACCTTCGTCGACATTTGTCGATCGCAGCGTGCTAAAGGTAATTAAATTTTACAGTATACTACGTCATAAATGTCAAAAGTAGGATCAGAGGCGTATCCATATCTGCTCACCGCATAGGAAACAGCTATACGTAGTGATACATTTAAATCTGAAACGTTGGGGTAAAAAACTGTATTCAAAACTATATTGTATATGACACGGTAAATTTTACATGTATACCTGCACTATTTCTTCGTGTTTTGAAGGAGCATAATTACATTAGTTTTATGTTTTTGATATCTCAATTAAGTTACATTTATCTCAGTCCGTATCTGACGATTCCATTAGATTAACAACTGTTAATGGCTGGATAAACTGTAATCCATCACGTTGCCAGTATTCTTCTTCTTCACGGAGCACATGATCTACACATTGCTTCCAGAATTGAAAATCTGTCTTTTTTAGGGTATCATGTGTAACTTTACAATAATTTCACAATACGCCACTGACTTTACAATGATGTCGCACTATTTCAGCTTTCAACAGCAGACAACTGCGGTGCACGAAATGTCATGATTTCGTCTTAAAATATATTTTTTAAAATTAAAAAACCATTTATTGCCCGTGCAAAACTGCTGACACCCAACGGGCTGATCACCCGTTTGCCAGTCACTTTGATTACGGAAACAACAACAAACGGATTGATTTGTCGTTGCCCTAAAGACGCCATTAGGCGTGATGGGAACAACGGCAAAGAAAATATATTCGCTGTTGCCCTTAAGACGCCACTAGGCGTAATGGCCACTGACTGCTTTGCCGGTCGTTGGCTAATGACGGAAGAAGAAGAAGAAGAAGAAAACTGCTGACATGCTACATTTTAATACCGGTAGGGGAGTGTGATTTTAATATAACCTGATGAATAGATATCTAAATATAGATACATTTTCTGGAGGCAAAAAATGTTTTCATAACGTCATGAACAATATAATACGGTACTACATTTAAAAAAAAGGTAAAGTAACCCGTTACACGCCCATTGAGGCATATTGGGAATATGGTGTTATGCCCATATTATCTTGACCGTCGGCACACTAGGGGTGATGTGGTCGGCATCACGCCGGCCGCCTTAACCTTCCCAGAGCTGCTCTGGTACCCATTTGGGGCTGGGTCGACCCAGGAGCCGTTTGTGGCCTAAAAAATTCCCACCTTATCTGGGGATCGAACCACTGCGCTAGGAAGTCAGTGCACTAACCACTATGCTACCGCGCCTCCAAAATATGCAAAATATAAATACTACAAAATATAAATTCATTACATCAGGTAGTTTGTTTGAAAACAAATTTCAAAGTTGAACATCAAATGGTGAACGGACTTTTTATAGATATTTATACAGTGCAGACCTGATAAGGAGAACTCACCAGGGACCCAAGAAATAGTTCTTCTTATCAGAAATTCCTCTTATCCAGATAAGAGTTCAAGCATATGGTAATGCATTTACAACGTACAATACAATAATGAATTAGCGTTGAATATGACAGATGTATGACACAGAAAATATGTAAATCACCAAAAGTGTTAATGTACAAAGTTGGCACAAATATCTAGAGAATAACAGCACTTTTTACACTTTGAAATGAAAAAAGCTGCAATTTTCCTCTGTATCTTACTTAGTACCTGTACTTGAGTTAATAAAAATGTCTTTCCATGACATCCTTAAATTCAAAGAAATGATAAATTAAATCATCTTGGCATCCAGCCTGCATTATATACATGTTAGTTTTATCCATGCAATTTGAATCTTCCAACTGTGAAATAGTTTGTACTGTTAACCCACAGTCATCATTATCTCTAGAATTTGCACACTCTTAAATGATAAAGCACTCTTAAATGAAAAAGTCTGTAATTTTCCTCTGTACCGCATCAGTGTCACCTACAAGTTTGGACAACATTGATGACCTATAATGAACCTTCAGATTTTGAATAATACCTTGGTCACAAGGCTGAAGTTTGGATGTCGCATTTGGTGGTAAAAATAAAAGTTCTGTTGCTTTTAGATTTTGAACATTTATGTGGGCTGAACAGTTGTAAAGCACCAAAAGAACTTTGTAATGTTGACGTTCCATAGAATGATCAAATGCATATAGCCACTTGGTGAAAATGTATGATGTCATCCAGGCTATTGAATTAGCTGCATAATCAACACACAATTTTTTCAAACCTTTAAAACAGCGTGGATTTTTTAATTTACCGATTTCAAGTAATGGCAATTTATCTGAACCATCCATATTTGTACACACAACAATTGTGATTCTTTCTTTCCATTGCCCCGCAGCCCCCGCCCCCTCCCCCCCCCCCCCCCCCCCCCCCCACCCTCGGCACTTTTCATTTCTGAAGGAAAAAGTCTTGTCAGGCAGCAATCTCCAAAACAATCCAGTTTCATCAGCATTAAACACATCAACGGAATTATACCTACTCATGGCTGGTTTTAGCACCTCCTCCGTCCATGACTCGGTAGTCGTTTCATTAACAGAATGCCTTTCCCCACACAATAACAAGGTAAAGGAACCCGTTACACGCCCATTGAGGCATATTGGGAATATGGTGTTAGGCCCATACTATCTTGACCGTCGGCACACTTAACCTTCACAGGGTTGCTCTGGTACCCATTTGGGGCTGGGTCGACCCAGGAGCCGTTTATAACCTAAAAAATTCTCACCTCATCTGGGGATCGAACCATAGACTACTGCGCTAGGAACCCAGTGCACTAACCACTATGCTACCGCGGCTTTGTAAATAATGTGCCGTTTTTTAAAACAACCCAACCAGCCAGGACTACATTTCCAGCCAGTCCGACCTTCCAGAAGTGCTAACTCTTCTGCCTTTGCAGTTAATATAGGTCCATTTACACTAATTTACAGGAACATTTGCTGATCTCGCCATGGTGAACCATTTTAGGAGTGCCGTGTCAAACACATCACACGTCGCTTTTCGGTTCTTCATTATGTGACAATCAACTTGTCCACCATAAAACATTTTTCTGTACCGATCCTTATTTTTTATGATTCCTGAAAGCGTTGATTTTGGAATGTCGATTTCCTTTGCTATTTCCATTTTCTTTTTGCCACTATTTTCCACTTCTTGTACTAGCTCAATCTTTCTTTTCAAAGATATGGATTTTAACTTTCCAGCCATTTTTAGAGGGGAAATAACTCAAATTCTAATACTGACGAAGCGCGCAATTTCCGAAAATAGCCGAAAAGTTGTACAAATGTCCAGGTACTGTATTTGAAAAAAAGTTCGCCTTAAGCAGATCAAATTATATAGTCGGGACATGTTTAATCGTTCGGCATATCCGAAAATTCGTGATAAACGGATTCCGCTTAACCGGACATTTTTTACAAAGACAAAGAAGAAAAATTGCCGGGGATAAACAAATTGTTCTTCACAACAGAAATTCGACACATCCGAGATCGCCTTAAGCGGTTTGCACTGTATTACTATATATTAAGTTGACACTTGTCATAGACTTTTCATACCTGACAATCTGTTTTTTTTTTTTTTTAAATGATCAAGTGCTCAGTCCTTATCGTAGGTTGCCTGTAATGGATGTCCAGTATCTGTCTCTTGCTTTGATGGTGCACTCGCTCTCAGTCCATTTTTCGGAGTTTCTTTAACTTATACCTCTATAGTGTTCTTTCACTCTTGTTTTCAACCAATCCTTCTGTTTGGGTTTCCAACAAGGTGTTTTGTCCTTGTTTATCTAAAATATAGCTTAAAAACTGTTCATTAATTAAAAAGAAAAAAATGTATATGCTTGAGTTACATAGTACTGCCGCGTTTGCTTTACAGATTAGGGGTAATTAAGACATTCAATTTTCAGTACCTGACTCTAAAAAAAAAAATATTCAAACTGTGGCATGCACTGTTCAATACGTAAGTGATGTGAAAATATTTTAAAAAGAACATAAACATAGTTGAGCAGACACTGTAGTCACCATGTTGCATGAAGTCATGTGGCTTCAAATACTTAGATAAACTAGGATTCGGAGACAAGGGGGGGGTGTGGGGGGGTGGGGGGGGGGGTGGGTGGGGGGGGGGGGGGGGTGGGTGGGGGGGGGGGTGGGTGGGGGGGGGGGGGCGGGGAGGGAGGGGTGGAGGGGTGGGCGGGGGGGGGGGGGTGGGGGGGAGGGGGGAGGGGGGGGGGGGGGGGGGGGGTGGGGGGGGGGGGGGGTGGTGGTGAGGGGGGGGGGGGGGGGGGGGGGGGGGGGGGGGGGGGGGGGGGGTGGGGGGGGGTGGGGGGGGGGGGGGGGGGGGGGGGGGGGGGGGTGGGGAGGGAGGGGGGGGGGGGGGGGGGGGGGGTGGGAGGTGGCGAAACTAATGAATGGAACTTCGAAAAATTAACAAGATAATTTAGCAACACGTGCAAAATCCAATTTAACCTCTTCACCTCTCGGTAGAAGAGGAACGACTAAGTAAGTAAGTAAGTAAAATCCAATAGGATTTTGGAATGTAAAAACAATGTACGAGACAGGGAAACTGAAACAGATTATAGTGGATACTAGGAATAAGTGAGAGTAGATGGCCTTGGTAAGAAGAGTAAAAACAGCAAAAGGGGAAACAGTACTTTATTCTGGAAGAGAGGATGGCCAACACAGTGAAGGCATAGCCATTATCCTGAAGAAGTGTATAGAAAGAGCATTAATGGAATGGAAGCCAATCAACAATAAATACGAGGGGCGTTCAGAAAGTAATGCACCACATCGTTTTTCTCAGCTAATAATGAAAATAGAAACATGAAGTTTTGCACACTTTAAATATGGCATGTGCCAATTGTGTGCACCAAATTGCACCGCAACCGGAACAATTATACGGCTGCCCTAAACCGTTGAAATGGAGCGTGTTAGCAACTTGCGTTATAAGCAGCGAAATGTGATAGAATTTCTCGTTGCAGAGAAGGAAACTGTTGTGAACATTCACAAGCGTCTATGTGATGTGTATGGAAGTTTTGCAGTCGACAGGAGTACAGTCAGTCGCTGGGTTCAGAGAATCAAAGAATCAGGAGGTGGAGATACGGAGCTGCTTGATCGGCCGCGCTGTGGACGTTCTGCCACAGCCAACAACGCAGAAATGTTGAAATGCGCTGTCAGTCAGCATTGGTAGTGTAAATGCAGTTATAACAACTCTCGGATTTTCTAAGGTTTGCGCAAGATGGGTTCCTCGAAGTCTCACAAATGACCACCGATTGCAAAGGAAAGCAATTTCTTCTGAATTGTTGGAGCGTTTCAATGCTGATGGAGAGAACTTTTTGGCTAAGATCGTTACAGGTGACGAAACCTGGGCACATCATTTTGAACCTGAGACAAAAAGACAGTCAATGGAGTGGCATCATCCGCAATCACCACGAAGAAAGAAGTTCAAGGCAATTCCTTCAGCTGGAAAGGTCATGATCACTGTCTTTTGGGACATTGAAGGTGTGATTCTTGTGGACGTTATGCCAAGAGGAGAGACAATCAATTCGCAAGCTTACATTAAGACATTGAAAAAGCTCAATCAACGTTTTCGCAGAGTTCGGCCGCACAAGAATCCAGCAGACCTGCTTCTCCTTCACGACAATGCGCGACCTCACACAAGTCTGGCAACACGGGAAGCAATCACCAAATTGGGTTGGACTGTACTACCCCATCCACCCTATAGTCCCGATTTGGCACCCTCTGATTTTCATCTATTTTGTCCACTTAAAGATGCACTCCGTGGGACAAGGTTTGAAGATGATGAAGGAGTGATTCATGCAGCGAAGAAATGGCTACATGATCAAGACAAAATCTGGTACGGGCTAGGAATACATGCACTTGTTTCGCGATGGCATAAAGCCGTACAAGTTGATGGGGTTATGTTGAATAATACCGATGTTTACATGACATATCCATGTATATTGTGTATAAATTTCATGCTTTTTGAATAAACAGCTCCTGAGAAAAACGATGTGGTGCATTACTTTCTGAACGCCCCTCGTAGATAAGATGGAGACTGAGAGGGAGATTCACCAACATCACCATAATACAATGCAATGCACCAACAAATGACAGTGACAAAGAGGACAAGAATGCGTTTTACCAACAATTACAAAAAAGAAATGGAATGTACACCAAGGTATGATCAAATCACAGTAATGGGAGATCTCAATGCTAAGGTTGGAACACAAAATACATACAACGAAAGAGTAATGGGAAGACACGGCAGTGGAATAGCAAATGAAAATGGTGATAAATTAATAGGCTTTTGTGGCATTAACAACCTTGTCATTGGTGGAACACTTTTTCCACACAAGGAAATCCACAAATTAACGTGGGAGTCACCAAATGACCTTGACAGAAACCAGGAAGACCATATAATGATCAGCAGCAGATGGAGGCATTCTCTGCAAGATATGAAAGTAAAAAGAGGCGCAGATGTAGGAAGTGATCACCACCTAGTACTAGCAAGAATAAAGATGAAGATTTGGACTACTGGGCCAAAAATAACAAAACAGACACGATTTGACAGTAAATTGAAGGGACCCCTCACGAGAAATGCATTTATATCTGATATAAAGAAACATTATCAAACTGCCAAGAGCCAGGAAGAGACAGCAATTCAAGATGTTCACCAGAAAATCAGTACATTTTCAACAGTATATAGAGAAAGCAGCAAAACTTGCTTGGGATTCCAGGGGAAAAAAAAGATACAAGATTGAATAACGTCAGAAACGCTGAAAACCATTAGGACGAAAAAAGAAATCAAAAGAAATAAAATAGAAGCAAAGTCCCCTAGGTAGAAGGAAATATATAGTGAACAGTACAGTTAGCTGAGCAATGAAATAAAACGTCAAACTCGAGCTGACAAACGGAAATTCATAGATAACCTTGCAAGTCAGGAAGAAGCAGCACCGAGGAATGAACAAGCACGGTGTACAAAGTAACAACAGCGATCAGTGGAAAACTGGCCGTAAACAACATTATACTAGTGAGAGACAAGAACGGAAATCTCATCACTACAGAACAAGAGTAAGAAGCAAGATGGGCAGAACACTTAAGAGAAACACTAAATAAAGCACCTCCAGAGTCACAATTGAACATTCCAGAGGCTGAAAATGACCTACATATAAATAAAGATGTTCCACGTAGGGAGGAAATCATCACAGCTATCAAAGGGCTGAACAACAAAAACGCTCCAGGCCATGACAACCTAAATGCAGAGCTATTTAAAATAGATCCTGTATTAGCGACAGAGCTATTAGAACCACAATTTGCACAAACTGGGCAAACAGAGAAAACACAAGTGGAGTGGAACAAAGGAATAATTGTTAAATTGGCAAAGAAAGGTGACCTCACTGACTGCAACAACTGGAGAGGAATTAACCTCCTATTGGTTCCAGCACAATATTGGGCAGAATAATTATTCAAAGAATTTCATGAGTACTAGACCATAAACTGAAGAAGGAACAAGCAGGATTCAGAAGAAACAGACAATGTGCAAATCATATATTCACCCTCAGGAACATAATAGAGCAGTGTTCAGAGTGGCAGAAGTATATACATTTTTTGACTTTGAAAAGGCAGTTGATAGCATACACAGGGACAGCATATGGAAAATACTGAGGGCTTACGGAATACCTCAGTGCATGGTCTCCATTATTAAAAGTCTGTATGCTAATTTCACATGCAGTGTAAACCTAACGTTTGATGTGAAAACAGGGATGCAACCAATCAACGATCAACGTTCACCAGTCTCTGAGACAGAATAAATTAACGGCCATCTTGTTCACGCAAGATGGCCGATGAAAACTGAATAAAATTAGGCTGTATGAGACCAGGTACAAAACCGGAGGAAACCAATCAACTTGCTCCGCCAGGAACCAACCGAAAGCTTTCCTCAAGTAGTTACTTGACTATATAATCGGGCGGATTTTATGCTAACCACGCAACCCCGAACTTGACGCCAGAGATACAGACTGAAGAGGGAGAAGCTGTCACCTTGATTTATGGTAACTTACCTGAGGGCATCGACCTGCAACCTACTTCACTAAGTCGCGTCAAAACCTGGCCAGTTTAAAATCTTAGGAGGGTTTAATTGTGTCCTAAAAACCTGAGGTCGTATGTTCGAGTCAATCCCGCTGCCTGGAACTCCGCAGGAGCATAGAGGTTGACCAGACTCTACATCTTTGGTCCCCCTCAGTCTTGGGTGGGCTAAAGGAACGATACTCTGCCGGTGGTGTGAACCAAACAAAGAAGAACAGACTTAAGAGAGATGAGTACACATTAGTACCATTTCTGTCGGCATTGTGAGCATAGAACTGTCAATGAAGAAAACGTGAATTAGCGTAGCAAGAGACAATAATAAGATCATAGTGGATAAATTATACGTAAATAACAGCATAGCTGATAAACGTTATATCCTTAATTAACAGCACCGCTGATATAATTTTTTGTTCCTATAATTGGAAAACGTGTTGTAATATTTATAAATATAAATATATTTATAAATCATATGTAAACTTACCAATTCATTTCATTCCATTTTTTTTTGCAACATTCACCTTTCAGCACAAGAGTAGATAGTGTATATATACTAAATAAAATATAAGGAAATTGTATTTTGAACGACTTGTCAATTTTATCATTGTTAAGTAAAAATCTGTTTCCTTGCTTTGTTTAATATCACAATTGGTTACACAGCAGAGGTGGCGCTTTATGTCGGTCTCCTCTATACTATTGTTTCGAGATCAGATCATTCACAGCCGTAACTAATTTGTGATACCAGTAGTCCTCTCAGACACTAGGACTTCACCATTTTCTGCAGAAATCCTATTTCTGTAATTGTCAGTACTATACTGATCCAAGAGCCAAAATAAAACCTCTCGCCACAGGGGTTAAAGTTAAAATATTATTTTACAATTTTAATTTCCTGTCCCTCCAACTCTTTTGGGGCAGGAATGTTTAAAACTTAAATTTGAATCTTTGTACACAAGTTATTATACATAATAATGGAAATGTCCATCACTCTTAATTCTAAAATGTTCAAGATTTCTCTTCCCTGCTACACAATAATGAAGTATGAATGGTCTCTAATAGGAAAGACTGGTTGTCACATCATCTCATAAACACATTGTCTGTTACTGGTGGAGAATAAATTAGTTTGAATTGACATGTGGCCCAGCTATGAATCTTATCTGAGATTCTGTAGGCCCACAGGTAGCTTGTTCAAGGTAGTGGAACACTTTTACACCAAAGTGCCCTCTGGACTCAGTTGACAACCATCAGGCTTGAGATGGAACCAACCAGCAGGTTGACTCACACTCTGTTACTCCAGATTCTGACACACTTGTTACTTTGGGATGGACCCTGCGAACAATAGGAACAATCTTCCTAAGCACTCTCATCATTTATCTCCATCTCTAATTATTTTACATTATCAAACATGTATTGTGATCAGATGAAAGAGCTAACCAAATTAGCTACAGTCTTTAATTTTATATTAACCATTCATATTCAGGGGTTATCTTCTTTTCTCCATATGGTTACAACGCCATTGTCATTTAAAATCTTCAACATATTCAGCTGGGATACTTTCTTTTCTTTGGTCAAATAATAAGTTCAATCTCTTTGATAGGACATCTTATTTATGTTCTCAAGATTTAATTTAATATTGTTTTCTGCCAGCAACTTTCTGGTCTTACAGTAATAACAGTGCATAATAATATTCAACTCAATTTGTACTCTTACTGACTCCATAATAGGCTTTTGGCATGTCTTTTGCCCCTTGGATATTTCAACACAAAGTTTTTATGTAGGGCCCTTATCTGGGTTTGCCTCTACATACATAAGAATATAAATATACATCAATAAAATGGTTCCTCTTACCGCTAATTCAATGAAATATTTCACAACTTAAGGTTACTGGCTTTAAATGGGTTCGATGACTGCCGTTCCCGCCTGCAAAGGCAATCGCTCAAGTATTGCTCTGCTTAACCTTTCTCAATGAAATATCTTTACAAGTGGTACCCTAACTAAGCAAGACCGGAGTTTTATCACTCTCGCATGCTTTGCGAATCTTACCCAATCAAATTTAAACTAAGCCCCACTACGTCTCTCATTCAAATAACAGCGCTATTTTGAAAAAGAAATATCCTCCCAAGGTTTTTTTCAAAAAGACATGAATGCGGTTACTATTGCGTCTGTTAGTCTGTTGTCCCTTTCTATTTTCTTCAATAACTTTGTTAATTATTGGGTTATCATAAAGTTGAAAACTGATTATTACTTAGATCACTATCATTCATATATATATATAAATTTTATTATCGTCTTCCTCATCGTTTGCGTTTTCATCTATTCTCGTTATTTATGGTTTTCTTTTACTGAGCTACAATATTACTGAGATAACTTCTTTTAAGGTTCATCGAAGTTATAATAAGAAATAATATAATAGTTTTGATAAGTAATATTATCGTAACCTTTTTCAAACATTCTTTTTGTAATTCGATACCATTCTTTATTTTGTGAAGGAAAAATATCAAGGTTTTCTCCTCTCTCCGTTTTTTTTTTTTTTCAAGGCGGGCGATTCTGGACTAAGGCCAAATCGTTTTATAAGTTATGTTTAAAAAATTAGTACGGAGGTATGTTAAAGCGGGTTTTATGACGGGGATTTTGCCCCCTCGCACACAATTCAAATCCAACCACGCGTCTTGCGTTACACTGTCGCATGTCAGACCACCAACAAGTTCTAAGCATGCTTTAGTTAGTTTTTTTCTTTTTTTTTTTATTCTGCCTCTCACTCATTTTACATTGATCTAGGCATTACGATTTTCCATCCGACTTTTATGTTAGTGATGAAAAAGCCAGTAGGTTTGGCATCGTTCAAACTGTGGCGTTAATGCCTTTACAAAACCGCGCGTATCCTGGCGTCGTCGATTGATGTCGGCAAACAACTCAGGGCTATCATTATAGTAGTAGCGTTTATGGTTGTTACTAGTTTTAAATTTGGGGAAATTTAGAGGTAAAATATTTGCGCGTGTTGTTCATATAGATTATATTACGACACATATCCAAGAAAATTCAGACTGAATAAACATAGCCAACAGGTGGGACTAAACATTAATCTCAAGAAGACAGAAGTCACGATACTAAATGTAAGAAATCCTGCATCCATAAAAATAAGGGACCAAGCGCTGGAAATACAAACACATTTTCAAACTTAGGAAACATAGTAACACCAGATGGCGGAAAAAGCAAAGACGTTAGTAGTCGAATGAATAAAGACAGAATAGCCTTCGCCGATTTAAGCAACAGCTGGAAATCCTTCCAGTACAGTACAAACACTAAATAAAAAATTTATGAGAGCTGCGTAATTTCTGTACGGTGCAGAACGCTGGTGAGTAACAGAAAATGAAATATCCAGATTGTCCTCTTTCCACATAACCTGCCTAAGGAAAATTCTTCGAATTTTCTGGCCAAACACAATCACCAACCAAGAATTGCTAACTTGGAGCCACCAAAATGACCTGCGCACCATCATAGCGAGTAGACATTGAAATTGGGTTGGCCACATCCTCAGAACAGACCCTGAAACCATCACCAGAACTGACATGATATGAACTGCAGAAGGAAAGCGAAAGCAAGGACACCCAAAAGCCAACAGCCGCAGAACTTTGGAGGCGGAGCTACGCATGAACCAGAGCTGGGGCACCACACGAAAGATGGCTGTCGACCAAGCAAAATGGAAACAGTTTGTTGCTGCCCTACAAGACGCCACCATGCGTGATGGTCACTGATTGCTTTGTCATTGTCAGCGGGCAAGGACCAAAGAAGGACAGGAAAGCAACACGTGACCCCATTGTGCCGATCAAAACAGGCCAAGATTATTAACAAGTTGTCCAGAAAGGGGGAAGGATAAGGGGATTCAGACAGTATATAAAGATATTTCTGTGTTGTAAATACTACCTCCTTGAATCTCTGACTGCACGAAAGGTATCATATATGAGAGAAGGCCCAAAACTAAGTCCCTTACTGTGACGTCACATATGGCACTCTGTCATACAGAATTCGTGCTTCATACCCAGTGATGTAAGGGTTTCGTGCGCAATAGAGTTCTAAGGCTCGATGTTACCGATCTATGCGTATTTATTTATTTATTTTGTTAATTTTTCGTCGTAGTATCTTTTTTAAATTAGTGAAAGGGAAAAGTCAACAAACTGTTCCTCTAAGTATTATATCAGATAGCATAATATCCATGTCACGCCACAACCTCATGTTTAAATTGCTTACAGCGCGGAAAGGGAAACAGTATTGTAAGTAGTTACATGAACGAAATATTACATCCTTAAAAGAGGTGAAATCATACATATATTTTAACAGCAATATAGATAACCCTGGAGCAACAGATAATAATATCAAAATTAAGAATACAGAAGGAAGGTTATGTGCATTGGGAAAATGTGTAGAAAATAATGTCAAAACATAAACAAGAATTTTCAATTCAAAAGTCAAGTCAGTCCTATTGCATAGATCTGAAAGACGGAAAACAACAATAATAACAAACTAAAGATATATACTTCCATAAATTGATGTAGAATAGAACGATGTAAGTAGTAGGGCAAGATTACAAATGTAGAACTGATGACAAGAACCAGACAAGTACCAGTGGAACAAGAGATGACAAGAACCAGACAAGTACCAGTGGAACAAAAGATGACAAAAACCAGACAAGTACCAGTGGAACAAGAGATGACAAGAACCAGACAAGTACCAGTGGAACAAGAGATGACAAGTGCCACTGGAACAAGAGATGACAAGAACCAGACAAGTACCAGTGGAACAAGAGATGACAAGAACCAGACAAGTACTAGTGGAACAAGAGATGACAAGAACCAGACAAGTTCCATTGGAACAAGAGATGACAAGAAGGCGTCAGCGTTGGTTAGGACACACACTGATATCGCCAGCTGATAGAATTACAAAGCAGTCCGTGCTCCGGAATTCCAAAGGTAAGATACGCGTAGATAGTAAGAGACCGAAACATGCATCGAGAAGAGAACTGTAGACAAACAAGAAAGGAATAAAGAAGAAATGGAAAGACCTTTAAAAGATGGCAGTGGATAGGACGGAGGACTTGGCGTGTCTTTGTTGAGGACCTGCGCTTATGTGGAGCTGACAAGGATTTCATCAGACTACAGAAATAGGCATTATTGCCCTTTCGTTTATTTTCTGCCCTGTAATAATATAATTCTGAAAGTGTTTTCATATCAAAACATTCTTAACTTCAATAGACGAGACGGGAGGATGCCACAAAACAATAATGGCAACTAAATATATACAGCATTATCTGAAATAGACGCTGTTTATCATAATGGTAACCAATGATGGGTTGAACCAGGACCTCATTATCCATTAGGCTAAATAGGCTGCGCATAAGTTTTTAAAAAAATTTTTAATGCATAGATTTTTCTACAAAATGTGTTTATTGTGTTTGACTTACTGATAATAAAAATAATACTAATAAACATTAATACAAAATAATTACTAATAAAAGAGGTAAGCAATGCTAACAAACTAACATACCAGTCTATTAATAATACTAGTAAGTACCATCACCATGCTTAGAATGGAAAACAAACGAAAAATTTACAAAAACACACAAATAGTAATACGTCTTAGAAAGAGAAAGGACAAGAAAAATCTACGTTGCGACAACAAGGCCTTCGTCAGGGACAGACAAAAAAGAGACAGGAGGGAAAGAAAGTGAGAATTAAGTGGAAATCATGAAACTATAGAAATAAGAGAAAAAATACCCCCTTTGAGTTTTGTCACATGTTGGAGCAAAGATGGCTGCCACAAAACCGGAAAGCGGAAGTGGATAGTACATAAAGCAAAAAATAAAAAATAATGAAAACAGGGACTGGAAAACATTGTGAAAAAAACAAACAAAATATTTATATAACAATAAAAAATATAAATATAATTAATAAATAAATGAGAAGAGTGTTAAAACAAATATATATATTTAAATATATATATATATCCCAGCTAACATAATTACCGATGTACAAGTATGTTACGTTAGTCGGTCTCACTCAAAATAGTAACTCGCACCAGAAAAAAAGTGCGCAACGCACGGTGTGCAACTTGCGCGGCGTGGGTGTTATATAAAACAGATACTTTGGTTTTATTTTATTAATTTTTTTTTTTGTTCTTTCACGAAATTAGTAGCGCTCGACAAAGAAAAAGTGCGTAAAAATTGGTGTGCATGAGTCCTCACCCGATGTACAAATCATGAAAACTTGAAAGTTTTTGTTAAAACTACTTATTATCAGGGAACACTCTTTGAAAACAATCCACGCACTTTCACGCGAAATGTTGTCATCAAATAACTTTTAAATTGAATGTAAAATAACATAATTCTCGCCGTGTGTACGTTGGTCACAGCTGAAGAATGCAACCGTGTTGAAGAATTGTATTGTTTCCATTACATATACTCTCCCGAAAATAGTTACAATCAACAAAGAAAAATGACGGTGTTCATGAACAGTTTGATTATACTATATAATTAATGGAAAGAAACCAAAAACACTAAGAATGTACTACTATCTGCTCATCCGAGAACGGAAACAGCACACGGCTGTTTGCCAGCGATCTTTTAGTTATTTCCCCTTTTTCCCCCGACCGCGCTATTTATAGCCCACTTGACAGAGGTCACGTGGTCAACTTCCTTATGGGAAAAACATGTGGCGATGTTTACTTTTGATAGGGCTTAATTAATGCTTTTAGGATACTTTATTATTATAAATGCCGGCTTTAATTTTGCGTAAAGCTAGACTAGAAATGTTAGAGTAAATTTTAGAACAAGAACAAACCTTTTATCACAATTAGAACAGAAGATATAATAGTCTGAAATAGTGTAAAATTTACGTTTTTTTTATATTTTGTTATGGTTTGTTTATAATGCAATTTTCACTAAATCGGTCACAATCAACATGCATAACAAATTACAGAAATCAAAAGTAGAAAACCTGCAAAAAATGGATATCAAAGTTTTGTTTTGGTTTCATGCGTCAAACATTAATTATTGAAACATTAAATTGCAAGTCCACATTTATTACCTTAAAATAACACACCCAATTGTCCCCAAAAAACATGAGAGCTAACAATTATCTCAATCATACATCACGATGGTCATGTAAAAATGAGTATGGTCATGAGTAAAACGAAATGTTCAATTTAATAGATAAATAGGTGTATTTAATAAATACATCTATTAAATGATTTCCACACTCTGTTAATTCTGTCAATCTCAAGCAACAACTGCCATAATTTGCTCTAGCCCCAAAATTTCGCTCAATTATCATTCACACTTCCTTTTTTTATAGGATGAATCTGTACATTCACAGATGGAGAAATTTGTAACAAATGAGTTTCCATTATAAATTTTAATTGTGAAGTTATATTTTTAATACCGCTGGCGCGTTTTTCAATTTTCAATCTTCTCTGTTTTCTCTCCTGTGCCCACGTAAGACCTACTGTTTCCTTCATGGCTATTGCTAATTCTTTGGATATTCTAACTCTACTTTCAATGCCTGCTTTCCTGCAAATTTCCTGACGTGACGTTTTTGAACAGCGTTGTAGTTCATGTGCCTGCTGCAGGTCTAATGAATCAGTTGATGTTCCAGCAATATGTTTTCTAACAGTGTGGAGCAATTGAGATCGCTTACGTTTTGTTGGCGTTCTGGTGACTGATGTTTCTCTTCTATGTTTAATTAGTTTTTTGTAGTACAATAGGCTGTCCTCTGGTTTTGCATTTTATGATATTACTTTTTGCTGTTTCTAGTTTTTTTCTAACAATGGATGTGAATAGGGGTTCTTCCTTTTGTGTTAGTGGTTGTGAAGGTGGCTTAGCAAGTAACTGTTGTACTGTGATGTCGCTTTTGAAGACAGGCGAGGTGGATGTACTTGTCGTATGTATAACTGACTTGGTAGGTGTAGATGTGGCAACAAAAACTGGCATGCTAGGGTGAGTAGTGTTTGTAGCGAAATTGGTTTTTTGTTTAGAGGGAGAAAGTGTAAGTATGACAGACTTGATGGAAGAATAAAAGATAATCTCTAGAGGAAACTCTTCCAGACTGCAGGTTGAATGCACAGTCTCTCCTCGGGAATTAGTCCAATCAAAAAAACTTTCTAAGAGAATTCTGGTGAAACTAAACAGGATATTCTCTAGGCGATAAATTCTTTATCCGATATCCTACAAAGGACTATGTATAGTACATATAGATGGATAAGAGATTTGGTGCCCAGCCACATTAAAAATATCCTGACCCAATAGTGTTATTTAATTTTGGCTCTGCCCCCAGGGTGTAGATTTATGTTACTAAAACTATACAACCCAATTAAATATTACAAAGAAAATAACAACAGACTCTGTTATGTAAAGTTTACAAAAATGAAAATAGAATCTCACAATATATTCAAATATACAACTATATGTTCCCTAATCTATGAATGGTTCTGAACCATGTCAGAATTAATTTTTCATCATAGGACAATAGGAATATTCTGTAGTGGTTCTGCTGGCATGTTCAAATACTCATCTCAGATGCTGAATTGATGTAGTCTTGTTGTCACAGGTTCAATATGTCCCAGCACTCCAGGTCCCGCAAGTTCTGTGTAGGGTTTCAGAGGATGGCAAGTTGCTTCTTCTCCGTCTTGACACAGGGCTCATCACCAACTGGGATGGAGTATGTCTGCCCTTGAGAACACTGCATATGCTTTAGTCTTCTGGTATGACAACCTGGTAGGATCGCTGCGCTCACAACCACTGCTGTTTAAAATGACCGGGCCCCTCTGTATTTCTTGAGGGCAACCATTTCAGCCGGTCTGCCTGTCTAGGCTGATGCTTTGTGAATCCTGCGCTATGAGAATTGTGCGCTTCGAGGATCCCGCTAAAATTCCGGTTCTGTTTGGTTTCTGAGGTCAAAGGTCAAAAGACAATATACGCTGCCTATCCCGTTGGCTTAACTGTAATTATTCAGGGCGCGGTTTAAAGTTCACAGCTTTAAAAGGTCACAGTGGTTTGCTGGTAACCTCGATTTAAGAAAAAGGAATTTATTTTCCAAAGCAAATGGGAAATCTCCTGATGGGTTTTGATGATTGGTAGAGATTCTAGAAAATTTAGAGAGAAGGAATGTTTTGGTATGAGAAAAGATTGACGGAGAGAAAAGGCGGCGAATACACTTCGTGACATAGGCCCCCTTTTAAAAGTTATGCCTACGGCTAACTTAAGTTTAGCCGACTATTCTCTTCTGTCTGCCAATACCTTCCTGTTTCATATCTCTTGTTAATTTAATCCCATTGTTTCCTCTTTTTCCTGTCGAACGGTATACCTGTAATCCACACATGTCTATCCGTTTCCTCATTGTCAAGGAGTTGAGGTATGTTGAGCAAGCCTGCTCGCAAAAATATCCCCCTCTTCTTTTCTCCCTTATGGATCCTCCATTGAAGCTTGCCTCCTGGCAAAGAGCTTGCCCTAAAGCCTACACTCTGCTTGCAATGAGGTCTATAGCAAATAGTTTTGCATGATGAGGTTGCCAACCTCATACACAACCTTATTTTAGTCATATTACTTGACCTGCCTAAGGACACATACCTATCTCCCCAGGTATGAGAGTGTGTATGCTCTTCTTTCACTGTTTCTCCAGTGACAGAGAAAGATAAGTCTACCAGTTGTTCCTGCCCACCAGGTACCAAGGAAATTTGGACCCGCTTCACTTTCTGATCCCAGAGAGTGGGTGAGGTTATTGGAACTGACTGAAGACTAAGTGCTTGAGGCTCATGTTCCTCTTTAGCCGTTTCTCCCGTATTAAAGGAAGATATTCCTGAAACATGTTTCATCCCACCAGGTACCAAGGAAATTTGGACCCGCTTCACTTTCTGATCCCAGAGAGTGGGTGAGGTTATCGGAACTGAGTGAAGTCTTAGTGCTTGAGGGTCCTGTTCCTCTACAGCCGCTTCTCCCATGTTAAAGGAAGATATTTCTGAAACATGTTTCATCCCACCAGGTACCAAGAAACTCTGGCCCGGCTTCACTTTCTGCATGCAGATAGTTGGTGAGACTATCAAAACTTGTTCAGAATTAAGTGCACTGGGGTGGTCATCCCCTTTGCACTCTTCCAACTTTTCAGTGAAAATATTGGAAGATGAGTTAGGCATTGGAGTCTCCATAGCCTGTTCAGTCACGCCATCTCTGGATCGTGCTGAGTCTCCTAAGATGATATATTTCCCTCCTTGAGGTATCGGGTAATTTCGTTCATCTAATATTGCGGCCTTTAATTTGCCGTTTACAAAGTTCGACCTAACTTCTACATAAGCTAAAGGCAAAATCATCCTTCTGTTGTTTATCATGGGTGCTGTTACCTCAACATCCTCTTCGGTGACTTGATCAGGGTCGACGACAGAGGCGGAGACAAGGGCATCACACCCAAGACCTTGATAATACAAACAGGTGATTTGTTCTCCATTTACTGTGGCAGTCTCCACATTTTGAGAATCCCTGTATCCACTCCGGGCCTTCGTCAAGTTCCCATCCATGGTAGGGATCTTAGCTTTGTATGAAGTCTGTGGGTTTTGGTCTCGGCGCCTGCAGTCTAACTGATGTAGGGTGGCCGACAGGTGATGTTCAAGAACATCCCTTCCCTTCCCATAGGGTTGCGTAATCCTTTTCTGTTGAGTGATCCTATTTGGTTGAGCGATCCTATTTACCAGGTTTTTGGTGCGGTTGTTTTCAGTATGCCTGTTGTGAGTTTTTGCTGAGGATGAGGAAGGTCTCTTCAGAATATTTGCACAGTTGTGCTTAATCTTGTTTTCAGGACAGTCTAGAGGTCTCTGTTTAGATATCCTAGCCTCTGCTCTGTCTGAGCCTGAATTCTGAGACATAGACTTGGCTTCATGTGATGCAGTTATATTTACCACTGAAGATGGTGATGCAACTGGCAAAGGAGTGGCATGAGTATTCCTAGATTCCAGTTTTTCCCTAGATTCCATTTTTGTAGGTTGAAACTGAGTTTCCATCTCTTGCAGTTCTTCCTTACAATTGAGAGATTTTTCTTGTCTTTGTCTCTCATGTTCCACATTCTCTTCCTTGCATTTAGCTCTCCATTCGTTCTGTTGCCCCATTATGCTCATGAAACATTCTACCTGTTCCGAGACATAATTTTCCAGCAAACTTCCCGAGAAGCCACATAACTTTTCAATCTTATACGATTGCGCTGTCCATTTCTTCAGTCCTTTTATCTCATCCATTTTAACAGCAGTGGTTTTGCTGAGCGAGTATGAGATCTCTAACTCGCTATCAAATAAATACAGGCCTAAATACTTTCGATAGCAGTAACTAAACTAAAGTATTTTAACAACTTATGTTATTTAAAACCAGCATACATAAAATATAACTTAAACATTAGTTAACAACATGTAACTAATAACCAGCAGTACCACCAAGAATAGTTTTCATAACATAACTAAAATCTGTTTTTCTTGTAAAAATTTATGTGTAATTTAGTCTAGGGTAATTTATATGTCCCCTCTTTAATCTAATACTAGACTTGGACACCAATAAGTGACAAGTACCTACAGCAGTAGTGGTCTAGGAAAGATAAGAGTTTTCATATCTCAGACAAGTGTCTAAATATGAAAAAAGTAGATCCCGGACGAGCCCCCAGTGTAGCGAAATTGGCTTTTTGTTTAGAGCGAGAAAGTGTAAGTATGACAGACTTGATGGAAGAATAAAAGATAATCTCTAGAGGAAACTCTTCCAGACTGCAGGTTGAATGCACAGTCTCTCCTCGGGAATTAGTCCAATCAAAAAAACTTTCTAAGAGAATTCTGGTGAAACTAAACAGGATATTCTCTAGGCGATAAATTCTTTATCCGATATCCTACAAAGGACTATGTATAGTACATATAGATGGATAAGAGATTTGGTGCCCAGCCACATTAAAAATATCCTGACCCAATAGTGTTATTTAATTTTGACTCTGCCCCCAGGGTGTAGATTTATGTTACTAAAACTATACAACCCAATTAAATATTACAAAGAAAATAACAACAGACTCTGTTATGTAAAGTTTACAAAAATGAAAATAGAATCTCACAATATATTCAAATATACAACTATATGTTCCCTAATCTATGAATGGTTCTGAACCATGTCAGAATTAATTTTTCATCATAGGACAATAGGAATATTCTGTAGTGGTTCTGCTGGCATGTTCAAATACTCATCTCAGATGCTGAATTGATGTAGTCTTGTTGTCACAGGTTCAATATGTCCCAGCACTCCAGGTCCCGCAAGTTCTGTGTAGGGTTTCAGAGGATGGCAAGTTGCTTCTTCTCCGTCTTGACACAGGGCTCATCACCAACTGGGATGGAGTATGTCTGCCCTTGAGAACACTGCATATGCTTTAGTTTTCTGGTATGACAACCTGGTAGGATCGCTGCGCTCACAACCACTGCTGTTTAAAATGACCGGGCCCCTCTGTATTTCTTGAGGGCAACCATTTCAGCCGGTCTGCCTGTCTAGGCTGATGCTTTGTGAATCCTGCGCTATGAGAATTGTGCGCTTCGAGGATCCCGCTAAAATTCCGGTTCTGTTTGGTTTCTGAGGTCAAAGGTCAAAAGACAATATACGCTGCCTATCCCGTTGGCTTAACTGTAATTATTCAGGGCGCGGTTTAAAGTTCACAGCTTTAAAAGGTCACAGTGGTTTGCTGGTAACCTCGATTTAAGAAAAAGGAATTTATTTTCCAAAGCAAATGGGAAATCTCCTGATGGGTTTTGATGATTGGTAGAGATTCTAGAAAATTTAGAGAGAAGGAATGTTTTGGTATGAGAAAAGATTGACGGAGAGAAAAGGCGGCGAATACACTTCGTGACAGTGTTATCCACCTCCAAATGAATAATGATATCGCCTTTAATGTGAGCTGGCACATCAACCTCCAGTTGAACAATATCATCACTAATGTGGGCAGGCACATCAACCTCCTACTGTACAGAGCTATCCTGACTACAGCTAATTAACTGACTACAAACTAACTGACTGACTACAGCTAAATGACTGACTAGACATGGAGGGGTCAGAAAGAACATCACAGGGGATAGAGCAGCTTTTCGTTTTTAAAACACCAAAAGATGTCTTTGCAACATAATTGCACAGTTGACATTCACTTATAGTTAAATTATGGTTTTAGTCTTTCCAGATGTGCTGTTTTCCGATAGTAACTTGGCTGTTTCAAGACACTTCTCATTATGCCTCCTTTTTGAGTTTTGTATTCGTAAGTAACACTTCTTACAAAATATAGTCGAATGCTGTGTGGGTTTATCATCTGATACGTTAATTCCGAACACAAAGAACAGATCATTAACGTAATTAGAACAGTTCAGTGCTTTCTGAATTGAACGTGTTGTTTTGGAAGTTAATGCTCTCTTGCCACAGGCTCTGCACAGTGCACTGGCACAATTCATATGATGCAAAACAGTTTGTTCCATTTCGTTGTTATGTAGTATAGTTTACTTGTGTATGTATAAAGATAGAGGAATATTTGGGACTATCAAGTCTAACACCAGGATGTAGAATGCTTTATCTGTGAATGAAAGAAGATATACAAACAGTTACTTGGAATTCTTTGGCAGCCGTCGTGTGCACAGGATTGTCTACCAAAGAACACTAATGGAACAGTCCTTATCTCACACACAATTATAAAAAAATTCATATTATAAATACAAGATTAACAAGACTTGAAAGATAGAACAAAGTATGTGGAAGTAATCTATCTATAGATTTGCATGTTTTCTGACGCTTATATACGTAGCTAAATATCATTATAAATTAATAAAAATGCAAAAACAGATGGTGCTTTAGAAAAAGTTATTTTTGTACAACCTTATTTAAGATTTGTGAGCATCAGGAATGCGTTTACAGTAATTTAAATGCTATAAAATCTGGTGACAATATGCTTGTTCTTGTAATGCCAAACTCACAAAATTGACTACCACACATTCTCAAGATATGAAACCAAAAAAAAAAGTATGTGGAAATAATCTTTAGCTTCCCTTCGAGAAGTCTTTATAATTATAAACTCAAACGAATGGGCCGATTTTTAGACATTAAATTAATAAAAAGATTACTTATTTTATGAATTTCCTCAAATGATGACGCTGTTTTCAAAAGTCTGTAACTCCGTCAAAACTAATTTCAAACAAATAAAAATGCAATCAAAAATAGAGCAGAGAATAAAGTTATAGTACACAAAAGAATTTTAGCACTGTGTTTATCCAGAACGAGTGTGTAATGATTTATATTTTACAGATTTTACACACACAACAGCTGATTTTCCCCGCCAAAAACTTAAATAGTCTTTTACGGTGCACACGAAAATTTTATACCCGGTGTCAGAATTCCGGTCACCGAAACTAAAAGAGCGCTCTGGTATAGGGCACAAACAGCCGTGAGCGCACTATAATTAAAAACCCGTCAAGTTTGACGGGTTATTGCTAGTGTCATTTGAACACTTTTCTTTGTTGATTGTAACTATTTTCGGGAGAGTATATGTAATGGAAACAATACAATTTTTCAACACGGTTGCATTCTTCAGCTGTGACCAACGTACACACGGCGAGAATTATGTTATTTTAGATTCAATTTAAAAGTTATTTGAAATATATATACATACACACACACACACACACACATATATATATATATATATATATATATATATATATATATATATATATATATATATATATATATATGTGTGTGTGTGTGTGTGTATATATATATATATATATATATATATATATATATATATATATATATATATATATATATATATATATATATATATATATATATATATATATATATATATATGCACAGACACATATATACACATTGTTAAGGGATGAAGAATTTTACCGAATTCTAACTCGGTCTAGGGTTAAATGATGTCAATAAAGATGTGAGAATTTATGCACTTGACTTGGTTCTCCTTAATTTTTGATTTGGTTTACATTGTTAGAAAGTATGGTACAGTTGACATTCAAAAATCCGGCAACCTCCGGACCTGAGGAGTGCCGGATTGTTGAAAATGCCGGATTTTTTATGGTTATATATGCTGTATATATTTAACAGAAATTGACTACCTGTACAGTCTTTTAAAGAAAGAAAATTAAAAACTAAATGAAAAGCAAATGAAATTTTAATGTTCATCAACTAAATAAAACAGCTCTACAGAATTTTAATGATAAAATGAGAAGGAATGAGCAGGAATGCCTGTTAACACGTGCAAGCAAGACCCAACAGCTGCATCAAAACATAAACGGCTCCAGAAAACAGAGGCGCGCCATCGCGGTAAATTAAAAAATGCGCTCCGAAATCCATGCCGGAAATCTGAAGGAACCGGATTATCGATGGCCGGATTTTTGAATGTCAACTGTAACCACTCTTCGTGTCTAAATATGTCTCCTTTCAAAACACTCAAATGCTGGAATGAACTAGCCTAGTATCAACTGAAGAAACGTCTTGGCCTGGACGATTTGCGAAATTTTTAATAAACACTATGTACATATTCTCAACGTCACAATACAATAATGGCATGTATGCTCTACATTAATTCTACAGTCTTGCTTTCGATAGTTCGTCTTTCTTCAACTATATCATGTCTTCTCATATAACAGCCTGTCAATAATGTGCATATATTTCCACTGTTCCAAATTTGCTTTATTCAAATTCTCAATATACTTCTATGTATTTTCATTTATTCTTTTCCATTATCATCGGGGAAATGGCGTCCCTGCACAGCAAATGTTCACATATTGTAATTCCATTATCGGGGTATTTAGGAATAACAAATTCTATTTCTCCTTAATATATTTCTTTTATATTCTTCCGTTATCGGGGAATTTAGCGTCCCGACATATACTTTCATTCATTCATAACCCTCCACTCCCAAAGGAGCATAGGCCTTCAACAAACACATGCCAAGTCCTCCTGTCACGTGCCATCATCTCAAGTTCTTTCCACGTTCTCCTCATCATTTTCACCTCCGTTTCCAGCTCTCTTCTCCATGTGCTTCTTGGTCTACCTCTGCCTCTCTTGCCCTGGGGGTTCCAGAACAAGGACTGCCTTGTAATGCTATCAACAGGTTTCCTCAGTGTGTGTCCTATCCATCGCCATCGTCTTCTTCTCATCTCTTGTTCCACTGGCACTCGTCTAGTTCTTGTCCTCAGTTCCACGTTGGTAACCTTGTCATACCATTTTAATCCTTCTATTCTACGCAAGCACCCATTTATAAAAGTCTGTAGCTTTTTGGTAGTTGTCTTTGTTGTTCTCCATGTCTCTGAGCCATACAATAGGAATGACTTCACATTTGAGTTGAAGATTCTTATTTTTGTGTTGGATTCGATTTCTCTTGATCTCCATATATTTCCCAATGCAATGAAAGCTACTCTTGCTTTTTGTATTCTTATTTTGATATCACTGTCTGTCCCTCCAACTTTGTCTATATTGCTGCCAAGATATGTGTACGATTCTACATCTTGTATTGGTGTTTCTTCAAGTTCAACCCTGTTATCATTACCTGCATTTATTCTCATTATCTTTGTCTTTTCCTTGTGTATTTTCAGACCCAATTGCTGTGATCTCTCATCGAGTGTTTTCAATTTGTCCTGCATCTGATTACGTTATGGGACAGAAGAGCCAAGTCATTAGCAAAATCCAGATCATCCAACTGCTTTGTCAGAGTCCACTGGATTCCATTTCTGTTGTGTGTTGTCGATGTTCTCATAACCCAGTGTTACGTCCATTTTCGCACAACCATTTATGATGCGAGACTTAACAGATTACCAGATGCCGTAATCTAACTATGTTAGACGTACTTAGGTACGCATCTATGTTTGTGATATAACTTAAATTTATTATGCACCAAAGTGCACAAATTCGGTGCGATATAATCTTTGGTTGCCTAAGAGCGCTGATGACGTCAGAGAGACGTCAGAGAGAGAAAAAGAGACAAGATGCCGGTTTTTCAAGACATAGGTTGTTCTGGCTTTTGAGTCCCATGTTGCGGGAATAACTGATTGTAATTAGATATCTTAGCTACCTTCCAAGGCGAAGCGTTAGCCACAGCCAAGTTTGATTTATATTCGTCAATATCTCCATGCGATACTTGATGTTAGTACTTTACAAGATTTTGACAGGGCTTCAGTACGGCATGATGACCTACTGCTAGTGAGTTTCAAAATCTCTTCTTACGAAGTAATATCAAATTCGATCATTTTATGAAGCGTCAAGACAAGATGTCCGGCCAGAAAATAATAAATACGTATCCTTTCAAGGAGTGAATATGGAAAAGAAGTGAACTATCTTCACCTCAATACTTTACCGTTTGCGGATTGTCCAACGGTCATTGAGGTCAGTCAAGTTTGACTTTGTAACCTTGTCTACATGCAGAATTCGTATTACCAAGCCTAATGTTCCATTATGTCGTCAACGATGATGTCGTCTATGTATCGTCTAATAAATGTATTATATGAACTGTCAGTCAAGCCATGAAATCAGCGTCCATCTATTACACCATCATAGTCGGCCACCTGTAAGCCCGACCAAGCTGACAGCATTCTTAGTCAGTAGCCTAACGAACTATTAACATGTTATTAAAGAACATAACCAAAATCAAGATCCCAAACTACAACAGTTATCCGAAACGAATACTACATCTGGTGGCTAAAATGTCACTACTACATCTGGCGTGCCAGTTTCAAGGGAAGCAGCTTCAAGAACTCATGCAACAATTCAAGTGTTCTTACTAGGTCAAATCTTTGCAAATCATCAAGATCAAGGACACCGTTTGCTCTTTGAGAAATCTACCTAACGGTTTTCAAGACTGACCTTCAAGCGATCCTGATCCAAGTTTAGCTGTTATCTATCAACTGTGGATTTTCTCTGGATTGTAAGGCTCATATGCAACACCCGAGATCCAAAATCGCTAGCTCTGCGAGGACCGGGAAATTTTTTCTTTGAAAAAGATAAGTGAATTAGTGTTCTGTTCACCGTTGCATGTTTTAGTTGAGCCTATTTTTAATATGTCCATAGTCATGTTATATGTTACATGTTCAGTGTTTTAACGTGGGCAGGTTGGGTTGGCGACTCACATAGGATATATCCCGAAGTTAACTTCTGGGCCTTCGTGAGTGTTCTATAGGTATATTTTTACAGACCTCCCTTAGTGGATGTCCCCAGCACATAGTTGCTGGAAGATTATTTTAGTCCACTGCGCTGGTTCTCTGTGAACTTTATTCGTTTAGCTGTGATGTTGAGTTTTTATTGTTGTTATCGTAATAATATCTTCTATGTGCCTTATTTTCATGATGAATTTTGTTTGTAACCGTCCTTCTAAACCTGACTATTACTTATTTCTATACACACTTTATGTTTATACCTTGTGTCGTTACTTGTCTTGTTTTTATTCGCAGCTGTCATTGCATGCTTTGCAATAGTTATCATATTTATTTCTGCTTTATTATTTAGTTGATTTATGCGAACGTTGTCATTTCTTCCATTATAGCTTGTTATTGTTACTGTTGTTCTATTGGTCTATATCGTACGTAATTTATTTGTATGTCTTATTACATGACTATTAATGCATTAATAACTAAATGATAAATAATAATTATAATTAAGCATCTACTTCATCATAACATATATTTCGACTAAGTCAATCATTGTGAGTGGGAAACATGGCGACTCTAGATCCTTCATGAGGATTGGAAAAGAGTTTGGTTATAAAGCAGATGCTTTACGAGAATTTGCTTTTACACAATTAGCTAAAGCGAAAGAAGAGGAAGCTATATTTAGGCAGGAACAAGCTGAAAAGGAAGCTAAATTAAAACAGGAACAAGCTGAAAATGAAGCAAAAGATGAAAAAAGAGGACTAGAAGATAGAGAGGCGGAAGAGAGAAGAAGAGAGGCGGAAGAGAGAAGAAGAGAGGCGGAAGAGAAAAAAATGCAATTTGAAAGAGAGATGAAGGAGAAGAAAGCTCTGAACTTAGCACACGAAGAAAGGATGATGCTCCTTCACCTGGAGGAATTAAAATTAAGGGGTCAAAATGCAAATAACGTTAACTCCAATAATACTGCACCTTCAGATAAAAATTATGGCAGTGATAAATTTAAATTGCCTAAATTTAATCCACATAGTGACGACGTGGCATGCTACCTGTCACGCTACCAAAGTGTATGTGAATCACGTGGACTGGATAAGGCTCAATGGAGTGTTCAGCTGATGGAATGTTTGACAGGAGAACCTTTAACTCTTGTACAGACAATGGATCCCACTCTGCAAAAGGACTACGAAAATGTCAGAGCTGCACTACTAAAAAAATATCAACTTACTGAGGAGGGGTACAGATTGCGCTTTAAATCCTTACTGCCTGAAACTGGGAAGGATTTCGCTGACTTTATATGCAAAATACGTCTCACACTCGATAGATGGATAGAGTTGTCAAAAATAGAACATTCCTTTGACGCTCTTCGTGATTTAATGTTGCGTGATAAAGTACTGTCATCAGTTAATGCGACATTCCTCTCGTTCTTACATGAACGGAAGCCTATGAATTTTAATAATATGGATCAAATCTGTACACAGTTCTGCATTGCACATCCTAACATGTTATATAGCCATTCACATATTAGAGAAGAATTACCCGTTGCTTCGGCCATACAACACAATAATCACTTTCGAAGTCGCTCTCTCAGTCACGATAGAAACTTCAGAAAGGGAGAGTATAAGAATTTCAAAGGTTTCAAAGGGACACCATTTCGTGGTGGTTCTCCATCTCAACAAAACTGGAGACAGTCCAGTAGGCCATATAATTTCAATAATAACAATTATGGAAATTATCAAAGAAATAATTATAACAACTATGATCGATCGCGATCTCCCTCATTTTTTAATAGGAATAACTCACCATACCGAAACTACGGTCAAAGGTACAATAGTTATTACCGTAATTGGCGTTCAAACCCCCCATCAAGGCCAGCTCCTTGACGTGGAGATGGGGCTCAAGTACAGCCATCAGCGGCCGAAAAACCAAGACTGGCCAGGCCCTCCTACACTCAAACAAGACCACTGTCTGCCCTAGCAAGTCAAGGTGCTGAAGACGGAGGCAACCAGCCAAGAGGCGCACCACAGCAATTAGGATGCCACGCACACGCGCAATGGAAATATGCCTATATCTACAAAACGTTATGGCACTCGCCCTGTGACGGACACCCAGGCAGGCGCAGTGCCGGACCCTCTGCCTCAAAAAGGCCCAACCCCTACTACTGACTGGATGTCCTTCTCAATTGCCCCGTGGAGCCAGGAGGCATGAGAATAGAGCTACTGGCCAAGCAAAGCAAAGACCACTTATATATTGAGGCAAACCCACTGGCCCAGATAAACAACACTGGAAGCAAAACTATACGGACCTCTGTATGAACTACAAAAGACAGTGAAGTTTATACAAGAAACAACATTGCAGATATAGACAATACATTTCAAGCGAACGAAAGAAGAAGAAGAAGAAGGCGTTGAAACCAAAATAGTGATCAAAACAGGTCAAATAACTGTAACAATGTCAAAAATGATGATCGTAATAGATCTAGAGGTAGAGACAGAAATGTAAATAATAAACAACATCGCCAGGTTAATTCTGCTCATCATGATCTTCAGGCTAATATAGATCAGGATACAAATGTTGATGTGCATAATGCGTCTTCTTGTTCTTTAGATTTCGAGCAGGCTAAACTTTGTCATCAGTGCACAACATTGTTCCAGCCCGAGGCGATCACGACGTTGAGTTGCGGCCATGTCTTGCCAAGTCTCCCTGCGATGTCTACCGCCATGTCAGCATCTTCACATGACGGAAGAGGGTCTCTAACCTTACACAAAGGATTTGCAAATAAGATTCCCGTGTCTATTTTGTTTGACACTGGATGTTCAACCGTAGGAATTAGACAATCCTTAGTACACTCGTCATTAGCAACAGGGAAAAATGTAAAGTGCGTTACCTTTGGTGGTACAGTTGAGACATTCCCAACTGCGATTATAGAATTGGATACACCATTTTTTACAGGAAAAATCCATGCCTGTATACTTCCTTCACCAATCAGTGATTTGATAATTGGTCGTTAAAGAGTGTACGCCACAACAGATTGCCACTTGGGAAAAGCAACATATGCATTCTGCTCATGCAGTTGTCACTAGAGCGCAAGCTAAGAATATGTTGCAAGTTACACCAACAACGTCTCCTGACTATAATAATGAGGATCATGACTCCACTATATCACGAGAGTCCTTTATAGAATTACAACATAATGATGTTTCATTACAGAAATTTCTTCTGTTAGCTAATAATAATAATACATCAACATATCAAACAAACCCTAAACATTCTTTTGTACTGAAAAACGGGGTGTTAGTTAGAATTGTACGTGATACTACTTCATCCGTACGTTCGCAAATTTTGGTACCCACTAACACGAGAGCACGTATATTACGTCATGCTCACGACTCTCAATGTGCAGGTCACATGGGTTTTTCACGCACTAAATCCAGGGTGCTATCTTCATTTTACTGGCCAGATATTCATAGAGATGTCAATGTCTATTGTCGCTCTTGCACTATGTGTCAAGAGGTTAAGGTACGTGGTCCACGTCACGCAGCTCCTATTCAAGCTGCTGACATTCCTATTCGACCTTTTGAAAAAATGGCTATTGATATTATTGTACCTTTACAACCTTCTGCTAGAGGACACACACACATTCTCACATGTATTGACATTTGTACTCGGTGGCCTGAGGCTATACCACTTAAGAGTACTTCATCTGCCGATGTAGCTGATGCACTATGGTTAATTTTTTCACGTCTGAGTTTTCCTAAAAAAATCTTATCAGACCATGGTGTACAATTTGTATCTGAATCCATGTCCCAGGTCATGGCCATGCTACACATAGACAGATTACTTAGTAGCATATATCACGCCATGTAAAATGGCTTAATTGAGAGACAAAATCTCATCTCATCTCATAATCGGAACCTCTTCTACCCCGTGAAACGAAGTGTAGAGGTGAGAGACAAAATACGACACTTAAACTGTTATTAGGTAAGATTACTAATGACCATCCTCAAGACTGGGAAAGAGTATTACCCGCGGCTCTCTTTGCTTATCGCGAGGTGCAAAACGAAATCACAGGTTTTTCACCGTTTGAACTCGTCTTCGGTGTTCAACCACGTGGTCCTATATCGTTGCTTCACGACGTACTCACTGAAGAGGATATTACAGATGACCCCCAATCCTCCTATGAATATGTAATCTCTTTGAGGGAAAAAATTATTGATGCATGTAGGTTAGCTACCTCATCGTCTGAATTAGCAAAAGAAAAAGCTAGACTTTTTGCTAATAGATATCGACGTCTTCGCCAGCTTTATCCTGGTGACGAGGCCTATGCTTTACTCCCTCGTAAAAAAAAATCGTTTACTCATTGCCCTTTCAAAATAATTTCAAGAATTTCTGATGTCGATTACATCGTCATATCATGGGTAAACATAAAACCTTTCACATAAATATGTTGAAAGAATTTCATTCTCGTCCTGACTATCTTCAGTCAGTGTTTCAGGCGACTGACGACCCTCCACCTTGTCGTCACCATAATACCGCTTTGTCGGTTATTCAGGAGGAGGAGTCTTCTTTTTCTGATGTACCTTTACCCATCCCGGTAATCCAACTTCATTCTACTTAAATTTGGAGTGACGTGTCTATCTCTCCTGATCTTTCTACGGATAGACGTCAACAAATCTCTTCTCTTCTTCAATCTTATCAAGATGTCCTCACTGACATCCCTGGTCGTACTTCAGTCATTCATCATGACATTGTACTGACCGATGACACACCTATTCATGTCCGTCCCTATCCCATTCCTCTTCACTTTCGGACTCAGGTGGACAAGGAATTGGATGAGATGCTTCGATTGAACATAACTGAACCATCCACTTCTCCATATTCTTCATCTATGGTTATTATTCGTACGAAAGATAATAACATCCGTATTTGTGTCGACTATCGGAAATTAAATAAAGTTACCCGATTTGATGCAGAACCGCTTCCGCTATTAGAAGACTTGCTTGTGAAACTTTCTAAGTCTATTTTTTTCTCTAAGCTAGATTTTTCAAAGGGCTATTGGCAGGTCCCATTGACAGATCATGCCAAACCTCTCACTGCTTTTTCTACCCCACGGGGTCTATTCCAATGGAACTTTATGCCATTTAGACTTGTTAACGCTCCGGCTACTTTCGTACGCATGATGCGTCGTATTTTATCTCATCGTCTTGATGTCATTGCCTATATCGATGACATTTGTCTTTTTAGTGACTCCTGGGATGATCATTTTCTGGGATTAAGCTCATTGTTGTCTACTCTGCGTTCTTATAATCTGACGGCTAAACCATCAAAAGCATATATTGGTTTTCATGAAATATCATTTTTGGGTCATCGTGTGGGCCATGGTCTCCTTCATTCTGAAGATAATAATGTTTCTAAAATTCTTAATATCACTGCGCCTTAGACCAAGAAACAAATTCGCAGTCTTTTG
Organism: Oreohelix idahoensis; assembly: GCA_024509875.1. Lineage (NCBI taxonomy): Eukaryota > Metazoa > Mollusca > Gastropoda > Stylommatophora > Oreohelicidae > Oreohelix > Oreohelix idahoensis. The sequence goes on from JAMPIV010002480.1 coordinate 187,021, forward strand.
GGTTTAATTCAATTTTATGGAAGATTCATTCTCCATTTATCCACCATCACTGCGCCTTTCTCTAGTTTATTAAAGAAAGGCTCAGCTAACATGATTCGGTGGTCAAAAGAACATCAAATCTTGTTGGATCATATTAAGTCACTGTTTTCATCTGCACCTGTGTTACGTTTACCAAACGCAGATTTACCTTTTGTTCTTCGCAGTGACGCTTCTAATTTTGGAATCGGCGCCGTACTGCTACAATCCTACGCAGGCACTTTACATCCAGTGATGTTCTTGTCCAGGAAGCTTAAACCTGCTGAACGGAACTACTCAGTTCTGGATAGAGAACTCTTGGCGTTGGTGTGGTCCATAACCAAGCTACAAAGGTTTCTGTTGGGCGCACACTCCGTTGTGGAGACCGACCAACGTCCACTCACAGCACTCCAAACCAAAGATTTAAAATCTACGAAATCTACACGTTATGCCATAGCATTACAGCAATACAATTTTACCATCCGAGCGATTCCTGGATCTGAAAATGTATTGGCGGACGTTCTTTCACGTTGTCCTCATGATTCTACAGAGCCACTACGCCTTACCGAAAGTCAAGCCTCTACACCAAATCAGTTCTAGGCTACTACTTGTGACACATGACTATATGATCGTTCAATGATATTATTATGTTTCAGAGGACACCATATGATGTTTAAATTGTCTATGCATCGTTGCGTCAACATTAACATTCCGGAATTTTCTCACATATAACATTCCGTTCATACAGTGTGACATGGTGAAATTAAGAAAAATGTTGGAATCAGAACTTAACTTTTCCAACATAATGACATCTACACTGCAACTTCACATTAATGATACGCGTTGTTGACAATCTTACCAAATAACATTATCATTGGTGACTTTGTTGGTTGCTTCATATGTGGTGCTGTGAATGGTTCATGAACTTTTATTACAATGACATAACTTAATTAGGTTTATTATTCATTATATATATGTGTTATAAATCAAGTTGATAATTAGATATCACGCTTTCATAGCGCTGTTAATTTTCACATGACATATATTAGTTAGCAACTTCATCATTCATGCTTCATTGGCGTCGCAAATTAATCCTACGCCCTACTAGGAGTATTGTTTGGTTCGACTATTTTCTTTCATCATTCTTACATGAATATTTTTACATGCATACGTTAGTTTCCATTTTTATGTCTTCATTCATTTGGATTTTTTTTTTCGCTACCATTTTGTTTGATTACTATCTCCATTCATCACCTATTTTCACTAGTGCTATAACATGTTCAAACTTTAATTGATAGTTATTGTACTATTTCGTACATTCCATCTCATTTCTTTGATTTGAATTTAGTATCACATCTCTTTCACCACTATTCTTAGTTTCATACTTGTATTTTAATAATATTTATTGATTGACGTACCAGATAATTTGATTGACCTCGTCGCGATAAGTTGAAAAAAAATAATATAATTATTTTTTTTAAATCCAGGATCGAGGTATACTGTTACGTCCATTTTAGCACAACCATTTATGATGCGAGACTTGACAGCATTCTTAGTCAGTAGACTAATGAACTATTAACCTATTATTAAAGAACATAACCAAAATCAAGATCCCAAACTACAACAGTTATCCGAAACGAATACTACATCTGGTGGCTAAATGTCACTACTACACCCAGTCTATTGCTAGTAAGAAAAGAAATGGAGACAAGAGGCATCCCTGTCGCACACCGGTTCTTATCCCAAACGGTTCTGTAAGCTGTCCTTCATGAAGAACTCTGCATGTCATGTCTTCATATGTTTTCTTTATTAAATTAATGATCTTCAGGGGAACTCCATAATGCCTCATCAATTTCCAAAGTGATTCTCTGTCAACACTGTCAAATGTCTTTTCGTAGTCCACAAATCCGATGTATAGTGGTGAATTCCATTCCAGACTTTGTTCAGCTATTATTCTCAAAGTGGCTATCTGGTCTGTACAGGATCTGTTTTGTCGAAAACCTGCTTGTTCATCTCTCAGTTTCTTGTCTATGGACTCTTTTAATCTATCAAGGATAATCCTGTTTAATACTTTTCCTGGCACTGATAGTAACATTATTCCTCTATAATTTGTGTACTCTTGTAAATGTCCCTTCTTAGGCAATTAACCAGATATCCTTCCTTCCATTCTGCTGGTACCTCTTCCTTTTCCCAGACTTTACGAAGTAATTTATATAACATCTCTGTAGCCGTGTTGATATCTGCTCTTGAGTTTCATTTTTACTTTGGCTATCAGAAGGTGGTGATCTGATGCCACATCTGCTCCTCTATATACCTTTACATCCTGCAATGATGATCTAAACTTCTTGTTTATGCATATATGATCAATCTGATTTTCTGTTATATGGTCTGGTGATATCCATGTTGCCTTGTGTATTCGCTTATGTGGAAACATGCTTCCTCCTATAGCCAGTTGATTTGAAGCACAGAAGTTTGAGAATAGTTCCCCATTTCATTTATTATTCCTAGCCTATGTTTTCTCATGACTTCTTCAAAGCCGGTGTTGACTGTACCTATCTTTGCATTCATGACACCCATCAAAATTATGATCTCTCTTCTTTTTACTTTTTCCGTAATTTCCTGTAGTCAAATATAAAATGCTTCTTTCACAGACTCTTCTTTGTCATTAGTTGGTGCATAACATTGGATGACATTTATTTTATTTTTAGCTGTTTTAAAAGTAGCTGTTATCATTCTGGGTCCAACGGCTTCCCATTCAATGAGTGCTTTCTGTGCTTCTTTAGATAACATAAGAGCTACCCCTTCACTGTGGTGTGAACTTTCGTCTTCATGTCCTGAGGACAGCACCATTTCACCTGTGATGAGTTTCTTCTTGTCTACCCCCTTCCACTTTGTTTCACACAGTCCCAGAACCTCGATTCTATATTCCCTCATTTCTGCTGCAACTTGTACCACTTTCCTTTGTTCGTTTAATGTCCGAACATTCCAGGTGCCAAATCTGGAAGTTCTCCTAGAAGAAAGAAGGTTAGTCAGTAACACAGACTCCTTTCGGCTTTCTCTGTGTTGTATCATACGCCTCCCTTCGAGAGGACCTTCCCCTGTCTTGGATGGTTGTGTTTTATTTTCTTTAATTGACTTGTCCATGTTTGTTGAAGTTTTTTGTGGTTTAAATTGTTTACAGGATGGGGTAACCAGCCCCATGCCCAACCCTCCTTAGTCGCTTTCTACGACATGCATGGAAGAGAACAGTGTTACTATTCTTTGCTCCCCTTTCGGGCCCCGGTAATACACGGGTGGATATATACTTTACTTTCATCTATTTCTTTGAACACAATTTCATTCATCTGGGAATTATCATCCCGCATTAAATATTCATTTTGAATTTTTGGCAACTTATTCTGCCTATAGTTTAAAGCACATTTTTCTTACCACATTCTCTGCGTATCCACTGAATAAATACGTCATTGGCTGAAATACAAGCCCTAAGAACGAACACATCCAGACGCTATGGCGTCACACATCCAACTCACTTTTTTTTTAACGTCATTCCCTAGCTACTCATCTCATAGTAACTGCATTCCTTTCTTTCTTTCATTCAGTTGAAGTACGACATAGTGTGACAAAAACTCGGTGTTAATAATAATTTGCCGCGATTGAAATCACACCATGAAGTAGCCTCAACATTACCCTCCATGCTCCCGAGCGTTTACTACGGGAAACGCTCAAAATCCTGTAAGGTACAAACTATCAGTAACTCCACATACAGAGACAATATACATACAAGCAACTCAACGAGTGAAGTCAGCAAGTCAGACACACATAGGAAAATGAAAAAAAATTAGTCAACATGAGCAATCATCAGGAATATTCAAATCAACAAAATTGCAATAAGATTGAGTCCATACTTCCAGGCAGATTATGAAGTCCAGAAGACAATAAAGTATTTCGAGATAATCTGGAACTGTCCTATACATTATTCATGGTGGGCTGCAATGCGCAACAACAAATCAACCAACCAGTTGTCCTCACCTCGGATATGTGAAATGTCAAAAGCAAACCGCTGGAGCAGCAAAACAAGAGGTATATCCTTGAGTTCTTAAATGCCTTGGGTTTCATAGACGACAAAGGATGATGATCAACCTGTACATAGAATTTTCTTCCAATAAGGTAGCGAGATAATTTTGATATTGTCCACACGAGAGCAAGAAGCTCTCTTTCTCCCGCAGAGTATTTTTTCTCTGCCACAGATAACTTTCTGCTGACATAGAAACATGGATGGAGTACACCGTCGACCATCTGCATCAAACTTCCACCAACCCCCATCTGAGAAGCGTCTGTGCGAATAAAAAATGGTTCATTGACATTTGGTAAAATCAAAATAGGGTGATTCGTGAAGAGCATTTTAATCCTATCCAATGCCAATTGACAAGTATCTGACCATTGGACTTTTAGCGGTGCACCTGTACTCGGAAAGAGGACCAGAGGTAACAGAGAAATCCGGAATAAATTTATGATAATAGTTGATAAGCCCTAAAAGACTGCGAACTTCTTTCTTATTTTTCGGCACCTTAATGTTCAGAATCTTATTCACAATATTATCAGAAGGATAAAGTCTATGATTATCAATTTTATGACCGAGGAAAGAAATCTCTTGAAACCCAATTTACAACTTCGATGGTCTAACAGTCAAATGATATTTACGTAGCAGTTCTAGCAAAGAAATGAAACCTTCAATGTGTTCTTTCCATGTGTTATGAAATAAACAAATGTCATCGATGTAGGTGATGACATCGGGTCTATCGCCAAGTAAACGGCGCATCATGAGAAAAAATGTCGCGATTAAAATCACACCATGAAGTAGCCTCAACACACATATATACATATATATTATATACATACACACACATATATATAAATATACATAGAATAGGAGGGAAGTCAAGGGTGATCGCAGTCATAGTAGAATGTCATGATAAAACTGGGACTGGATAGAAAAGGACGCTTCAGACAAAAGATTGCTGGGTATTCAAACCGTCAGGTTTAAGGCAACCCATAAGATGGATGAGGCGTCGTTCCAGGCGGAACCGACTGTTGGCATCCGAGGAACAGGATCTGATGGCTGCCACCTGGATGTCAGTGGCACCGTGATGGCCAGGGCCATTGAAGTGGATGGCCACAGGTGTGGATTTCAACTGAGAGATGTCGTAGATGTGTCTGCAGAATCGGTCCCCCAGTCGTGTGCCCGTTTGGCCGATGTAAGTATTATTGCAACGTTTGCATATAATAGCATAAATGACGTTGCGTGACTCGCATGTGAAGCCATGGGTGATGGTGAACTTGGCCTTAGGGAACGACACTGAACGTGTTTGGATAACATACTGACATGTCTTGCATCGTGTTCGGTTACATGGTTGGGTCCCAAAATGGCCATCGTTGACGGTTTTCAAACGGCTGTGGATTAGGAGGTCCCTCAAATTTTTATCCCGTCTATATGCCAGCAAGGGTGGCTCACTAAACACTTCCTGCGCCACTGGGTCAGCTTGGAGGAGAGGTAGGTAGCGATATAGTATCCTTTTGACAGCAGCGCTGTGAGAGTGGTAGGTCAATATTAACTTGACTCTATCAGAGGAGGTTTTGTGGCGGGGTTTGAGGGCCTCTGGACGTGAGATAGTGAGAACACGCTCTAAGGCAGAGGTAAGAACATCCTTTGGATACTGTCTCCTGCAGAAGAAGTACACCATTTCCTGTGCTCGGCAAAGAAAGTCGTCATCATCTTGGCATAACCGACGGAATGCGGAGAAGTTGTGAGAAAGGCAAGGAGTCACGACAAGCCCGAGGATGAGAGGAAGTATAAAGGAAATAAGTGTGTGCATCAGTGGGTTTATAGTACACCGAAGTGTTAAGGGGGGGGGGGGGGGGGGGGGGGGGGGGGCGGGGGGGGGGGGGGAGGGGGGGGGGGGGGGGGGGGGGGGGGGGGGGGGAGTGATGGTGACAACAATGTCAAGGAAATTCACAGAGACAGTGGAGATGTGGGAGGTGAATTGGATCGCAGGGTGGAAGTTGTTGATGAATAATGAACCTAGATAGGTCAGCCTCTGGCATATCAGTGAGACCTATGCCATCATCGATGTATCTACGATACATCAATGGAAAAGGTCCAGGATACTGCTACCACACCTGATACTCCAGGTAGCCCATGAAAAGGCACGCATAGCTGGGACCCATCTTGGTGCCCATGGCAACTCCACTGACTTGGTCAAAGAACTGTCCGTTGAACTCAAAGGAATTGAGTCGAAGGACCAGTTCTGCAAGGCGCAGGAGAATCTCTGTAGCGAAAGAGGGGTAGGTGCGCTGGTCCAAGAAAAACCAGAGAGCTCGGAGACCATTAGAGTGAGGAATAGAAGTGTAAAGCGAGCAGATATCTAACAGAAATAAACGGTAGATACAGTCTAGGGAAAGCTGGATAGAGGAAAAAGTAGTAAGGGCATGGTTGGTGTCCTTTAAGAAGGAGGGAAGCTGCTCAACAATAGGCTCATGTTGCGCGCACGTGAAAGCAAAAAATTTGGGGTGAACACTATTCACTGACTACGCAACTGAAACCCTATAAAAGGATAACGCTACACACACAAAAATCAGTTCATTTTCAAGCAGACATTTATGGCGTCTCTATCGATAAATTTAAGGAACATTGCTATTGGCCGACTGCATGCAGGCGAAAGTCAAAGTCAGGTTGCCAGGCATCTAAACGTGCATCAGAGTACCACCAGTCGACTATGGCACCGGTTCCAAGCCACTGGCTCAGTTGAAGACCGGCATCGCAGTGGACGACCCAGAGTGACAACAGCAGCGGAGGATCGCTTTATTCGGCTTCGTCACCTCAGAGACAGGTTTACAACAGCTTCTTCAACTGCCCAGTCATTGCCTGCAGGACGTCATGTGTCTGATCAAACTGTCCGGAATAGACTGCATGACGCTGGACTTTGGGCACAACGACCTCACCGAGGACCTGTCCTTACGCGCCGCCATCGCCAAAATCGACTTCTTTGGGCCAACCAGCATCGTCCCTGAGCAGCTGACAATCAATGGAGACGTGTCTGGTTTAGTGACGAATCTTTCTTTTTGTTGCAGCGTCATGATAGACGGCGTAGGGTCTACCGTAGGCGAAGTGAACGTTTTGCCCAAAATTGCGTTGATGAAGCTCCGCCGCACGGTGGTGGAGGTGCAATGGTGTGGGGAATGATCAGTTACAACGGAAGGAGTCAATTGGTGCACATTGAAGGAGGCTTGAATGCGCAACGATACGTCAATGAAATTCTTCGACCCCATGTCCTTCCACTTTTGGCTGTCCCAAAGGTCTGTGTTTCAACAGGACAACGCCAGACCCCATTGTGCACGGTTGACCACGCAGTCCCATGACTGCCAACAACATTATCACCCTTCCCTGGCCATCCCTGTCTCCAGACATGAGTCCGATTGAGCACCTGTGGGATGAGCTGCATAGACGTGTTTGTCACCGAGAAGTTGCTCAAGCCAATCGTCGTGATCTGTTCCAGGCACTCCAGGAAGAGTGGGCAGCCATCCCACAGGACCACATCAGACGTCTGATCGCATCCATGCCCAGGAGATACCAGTCGCTGATCGATGCAAGAGGAGGCCACACACCATACTAACGGGAAAGCCCGTACGCCAAAAAACTCTCGTGACCCCGATGCAAAACAACTGTCAATTGATTGGTTGAACCCTAAGGTATTCCGGTGTACAATTTGAACAATTAACTCATTAAATTAAAAAAGTTATTGAATGTCAAAATTATTGCTATGTGTGTGCCTTCAGTAGCTATGCGTTTCTTTTTTTGAACAGTATATTATCGATACGGAGATGAGAGGCGCTAGAAGGTAAGGACTTGTTGGCGATAAGACTTTGGATGGTGTCATGGACCAGACGATTGTTGAGGACTGTCACATCATTGTCACGTCGCTGGTAGAAGGAGCTGTTGGTGAGCTGCTTATTACCTTCTTGGAGGTACAGGTCCTTGCGCCATACCACGATGGCACCTCCTTTATCAGCCGGTTTGATAACAATGTCATCTCTGCGGCGGAGCTTGGAGAGGGCATGAGACTCATCGGAAGAAAGGTTGGAATAACGCAAACGTTGAGGGTGGAGTTGCTGAATGTCGTGGAGAGTATTCTGAATATATACATCCAGAGCGTGGGAAGCCCAGAGAGAGGGTGTAAAATTCTTATTCTTAGGAGGAGCGAAGCGTGCAAAAGCATCATCAGATTCGGCCTGCGATCTCTGAGGGCCATCATTGTTGCGGAAATGGAATTAAAGTCGCAGACGGCGATGAAACCGATGAACATCTTGGAGGAGATTATACTGATCAGAGTATGGTTGGAGAGGGGCAAAGTGCAGGTCCTTGCTGAGGACCGAAAGCTCACCCTCAGAGAGGGCAATATCAGAGGGAATACAAACAACCTGCGAGCGAGATGGAGTAGAAGAGGTAGAGACATGATCAGGGGTAGGACAGAGACGGGAAAGTTTGTCCTGTTTGTGGGCTGATAAAAAATCGTACAGTTGAAGGTATGGATAATGATGCGGATAATGGGGAAGGCAGGAAAGTAGCTGGAGGTGAGACTACGTAAGCGGAGTAGAAGCTGAGACTGCTGAGCACTGATGTCTGCCAGGAGGCGGGAATGGATAGCTGCCACAGCCCGCATATGCTGGAACCCACATGTGGTCTCGATGCGCTGTAAGATGTGATGTTCACTAAGGTGAAGTTGGCCAGCCGAGGGGTTGAAGTGGGAAGTGAAGCCATGAGGGCGAACTTCCTCATATACTCATCATGCTTAAAGGGTTTGAAAAAAAAAACATTATTGCTTATTATATGGGAAGGAGGGAGGGTCAATTAAAAAACCCAACAAACAAGCCCATTCTCGTACAAGAATATTTTCCCCATGCTCAGCTCGCTTCCCAGCGCCTAACTTTTCTAAATTCTAACGTATTTATTTTGTTTGAATTCAAGTTCGATTATGTAATGTGAATTACGTGCCGGCGTTTTCCCTGAATTAAAAATGCAAACATTTGGTCTCAGCTCACAACGGACTGTTTACACACATCCAAATGTCAAGCTTTTGTCGAAATAATTATGTAACGATCCTATTTCTAATTCGTCCGTATCGGGTAGGTCGTAAAATTTATTTCTCAACTAGTTTGCACTTTTGTTATTGCGTTCCCGGAGAAATCAATACAGAAGTGCCGGGCTAAATGATTCTTATTTATGTTTGCTGACCTTAAAGTCCTGGAAATATAAAGGTTTATTGATATTATTATTATTATTAAAATTTACCGTTATGTGTTCCATAATGTGCTATAATGAAATAAATTTTTTTGATGTCAAAGAAAATTTGCGGGGTCCCCATCACATATTTTGTGGTTTCCCATATTCGATATTCCGTGTAACAAAAGACGCATTCATACGGAAAATAAAAACCAATCTGCAATCAATGCCTGAATATTCACCAGATATCTTCAATAAACGTGCTCAGACCGCCACCTCGGGGAAAGAAAGACGCCGCCCCTAACCCCCCTTACCCAAGGGACAAAAAAACGACTCTGTAATGTTCGAAGAAGTCAGAGGCGTTGTAAAGCTTGACTTTCGACTTTGAGTTCTTAGGCAGCGTGCACTGCACTTAGAGGATAGCGAATAGTTGTTATATTAGTCGGGTCAAGTTATATTTCTTCCTTGTTATTTTTGCTTTCTTGTGGTGAGGCACGTATCCTTCCACCTAGATTTAAGTCCGTTGGTTATATCAGAGGGCAATTTACCATTCTAAAAATGTGAACTCTGTTAACTGGAGAACAGCGTTCTGGGGAGACTAATAGTATATATCTGCTAACATGACGAAGCTCTGAAAAGGCCTTGGCCTGAAAAGGACTGCTGGCTACGTCAACGCTACCCGTACCTCCTCAGTGTTCAGCGAACACCGGCTGTAAGTTGTAAGAAACAATCGGGTAAAGTCAGGTACGGTACCGTAAATCGAGAAGTACGCGATCATTTCCCTCCATAGATCTAGTCTTGTCATGCTCTTCATTAGTTATGTTCTAAATCTTGTCCCATACCACAACAGTCAAGCTATCAATTACCTTTTCCAACCATCTTCTTCTACTGCTCTACCCCCACATTTAACACCGTAGTGACAATTTTGTCAAGTGCTCTTCTTGTCTCAAGTTGAATAAAGGTTGATTGTCTTATTTTATTTCTTTATTATATGTCTTTGTTTATTGACCCTTCTCAAGTATTCTTCGTTACTTAACTTAGTTGTTCATGGGGCTCTTCTTAACATTCTTCTGAGAAACCACGTTTTTGATACTTCTGTTGATTTTTTATTTTTATTTTGCACACTGTCCAGAACTAGCTTCCATACAGTAATAATGGCTCGATGTAACGCTTTTCTTTTTCTAAAAATGTGTCTAAGTGTTTTTGTATCAATTTGTACTCTTTAAATATATGGTTATATACTTCTATTTTTCATAAAATGACGCCGTAATTAAATGGAACCGCTTATGCATAGCGCAAAAATGAATTGTGAAGTATAATAATAATATTAAACGTTTGTTTCCAATAATATAAACGATACGCCCAACAGAACACTGCTGTTGTTTCGATCTAAATCCAGAAGGTATTTCTGTCCCTCGTACTTTTGGCTGCGTGGGGTCTTGCCTTCTCCCCTTTTCCCCAAAATTTGCAACTGGTAGCCGATCCCACTGCCCAGTCTTTCTTAACAACGTTGCCACTCTGAATTTTGAAGAAAAGAAAAACCTACATATCGGGGACTTGAGCTATTTTGAGCAATTTCTGGGCTACTTTGGGCAACTTTGGGAAATCTAGGTGGCGTTCTTGAACTAATGAAGGAAAAAGACAACTAGACGTAGCCAAAACAACCTAGATCAAGGTGAATCCACCTAGGAGTGGCAACGCTGCTTCTTAATCGCCTTCACTGAATTACATAGTGGGGTATTGTTGAAGTATTATCGTTAGAACCCTGGTGACACACGGGCAATAGAGATGTTTATAGCCGCAATCAAAAGAGCAACTAGCTCAGCAGCCCAAGTTAAAAGCCTCAGTAATCATGGTAACCTTTTCCAAACACAGACGAGTGCGGTGCAGCTTTGCAATAAGGCAAGCCGTAAAAGCATTTATCGCTGCAGAAACATTGAAAATATCAAAAGAACGTTCATAAAAAGAAACGTGGAGCTCCCACCAGTATCGTAATGGCCTGCTTCAAGTTGGTGGAATAGAATGGTATAAAGAAGTTTGATATTTCATGGAGGGGAGCAGCGCTGGTGTAATGGTTACCACATTGCGCTGGCGATCATGTGTTCAAGCTTCAAGCCCGGGCGTGGGAATTTGAAGTAGTGTCATCGACCGGGATTTTGACTGAATAACCTGAACGGCTCCTGAGATAAACCCTATGTGGATGGGAAGGAGCAAAGCTCCTGACCGGATTGGAAGGAAAGTCCACAGGCTCCACAGCCTCGCAATGACATGTCATTGGGCAGAAGTGATGAAAGCCCAAGTGCCGCTGGTTAAGAAAAAAAAATTACATGGAGACAAAGATTTAAATATGTCCTACTGACAGAATGGTTAGAGCGATGTCCTGTCGCGGCAAAGGTACGGGGTTCTAACAAACCAGGTAGCGTCACGCTCCAGTCTACCCAGCTGTAAATGGGTAATGACTGTACGTACGTTAGGGAAGGCAAATGCAGCGAGGAAGGAAACTGGTTACCCCACCTCTCGAATCTGGACCTAGTGTAGTGGTCTCCAACACTTCACTCCCTTACGGCAGTATCTGCCAACGGATTACCTTTAAGTGTCAATGAGTGGAAGCTGTTCATAAATATCACGGAGTTGCCTCCTCTACTTTGCAGTAGTGGCCAAAACTCAAGAGTATCTAATATGGGTCTTCAAAGGTGTCTATTTTCGCACAAGATTACTCTTGGCAGAGTTGTAAAAGAAGGATAGTGATGCTTCTATCTCAAGGGAGATTCATAACATATTTTAAAAGTCAAGAACAATGCTGCACTGGGCAGGGCAATTGTTAACTTAATCTCATCCGCCGCCTTTTATGAAGAATTAAGCAATTATTTATTTCAGCTCGTTCAAGCCCCCACCCTGATTTACTTCGTGGAATTCTACTTATTCTGGTATAGTTCTGTTTAGAGTGTCTTTAGTAAATTGACTGAGACAAACATGCAGTACATTCAAAATGATTAAATCAACGTTAAATTTGTATATTCACAAATACCAAATTTAATAATCAACTAAGTTTTAACAGTTTTTAAAAAATTGAATGATCTTTAACAGAAAATACTTATCACCGTGTAATGGTTTGGTTTTTTATGAAAGAAGTCACTTGGCAGCTTTTAGGTTTGACTTAGCTGCAAATGGTAGTTTCTTCTCCCTCTGGGTTTTTGGGTTCTGTGTAGATAGGTCACTGGAGTTCTCGCGTCTCTGGTCAAGATTAAAGGCGTAACACGTTCCAAGTAAGATCAGGGAGTAACTGCAAAGCAGTCCCGCGTCTCTAAGACCCTCTGATGATGGTGTCTAGTTCGATGTCATTCCACTTCTACCCTCACTTTGTTCCAGAAATTAGTACCCTCAAGCTGGTACCAACAACTAGTATGGTAAAATATGAGAAACGAATACCCTCTGAGTATTGAGTTTCCCGCCACATACTATGTGTACCCATCTTCCTATTCCACCATCACATCTACCTCAGAATTTACCCTCGATGAGAAATAATCTTAATCCCTTCGAAAGAAAACTTTCTTTACATTTAAATTGAATAGCTTTATATTTACTTTCATTCAAACGAAAAGGTTAATAGTATAGATAGAATATGTTTACATTTTTACATCTACACTGGTTGAAAAATTTTCACAATATAGATTGAATATTTTTCATTTACATCTACACTGGTTGAAAAACTTGAACACTTTTATTATTTTAAAGTGAATAGGTTTACATAGACATTTTACACTGGTTTGTAAATGTAAATAATTAGAATGTACATCATTTCTTTCATCTTTCCCTCCCTGCTCCATATGGAACTTGGGACTACCTATGCTTCTAGTTCTCTGAAACTAGCAATAAAGCAGTCACCAGCCCTTGCAGTGGTGGTTCATGAAATCATCATTCTATACGCTTAGATTCTTCTTCTTCTTCTTCCGTCCTTAGCCACCGACCGTCAAAGCAGTCAGTGGCCATTACGCCTAGTGGCGTCTTAGGGCAACAGCAGATAGGTTTTCTTTGCCATTGTTTCCCATCACGCCTATTGGCGTCTTTAGGGCAACGGCAAATCAATCCATTTGCTGTTGTTTCCGTAATCGAAGTGACTGGCAAACGGGTGATCAGCCCGTTAGATTGCCAGCCTCAAATTACTTGAACATCCACCAGCAATTTTCACAAATTAATATTCGCATGGCAATAAATACATATTAGATCACATGTTAGTAATGAAAAATATAGAATGTAAAATGCACAACTTACGCTAATCTTGGCCCATATACTGTTTGATCAGAGGAATAAAGTTAAGGCACTAGCAGATGCCTCTTTACACGTTTCTGGGGTGTTGTTATGTTAACAATGAATTCCCTCTATGACTCCGTGTTTTAGATTCCTCAGATTTCGGTTGTCCTTGTTAAATGGTAGAGTTTATTCTGGGCTATGAAGTCCTCAAAATTGCTCAAACAATGGTCCGGTTCCGATATAAGAATCTTGATTCTAACTTTTGGCAGTCTGGTGGTCGTCTTGGCAAGCGATTCTCACAGTGAACTAGACTTGAAAAAAGCCAGGTTATATTGCCTATCTTCCCGCGCATTTGTTTGTTACTGTCGTGAAACGAGTGTAACCCACTACTTTGTTAATCACTATGTCGAGATACAGATTTGCTTCAACCAATCAACGAGCAACGTACGAGCAACGTTCACCAGTCTCTGAGACAGAATAAATTAACGGCCATCTTGTTCACGCAAGATGGCGGATTAAAACTGAATAAAATTAGGCTGTACAGCGCTTGAGACTAAACCGGAGGAAACCAATCATTTTGCTCCGGCAGGAACCAACCAAAAGCTTTCCTTAAGCATTTACCTACCTATATAATCGGGCGGATTTTATGCATAATCACACATCACCGACACGACGCCAGAGATACCGACCGACTGAAGAGGAGAAGCTGTCACCTTGATTTATAGCTTACCTGGAGTGCAATGACCTGCAGCTTGCTTTGCTAAGTCGAGTCAAAATCTGGCCGGTTTGAATCTTAGAGGGTAAATATATTTACGATAACCTTTAGGAAAATAGGCTTTCAGCAGGTCTATAATGTTGGTATTTGTTGTGTGTCATTTATACTACCTATCAGGTTACTGATTGTATCTTGGGGGAAATTAAGTATAATGATTGTATTTCCTATTATGATTGAATAGACAAAGACTAATATGACTCAAACCTCAATCTATTGTCTCCTATAACTCAATCTATTGTCTCACATGACTTCAGTCTATTATCTCCGATAAGACCAACTGCCATATAACCAAAACAGTCCTTGTTAGGACTCAATCTATTGTCTCCTATAACTTCAGTCTATTATCTCAGATAAAACCAACTGAAATATAACCAAAACAGTCCTTGTTAGGACTCAATCTCTTGTCTCATCTAACTCCAATCTATTGTCTCCTATAGCTCCCACCTGATATATCACCAAACAGTCCTTGTCTCACATACTCCTATCATAAGAACATAACGTTATTGTTAGGATATATTATAGCACTTGTCAGAGAGGGCCTGGTATATTATAGGGGGAAGGACATTGTTGTATCACACCTAGGTGTACATATTATTGGATGTGTTCATGTATTGAATGTATTCATGTATTGAATTTATATTATTGAATGTATTCATGCATTGAATTTATATTATTTAATGATATCCATGTATTAGTTTATCAGAAAGAATGTTTTGCAAGTAGACACCTGTCTTGTCTCGCTATTGCTAAATCATACTAAGCCATGTTGTCATTCATCCTACATGCAGACACTGAGACACGCTCATATCATATACAATAGAAATAGGTGGGCTTGAGGACAGAAATTAGCACCTATTTTTCCTTGTTACAGGTTTTATTCGTATCCTAAAACCTGAGATCGAGGGTCGTCAATCCAGCTGCCTGGAACTCCACAGGAGCATAGAGGTTGTCCTGACTCTACATCTTTGGTCCCCTCAGTCTTGGGTGGGCTAAAGGAACGATACTCAGCCGATGTTGTGTGAACCAACCAAAGAAGAACAGACCTTAGAGAGATGAGTACACATTAGTACCATTTCTGTCAGCATTGTGAGCATAGAAACTGTCAGTGATGAGAAAGTGAAGTAGCATAGCAAGAGACAAAAATAACAGCATAGCTGATAAGTCTTATATCCTTAATTAACAGCACAGCTGATACATGTACTATAATTGAATAACAGCACAGCTGATATAATTTTTGTTCATATAATTGGAAAACTTGTTGTAATATTTATTTACATATCTATATAAATATAAATATTTGTAAATCATATGTAAACTTACAAATTCATTACATTCCATTTTTCAACATTCACCCTTCAGCACAAGAGTAGATAGTGTATATACTAAATAAATAATAAGGAAATTGTATTTGAACGACTTGTCAATTTTATCAGTGTTAAGTAAAATCTGTTTCCTTGGTTTTTTAATATCACAGTTAGTTACACAGCGGAGGTGGCACTTTATGTCGGTCTCCTCTCTACTATTGTTTCGAGATCAGATCATTCACAGCCGTAACTAATTTGTGATACCAGTAGTCCTCTCAGACACTGGGACTTCACCATTTTCTGCAGAAATTCTATTTCTGTAATTGTCAGTACTATACTGATCCAAGAGCCAAATAAAACCTCTCGCCACAGTTACGATGCTAAACAGGGCTCCAATCGTTTCAAACATGCGTGTTTTGTGGGGTAATTAAAAATATTTCCACGTAGGGAAAATTATGCGCGTAATGCAGAGGTCACCTTCCCCATATATGGCAATAAAACATCCGGTTGCCTTCTCTGCAAATGCCTACAACAACATCTTACTTTCCTCAAGGTGTGCAGGAAACAATTATGTCATTCATGTGCGCTGACAAATAAGTTATCTTCCCGTAGTGGCTATCAAACTTTCAGCGTATTACCATCTTGGCGAAGAACGCACCCTGGCCATATCAGCGAATAAATAAATGCGCTGGGCGATTTTAGTGTTAATCTGTAGTCTGATGTCGGCCACACCTGAGATAAACCAACAAGGTTGTCGGTTAATATTGCATCACATGTTTATTCTCTCAGCAGGAATGGTCAGGTAAACAGACAAGATGAATTATTACTGAAAGGAGTGAAAGAATGTTTGAAAATACAAAATACCTGCTATATAGCATAGAAAGATAGAGATGCCAACCGTTTAAAAGCATGTAATTAGTCAGTACAACAAATGTAACTGATTACTGCCGTAGTGAAGCAGAGATCGACCCAAAATAATGTCACAATAAAATATTCTGAAAGGTCTGAAGAGATATAAACTGTTATAATTCTCAGACTATTTTTAATGATGTATATAAGTTTGACTTGACAATACTGTTTTACAAAAGTGAAAGAAAAAGGTTTTAGGCTACAAATTTAGATTTTAAAATGCGCTACAAATGGAAAAGTTCTGTGTCAGGTCAGTACGGCTGTGAAACATGGAGAACAACAAATACAGCAGCCAAGAAGTTACAGACTTTCATAAATGGATGCTTGAGTAGAATAGAAGGATTGAAATCACAGACAAGGTCACCAATTTGGAACTGTGATGATGTACATTGATACACCGATAGAATTATTAATTATAAGTATAAAAATGAACTCCGCCTATGCCGGTCCCAAGCCCGGATGAAAAAGGAGGAGGGCGGCCTGCATGGAGGCCGTAAGGAGGCAGCCCCTCCACCATGCAAAGGCACAACAGGCCAATCACCTGTTTGCTTTAAATCATGATTACACGAACTACAAGAGAGAAAACCGGACTGATTCTAAAGGCGACGAACTGGAACGGACTACGGACTACGACTTATGGAACTTGGAACACAAGAAGTATAAATGGGAAGGAAGAAGAGCTGGTGGAAGAGATGAGGAAAGCAAAACTAGAAATCCTGGCTATAACGGAAACGAAGAAAAAAGGACAAGGAGTCATGGATCTCGATGGCAACACGTTGCTCTACAGTGGTGTACCCATATCTGAAAGAGCTAAAGGGGGCGTGGGTTGCATTGTGGCCCAAAATCAAAAAGATAGTATCAAGGGATGGAACTTTGTCTCGGAGCGCATTATGGTTGTAAAAACTAAAAGAAGGAGAAACCATAGTCAACCTGGTCATAGTGTATGGGCCAAATGAGGATGAGAGAGCAGAGGTCAAGGAGGAATTCTTCGAGCTGCTTCAAAGGACAGTGGATGACTGCCTAGATGAAGTTATTATGCTCGGAGATTTTAATGCCAGAGTTGGAAATGACCATGCTAGATGGGGTGGAGTTATCGGAAGATATGGAGAAGATACTCTCAATGACAATGGAAAGCGACTCCTTAGATTCTGCAGTGAGCAGAATCTGATCATTACAAACACAAAGGTTCCCCCATAAGCGCATACATGCATACACTAGATGTGAACCAACCAAGAATGAGAAGTCAGTGATCGACTATGCCATTGTTCGGAGCTCATTCAGATATGTCCGAGATGCAAGAGTCTGGAGGGGGCCAGAGATTGGAAGTGATCACTACCTGCTAACTATCAAACGAACAACTGAAAGAGTTGCTCAGCCTAGGAACTGCCCAACATCTCGCAAGAAATCAAGTAAACGAGCAGGAGAAATGAGCATTAGGACCTACAAGCTGAGAGAGCCAGAAATTAAGACCAGATATCAGGGGCTTATTGCTACAGCAGTGAGCAACACAGAAGAACGACCTGATGACTTGGAAACCCTCTGGAATAAATTCAAGGATATAATAAAGACAGCTGCTGCAGAAGCATGCGGTGAAGTCCGACTTGGGAACCAGAGAAAGAGGACACCTTGGTGGACAGAGGAAGTCAAAGAGAAAATAAGAGAGAAGAAAATGGCATGGAAACAATACTTAGGAGCTAAAAAAACACAACAGGACAAATGGAAAAATATAGAGAATATGTGACACTCAGAACAGAAGCAAAGAACAAAGTGCTAGCAGCAAAACAGAAGTCCTGGGAAGAATTTGGAGAAAAGCTAGAAAAAGATGCACAAGAAAACCAGAAATTGTTCTATAAGACCCTAAAGAACATGAGGAAAGAAAAACAATGCCCTCTCAAATTTATAAAGGACAAGCAAGGCAAATTGCTTACTGCCCCGAAGGAAGTAATGGAAAGATGGAAAGAATATTTCTCAGAACTCCTGGATGGTGAGCATGGTGAAGCATCAGAAATGATAACCACTAGCACAGAAGAGAAAACCAATGATGGTGAAGATTTCATAAAGATGGAAGAACTGAGGGCAGCACTAGAGAAAATCAAGATGGGCAAAGCAGCAGGGCATGATGGTATAACACCAGAAATGGTTAAGTACATGGGAGCATCAGGCGACCTATTACTCTTAAAGGTCCTACAGGCAGCATGGTGCAACAAGACCATACCAAAGGATTGGGAGATTGCCATCATAACACCAATTTTCAAAAAGGGTGACAATCGACAATGTGGAAACCATAGAGGCATATCCCTTCTCAGTGTCCCTGGTAAAATCTACTCTAGAATCCTAGAGCAGAGACTCCGACGCCTAGCTGAGCCACAATTGGATGAGGTCCAGTGCGGATTCCGAGCAAACCGAAGTACTCAAGACCTAATCTTCACACTCAGACAGCTGAGTGAAAAGGCCCTTGAGTATAAGAGTGAGATCCATCTTTGTTTCATAGATCTGGAAAAAGCGTTTGACAGGGTCCCCTGGAGCAAACTTTGGGACTGTTTGGCAAGGAAGAATATTCCAGCACCTCTGATTCATGCTATACAGAGCTTCTACAAGTCTTGCAGAAATTATGTGAGGACAGCAAACCATAAGTCGGAAGAGTTCAGGACCACCACTGGTGTAAGACAAGGTGATATCCTATCACCTTACCTCTTCATACTCCTTATGGACGATGTCATCAAGGCATGTAAGGAGAGAACAAGAAAGTATTCAGTGGGGTACTGGAAGATGAGACAGGTCTACATTTCGGAGCTGGCATTTGCTGATGATGTTGCCCTGATTGCTAAATCAGAGGCACATCTCCAATCCAACCTGCAAGTCTGGAAGGAAGAGCTGGAGAAGAGAGGGATGGTCATAAGCAGCTCTAAAACAAAATCCATGGTGATATCACGAGAGAAGAAAGAAAACATCAGATTAAGTTGGGAGAACAGGTCCTGGAGCAGGTCGACCACTTTAAATATCTCGGAGCTATTATAGACCGAAAGGGAGGCATCAAAGAAGAGTTGGCCACTCGAAAAGCAGCGGCTGGGAGACTTTTTCAGGCCATAAATCGTGGATTCCTCAGCAAGAAAGAGGTTGGTAAGAAAACGAAGATGGCTGTATACCGCTCCACCTATGTCCCAGTCTTGACATATGGATGCAAGTCGTGGGCAATGACTACAACCCACAAAAGCCAGATCCAAACCTCAGAAATGAGGTATCTGAGGAAAGTGGTTGAAGTAACAAGAAGAGACATGGTCCGCAACCAGACGATCCGTCAAGGCCTAAAATCCCATCCGCTGCAGACCCAAATAGAACAGTCCCAACTAAGATGGTTTGGCCATGTCTGCAGAATGGGAGAAGATCGGCTACCACGACAAGCATGGGAAACAAAGAGCCAGGGATCCAGACCTCCAGGACGACCCAGAGTCCGCTGGGAGGACAACATTCGACAATCTTTGAAGGACCGAGGACTAGAATGGAACCAGGCCAGGAAGAAGACAGCTGATAGAATGGTCTGGCGCTCTCTCTTCCAAACCTCTACACCTCACGGTAGAAGGGGAACGACTAAGTAAGTAAGTATAAAAATAAGGTAGAAATGAAAATAGTGGAGTTATGAAGTTTCGTCTTCACCCACGCCACAAGCGTGTTGATTTTAGCAGACAGTATTGTGAAAAAGATGGTACCATCGTTTTCTAGTGTCCTTGAAAAACTATTTATAACATGACACGAAAAGCCTACTCGTTCAGACGGAGTGAAAGAGGGAAGAGACAGAAAAATGATACCATCTGCACGCGTGGTTTGAATATAAATCCTAGCGAAAACGCGATAGTGTCGTTAGCCGTTTGAAAATACGACACAAATTCAAATATGTTCGGCAATTGGGTCACGCAAACAACCTTAGCTCTTATAAAACTGACGTATTTCTGACGTAATACGGGAGACTGTCGTTTTTAGTTTGAAAATAGCGGTAAAAGGAAGTGAACAGGTGGTAGTTTATAGATTTCAATATTATTGAAGACTAACATGGAAAAAATTATGGAATTTTGAACCATTATACATAGGCTCATAAAACTTATATATTCGGGTGCCATAGTGTCTCCTGACAAATAATATGGTTTCATTTACCCTATAGCCCAACTAACTGCCAAGATATGGTCATAATACTAGATAGTTACAGACACATTGACTAACTCACTAGTGTTCTGACATTCGCTATCGGTAATGTATTTTTGCCCGAGTTGTTGAAAAGAGGCATGAGAGGGTGGGGCAAAATCCAAAAGAGGGGAACGTTAGGACTAAGGTAATATGATTTGGAGGGGAGTTTGAAAGGGGGAAAGAAATTATGGGATGGCTCAAACTGAATATTTTTTTTTTGTAGAGTTAGGCCAAAACCAAGTCTATTTTTGACGAATGCCAAGTTCGGACGGACAGACCGACAGAAGTACACTAACATTGGACCGAAATTGGACCTTAGATTTAAAAATTTGAATTGACAAACTTAGTAGTTAGATCTCATTGGTCGAAACAGTTTAGATTACTGGGAAAGTTGAAGGCTCGGTGCCATTTTCACGAAGACTGTTCATAGAAGCAGGACGCTTGAGAGCTGAGAAGTGTGTCGTGCCTTGAATATAGATATAAGTAATAAAAAGTATAAGGGCGCCATAGTCCAGCAAGCAGTACGTCTGAGGTTGTGCTAATTCAACGTTCCTGTGTGTGTATTCTTTGAATTGTGGTAAGACAGAAATTATTAACATTATTTATACTATTAATTATGTTGTTTGACTTGGGTAATGAAGAAAACATTACGACTGTAAGTAAAGAAGTCCTTAGTAGACTTATACAAGCCTATTTGTTGCTCCACCATGTTATCAAGCTACCAGAGAGGTAGTAGTAAAATATTTATAGGTTGTCACCAGGAATCACATCACCTATCACATTGTATGGAAAAAGATCATTGAGAATGGCAGAGGCGTTGCAGACATTAGGGAGAGGAATATGAAAACTTGTACAAAGTGTTACCTCATTTTATGGAAATGTGCTGAGTTGGTCAGAGAGATCTGATCCAGGTCTTTTAGGTTAAATATTGTATTGTTTGTAAAATTGGTGGATTAGGTATTATGCTAAGACAGAAAATAATTTTCATGTTACAGAGTTTTTGTCTGGCACTAGTCAGGTGCCAGATTCCTGTGTGGAAAAGTTACTCCAGCAGAGATAGAGGTACTCGCGGCTTACCCTATTTCTTTTGGGACAAGATCAACAGTGGCTGTTGGCAGATCATATATCTATGTTCAATCCTCCAATGCCAGTTAAGTAAACAAGCCCTGGCACGAGGAGAATTTATCAACTTTTCCACTTCATAACACCTGAAAGGGAAATATAAATAAAGACTATCGGTCAAGAAGTAAAGTGTATCCAGAGAAAAGAAACATTGTGACAAAGACTGAGCGTGATGTTAACACCCCAACCAGCCAGCTCATAACACTTTAGAAATAGCTAGAAATTTTACAATACCATAAAAACTACAATATATATATGATTAAGGACAAATTGTCCTCTTTTAGTTAATTAAGTATGCCTATTATTTATGTATATATATATATATTGATCTCATGTGATTTGACAGTCCTAACCAAAAGAATCTTAGGTATAGGACTAATAAAGTTAAAGAAAAAAATTGATTATTACTAACTTTTAACAACCGGTGTTGGTTGATTTGATCACATAGATTAATACTGGTGTTTGTGTTTGTGTAATTGTTACGGTGTTATTTTAAATGACGGCGTCTGCTGGGGTTTAGCCGTGCGCAACGTTTAGGGGTCATTAACATTTATAGAATATGTCGATATTTTACGGTATACTGAACGCGAAATATATGCGGAGATTATGACGCATTCGCGTTGGGAAGGTCACGCTGGGTGACTTGGTTACATTGCCCTTGTTACGCTATCCGTCAAGCAAGAAAGTCGTGTCTTGTATTTCTTCCAAGGAAAAAGGCTTAGTATATAGCCTATATTATATATATGAATCGATGTAGAACTCAGGGTCAGTTCGGATATTAATCTAAGTATGAGATTAATTAAATTAAATTAAATGATGGAAGGAGAATCGCATTATGACAAATTGTTATCAAGAACTATGCGATCATTTCTGGCTGTTGACTACTGAACACGATGCGCATATTGTATACTTTAGCTGTGGACACGGACGGCAGTGGACTCAGAACAGAAGGCTTGATCTTTTATTTACGTTTCGGGTTCGGTTCACAGCTGTAAATGTTTACGTTTTCCAGCACGATAGCTCTCCCACAAGGGAAATCAACTAATATCTAATATGCAAATCAGAACGTCGAAGGGATGTTCTGATGGTCAGAGCTAACCAATAATACCAAACATTAACTACATCTAGAGAGTGATTTTACTCTTCAATCAATAATAGAAGAACGAAGGAACAGCAGCAAACACACCAACCACAACCCGTCACAGTAATTAATTACCATCACACCACACTTGCATAACCCTAGACATTAAACGTAGCTTTCAGACATACTAGTCAAGAATATGTCTGATTGAGGTCATAAGGTGGTAGCAGAAAGGTGTCCTGATATACTCAACCCAAACTTTGTTATAATCAGGGACCTTCACAGCTGACCTCATTCAGTACAATAGAAACAAATACAACAACATTTCATGACATAAAAAACCACCACAGGAACTGACGACAAGAACCAGACAAGTGCCAGTGAAACAAGAGATGAGAAGAAGACGCTGGCAATGGATTGGACACATGGTGAGGAAACCTGATGATAGTGTGGCAGTGACCCTACTTTATTTCTGTAGACTGTATACAGTGGCCCAGGTTCATTTTGTCTTGTATGTACGTACTACCGGTGCAATTATTCATCTCTCTTACTTTTGTAGCTTTATGATGAGACGTTACGTTGACCACATGATAACAATTATAACTTGATGACATCTGATTGTTACGTTGACGAGACATAGTCTAAGTTTTCTCAACTTTTATTAACTTTTAACGTATGTACAGCATATAGTTGACAAATCATAGTGGGACACCAGTTTCATAAATTTCACACAGTTCGCATCGTATTGAACCCTACTAGTTCATTCATGAAGCTTAATGGTCATGAAGAGTGTATCTGACTAGATTTCTTCTAAGTTCCCTATCACTTGATAAATTTCAATCTCTGAACGTTGACTCGGGTTATGGTAAACTGGACTACCTCCAGGGAATGAAATTTTACCATTCAGCCTATACTGTTTATAAATAACTATCACTCGAACCACTACTGCTTCTACTCTTGTAAAATACTCATGTGGCGTATAAATTTATGAATGACACTTGAATGTCACCGCTACACGTTTCACGAAGTTCATATCAAAATTCTACATACCAGATTCTCTTGAAATATCTTGATCTATCTCGTTCTCGGTTACAGTTGACTATCAGCTTTCAGACGTTACCATCTTTCCTGCTCTCTTCAGCAACACAAAATCACATAAGTTTGGGAAGAAAGCCTGTCTATATCCTCTGGATGGTTTTATCACAAGGCATCTAACCCGTGCCCCACTGCTTACACGATGGCGGCCTCGAATAGCAAACTGCTACGAGCCATATGCCAGTAGAAAACGACGAAGAAGAGAACAAATCTCGTGTGACTCCCTTATTTAAAGTCTCGTCCTACCGGAAGTCATGTAACTTACTACCTATGTCCATTAACTCACGAATTACTTCTCAAGCTTGTCTTTCCCCGGTAATGTCCATTGGATCATCTTTCTATCACAGTAGCATTACCGGGCAGGTCTTGTTCTGGAATCCCCAGGGTAAGAGATGTAGATGCAGAACGAAGAACTCACATAGAAGAGAACTAGGGACAGTGTAATGTTCACCCTGAGATCCGTCTAAGTCTTTCGTTTACTTTGTACTTGGTATCGGAGTTTACAAGGAATAAAACGAGAGAAACAGAAAATTAAAAATAGTGAATCACATACAAACTCCCTTCTACCCTGCCCCTTCCTGGACCATGCCCCTCACCGGCACCTTGGGAAAAAAATCATCTATAAATCATCAATGATTTACATGTACAATTTATGGATCTGCTTTTTTGCAGATCCGGGCTGTCAATAACCGGATCCAAAGATCGATATCTGCTGTTATCAAAAGATCTATTGCACTATGAAGCATAGACGTGTTACCAGTGCTGGCCTTAGAGCATTTGGCGCCCTAGTCGAGTGGTTTGACATGCGCCCCTCCCCCATACTTCTAGCCGCGAAAGTTAAACTCTACTGGAAAATTACTTGACATTCGTGACTGTTACGTGCAGTCTTTGATATCTTACAATATTATACATTGGTATACTTGTTATGTTCGCAAATATTTTGTAAACAAAATAGTGCTTAAGGGAAAATCATTATTGAGTTACTTCCCTTGAAAGTTGTGCCGTCTCTTCGATCGAACTCCGCGGATGAATCCATTTTACTGCGATTTATTCGTTGTTTGGGTAATAATAGATTGTTCTTGCTTCAGAATATGTATGGCCTGAATTTATGTGTATTGTTTGTCTGAGTAGGACGAGTCTGTCTTATATCTGTATATCTTTACATATCTAAGTCGAACTATATGTTCTGTTGTCTCTAGGGAGGTCAAAGGCTATTCGGCGGATGTGTCGCTAGAGTGTGGTGTGATTTGGCTTCGTCCCGATAGGGACTGTGTTTTCTATGTCGGCTTGTCGCCGGGGAAAAAGTGATCTCAGTATTTGTGGGGAAAGTGATAGTCGTCTAGACCTATCGTGTATGCTTTACCCCAGTGTTTATTCGTATTGCCAAGGAATGGCATTTTCATATTTCTGATACCAAGGTAATAATAGACACTCTTATGAACTCTCGTACGAAGCCACCATTTTCGATAGGTACGATTTGAATGTCTAAGAGAATATATTTGACTCGATGAAAACGACTTCGATTCCTAGCAGCACTATATCCTGTAGAATGCAGTCAATTGTTCATGATCAAATCTACAGAGCAATGAAATGTTTTATGAATGACTAACTTTAGAACAGATTCATTATCTGTATCCAAACGTGAGTGACAGCTCACGAGTGAAGCCATCTTGGAACCAAAACATGTAGTGACTTTCAAGAAGAGAAAAGGGATGCCCGTATTATCGCTTGTTTAGTCCAGAGATCACTGCTACACATGAGAACCCGTTATTAGCGGTTCAATATTATTATATGGAAAAATATGTGCTGAACATTATGTTGAAGAATCGTCGCTAGACGAGATTAGGTCTAGAAGCCATCTGAAATATTATTTATAAGCTGACGTGCTCAGTCAGTGAAGTCAGTTGATATATATGTATGGGCGATACTGAGTGCTTGGCTACTGACAGTACATTATACAACTATTCTACATGAGTGCCCATGTAACATTGCAAGACCATTTATCCACTGTACTATGATGTATTATGCCAACCTGTGATTTGTCACTATCTGTGCTGTCGAGTGTGTACGTCCAATTAAACTTTAGAAAAGGTACACAGTCGTTGGTGTCGATGACTTCCAGACATACATGAGTGTGAGAAAAGAACATTTGTCAACACCACGAACCCTTATTAACATTCGCACATTATACACTCAATCCATGTCTACACACCACTGCGTAGGTCAAGTTGACATTCCATACACTACAGTGGAGCAAACAACACCATAGAGATCTTATCAACTGATGATGATGATGATGTCTGCTTCCATCCACTTATATCTATCTTTTGGTGGATATCATTAACGGGAATAAAATAGAGGACTTTATCAACTGGTGGACCGACCTGTCAAGTGAATGCAGTATGTAGGTCAGCGTTGTTGACATTTTTACATTAGACATTACAGAGTTTCACAGAACAGTTGGATCAATTCTTGTCAATATTAACAGGAAGACAGTATTGGTGAACTAAGAAGTCCTATTTTCATCGATGGATCTTCTTGTTTTCTGTATATGAACTTTAATATTTAAGGCCAGAATGTTTAATTGAATAAAGTGGCAGTTTGTTTATTTTCATAAAAATAATTTTGCCATTACTGTAAAACTGAGCCTATTTTGCAACACATACTATCATACACATAATTTATATATATTTATGTTTACATGTTATTTGTTTGTATAGTATGTTAGTTTCTATGTCAGCGGGTTGTGTTTAAGGTTGGGCGGCGTCCTCACAACAGAATATCCCACGTCATAGAGGGTCCGTTGTGGGCGTTTTCTATAGGTGCAATTTTCTTGATTGAAAATTTGCTGCGACAACTGTTGCTTTTGTGTTAGCTGTGAAGTCTGTAATTATTGTTATTTTTGTAATATTTCTTTGTTCTTTAGTTTTGTTTTGATTTGTTTGTAATTTGTTGGTCTAACCTTTTCTATCTTTCAGTTCTATTCACAATTTGTATTCATATACTGTGACGTCATTGGTGTTGTTATTCTTTGCAGATTCAGTGATTATTTTCATTGATTTCCCTATTTGATTTATTTTGATTTCTGCAAACGTTCTTGTATTGTCAGTCCTATTTGTACTTTATGTATTCTGTTGGTTGACATATGTTTTATATAGGTATATTTCATAAGACACAATTGCCTGTGCACTGCACTTGGATTATGGTATAAACCAGTACCTGATTATTATTACTGTTATACAAGACCTTATTAAGGCTTGTGACCCACAGATATTGGGATAGTATACTGATTAATCAAGTCATTGAGAACTTGTGGTATTATTATTGGTTCAGGTGATTAGTATTATTGTTAGACATCATGTCTACATTAGAATACTTCATTACACAAGGGAAAGCCCTTGATAAGACTGGTCAACAATTAGAACAATGGGCTGTTGCTCAATATGACAAAGCATTAGCTGCAGAAGAAAGAAAAACTATGGCTGAAGAGAAAAGATTAGAAAGAGAAGCTGAGGCTGCTGCTGAACAAAAGAAATTGCAGATGCAGGTGGAGGAAAGGAGATTTGAAGCTGAACAAAAAAAATTAGAAAGAGAAGCTGCTGCTGAACAAAAAAGATTAGACAGTGAAGCTGAACAAAAAAGATTAGACAGTGAAGCTGAACAAAAAAGATTAGACAGGGAAGCTGAACAAAAAAGATTAGACAGTGAAGCTGAACAAAAAAGATTAGACAGGGAAGCTGAACAAAAAAGATTAGACAGAGAGGCTGAAGAAAAAAAAGCAATAAGAGAACATGAATTTGAGTTGGAGAAATTAAGATTGACAAGTATGAGTAATGTTAATCAGGCATCTAGTGGTAATGGTAAACCTTCTACTTACAAGGTTAAGGTTCCACCGTTCAATCAGTCCAGTGACGATATTACATTCTGGCTGGATAGATTTGAACGTTCTTGTCGTACACATAATGTGGATAAATCACAATACGCTAATCAATTATCAGAAAACTTGAAAGGTGAATCTTTGACTAGATTATGCCTTGTAGGAGAAGCAGATAAGGATAATTATGATGTCATTAGGGCGGCTTTGATAAAAAAATATCAGCTAAGTGAGGAAGACTATCGCCTTTTATTTAAAACGATGGTGCCTGAGACGGGTGTAGAATTCTCAGAATTCACTGCAAAGGCACGTCTCACAGTTGATCGTTGGATTGAGCTTTCCAAAACAGAAAAAACGTATGAAGGACTTATGGATTTGTTGCTCAGAGATAAGATTATGTCATGTGTGAACAAACCTTTCCTTGAATTTATACATGAGCGTAAACCCAAATCTCTAAAAGAAATGGAAGAATATTGTTCCCAATATGTCACTGCACACCCCGACGTGATTTTTGGCAACACTAAGATTAAGGAGAGTATGCCAGTTGCTTCAGCAACACCATACAATCCCAATTATTCACACAGATTTCAGGGACCTCAAAACAGATTTGATAAAAAAGGTAACCATAATAGTTATCAAAACCAAGGTAACCAATCATTTCAGGGTTCTTCTTCAAAGAACTGGAGACGACCTGATAGCTCTCGACACAGGGGTGGTCATAATTATAGGAATTTCCGTAGAGGAAGTAATTATAGAAACTATCAGGGTTATCCGTCTTGGAGTCAACAAGATCATAATTACAGAGATACTCATTATAATGAATATGATAATGGTAACCAAGGGAACTATGACTCAAACCCAAATAGGGGTTACAATAGAGGTAACAATAACTACAGAGGTGATAATAACCGAGGTAGATCTCAATACAAAAGACATAAACCACATTTTCAGGCAAACTCTGCACAACAAGAGTCCAATGAAGCCTATAAACAGAGTAAAGATAATAATGATGCTAGTAATATGGCATGTGCCGCTTTTGATTTTGGGAGAGCATCTCAGTGCCCCCAATGCAAAACGCTATTTGAGCCAACCACAGTGTCTACTTTAAGCTGTGGCCATCCTCTTCCTGCTCTTCCGGCATCAGTCGCGCATGATGGAAGAGGTTCTCTTGTCTTACATAAGGGTTTAGTGAATAACAATCCAGTCTCTGTGCTATTTGATTCTGGATGCACCACAATTGGTGTTAGGCAGTCACTCGTAGATCCTTCCCGTGCCACTGGACAAGTAGTCAAATGTGTAACATTTGGCGGCACATTAGAGAAATACTCTACTGCTATCATTAGGATTGCTACTCCTTTCTTTACAGGAGATGTACACGCATGTCTTCTTCCGAATCCGATCGCTGACCTCATCATCGGTCGCATTCACGGAGTCAGAGAATGCACTCCGCAACAAATTTCCACGTGGGAAAGGCAAAACATGCAGATTGCTAACGCTGTAGTCACTAGAGCTCAGGCTCTTAATATGCCTCAAACTTCATCTACTGAAGATAATGAAGTGCATAACCAAGATAATCCCTTGGTAATTTCTCGTGACTCGTTTATAAAACAGCAAGAAGATGATCCCACTCTGAAGAAATTCTTCATTCTTGCAACTAAAGGTGATCCGAATAAAGACACAAGTCGTAAATCGTGGATTACAAAGAAGAATGGCGTACTTGTACGTATGGTTCAAGACTCCATTACGTCAAGTCATTCTCAAATCCTGGTTCCCAAGAATTTGAGAGTTAAAATTTTGCAGCACGCTCACGACTCTCAGTGTGCTGGACACATGGGTTTTTCCCGTACTAAGTTGCTTTCTTTTGGCCATTGGTAAACAAGGACATACGGATTTATTGTCGATCTTGTAAAGTATGTCAGGAAGTTAAATCCAAAGGTCCACGGCATGCTGCACCCATTCAGGCGGCGGACATTCCTATTCGGCCGTTCCAAAAAATGGCTATAGACATTATTGGTCCATTTAAGATCAAGTCTGCCAGAGGACATCAGTTTATCTTGACGTGTGTTGATATGTGCACACGTTGGCCAGAGGCTATTCCTCTGAAGAGCATTACTACTGCTGATATTGCAGATGCTCTTTGGCTTATATTTTCTCGTCTGGGGTTCCCCGGAGAGATATTGTCAGACCATGGCACCCAACTAATATCAGATACCATGTCTCAAGTAATGTCTACTCTGCAGATAGATAGATCTTTAAGTAGTATCTACCATCCAATGTCTAATGGTATGGTCGAACGCCTTAATAGAACACTTAAAAACTTACTGGGGAAGATAACTGAGGATCATCCTCAAGACTGGGACAGAGTTTTACCTGCGGCCCTCTTCGCTTACAGAGAGGTACCCAATGAACATACGGGATTTTCTCCCTTTGAACTCGTCTTTGGCGCGCGTCCGCGTGGCCCTATGTCGTTGCTTCACGATCTCATAACATCTGACAATATTGACGATGACACAAAGTCATCCTACGAATATGTCATCGCGTTGAGACAAAAGATTATCGAAGCATGCAAATTAGCAACTTCTTCTTCTGAATTTGCGAAACAGAAGGCAAGGCAATTTGCCAATAAGAAGAGATGCTTACGACAACTTTGTCCTGGTGACAAAGCATTTGTATTACTACCTTGTAGGGAAAACAGATTACTTATTTCTTGGAAAGGTCCGTACGATATAATATCGAAAATTTCCGATGTCGACTATATTGTCGATATTGATGGGAAGCATAAAACCTTCCACATCAATATGCTTACTGAATTCCATGAACGTCCGGATTATTTGCAACCCATTTTCCAAGCAACGGACAATTCTCCAGTACCACATGGTCATTACTCATCACTGTCCGTGATACAGGATGAGGAAACAAGTTTTTCAGATGTAAATCTTCCTCTTCCAATGATCCCACTTCATTCTAGTGAATCATGGAAGAACGTTACTGTCTCCCCTGATTTGTCTCTAGGAGAACAGCGACAAGTTTCAACTATGTTGCAAACATTTCAGGATGTACTCACTGACATCCCTGGACAAACGCATGTCATTGAACATGACATTGTTCTAACTGACCATACTCCTATTAGGATTAGACCTTATCCTATACCTATACATTTTCAAGCACAGGTCGAGAAAGAGTTGGATGAGATGATAGATTTGAAAATAATCGAACCATCCACCTCTGCATATTCTTCGCCGATGGTTATTGTTCGAAAAAAAAGACAATAACAT
Organism: Oreohelix idahoensis; assembly: GCA_024509875.1. Lineage (NCBI taxonomy): Eukaryota > Metazoa > Mollusca > Gastropoda > Stylommatophora > Oreohelicidae > Oreohelix > Oreohelix idahoensis. The sequence continues at coordinate 218,178 of JAMPIV010002480.1, forward strand.
ACGTCTTTGCGTTGACTATCGAAAATTGAATCAAGTAACGAAGTTCGATGCCGAACCTATGCCTTTACTGGAAGAGCTACTTACTCGACTCTCCAAATCTCATTTTTTCACTAAACTTGATTTGTCTAAAGGATATTGGCAAGTTCCTTTATCTGAACGCGCCAAACCTCTCACGGCTTTTTCAACACCTAGAGGTTTGTTCCAATGGAATTTTATGCCTTTCGGTCTTATGAACGCACCAGCTACATTCGTACGCATGATGCGCCGAATCCTATCTTATCGGTCAGATGTCATTGCATATCTAGACGACATCTGTCTTTTCAGCGATACTTGGGAAGATCACTATTCAGGGTTAGATGAATTGCTGTTTACTTTGCGTGAGCACAACCTGACAGCGAAACCCTCTAAAGCCTATATTGGTTTTAGCGAAATTTCTTTCCTAGGCCACCGAGTTGGTCATGGTTTCCTAAAGACAGAGGACCATAATACAAGTAAGATACTTAACATCTCAATCCCTAAGACTAAAAAACAGGTGAGAAGTCTGTTAGGTCTTATTCAATTTTATGGCAGATTCATTCAGAATCTATCCTCTATCATGGCACCTCTCTCAACACTTCTAAAGAAAGGTTCGCCTAATGTGGTCCACTGGTCTCAGGAATGCCAATGCTCTCTGGATAAAATTAAAACATTGTTTTCAACACCACCTATTTTGGTGCTACCTACTAAAGATAAGACATTCGTTCTTCGTAGTGACGCTTCATCCACTGGGATTGGAGCGGCACTAATGCAAGAGTACTCTGGAACTCTGCATCCTGTAATGTATATTTCCAGAAAACTTAATGCGGCAGAAATGAATTATTCGGTTTTAGACCGTGAGCTATTAGCTATGGTTTGGTCGATCCTCAAACTACAGAGATTCCTTCTAGGCGCACATTTCATAGTAGAAACTGACCAAAAAGCTCTTACTGCTATACAGAGTAAGAATTTGAAGAGCTCGAGGTCTACTCGATATGCAATTGCTCTTCAACCTTTTCATTTCTCTGTGCGAGCTATTCGTGGATCAGATAATGTGATGGCAGACATTCTGTCAAGATGCCCACATGATTCCACATAACTATTAGGGCTTAGACTTCTTGATATGTCTAGTTCTATAGTAGTTCCTTTTCTATATCATGATAGATACACATTTGTAATTTAATAATATAATGATTGTATCACTACATAGCGGTTCATTGATGTTTATTCACCGCTGTGCTTTGATGATTTTTTCTTCATAAATCATAAATTTAAGATATCTAATACGAAATGATGATATGAATTTTTTAGGCATTGTGTAATTGCCAGAATTGTATTATACTTTGATGACACCTTCCTGGAAAAATATACTTGTAGAGAAATAATTTCTCTCAGTTTATGAGACACATTCTCACCAGTCGCTCCATAAGTCGACTTAGCCTCATATTAGGCGTTATAGGTATTCCTGATATTTTCATCTGCGCATTATTCATGCGTTGTGAGCCTATTGTACGTTGCTCCTAGATGTATTTCAAAAAAAAAAAAAAGTTCCATTTTTTTTTTCCCGGGAGGTGTGGTAAGACTGTTACGTGCAGTCTTTGATATCTTACAATATTATACATTGGTATACTTGTTATGTTCGCAAATATTTTGTAAACAAAATAGTGCTTAAGGGAAAGTCATTATTGAGTTACTTCCCTTGAAAGTTGTGCCGTCTCTTCGATCGAACTCCGCGGATGAATCCATTTTACTGCGATTTATTCGTTGTTTGGGTAATAATAGATTGTTCTTGCTTCAGAATATCTATGGCCTGAATTTATGTGTATTGTTTGTCTGAGTAGGACGAGTCTGTCTTATATCTGTATATCTTTACATATCTAAGTCGAACTATATGTTCTGTTGTCTCTAGAGAGGTCAAAGGCTATTCGGCGGATGTGTCGCTAGAGTGTGGTGTGATTTGGCTTCGTCCCGATAGGGACTGTGTTTTTCTATGTCGGCTTGTCGCCGGGGAAAAAGTGATCTCAGTATTTGTGGGGAAAGTGATAGTCGTCTAGACCTATCGTGTATGCTTTACCCCAGTGTTTATTCGTATTGCCAAGGAATGGCATTTTCATATTTCTGATACCAAGGTAATAATAGACACTCTTATGAACTCTCGTACGAAGCCACCATTTTCGATAGGTACGATTTGAATGTCTAAGAGAATATATTTGACTCGATGAAAACGACTTCGATTCCTAGCAGCACTATATCCTGTAGAATGCAGTCAATTGTTCATGATCAAATCTACAGAGCAATGAAATGTTTTATGAATGACTAACTTTAGGACAGATTCATTATCTGTATCCAAACGTGAGTGACAGCTCACGAGTGAAGCCATCTTGGAACCAAAACATGTAGTGACTTTCAGAAGAGAAAAGGGATGCCCGTATTATCGCTTGTTTAGTCCAGAGATCACTGCTACACATGAGAACCCGTTATTAGCGGTTCAATATTATTATATGGAAAAATATGTGCTGAACATTATGTTGAAGAATCGTCGCTAGACGAGATTAGGTCTAGAAGCCATCTGAAATATTATTTATAAGCTGACGTGCTCAGTCAGTGAAGTCAGTTGATATATATGTATGGGCGATACTGAGTGCTTGGCTACTGACAGTACATTATACAATTATTCTACATGAGTGCCCATGTAACATTGCAAGACCATTTATCCACTGTACTATGATGTATTATGCCAACCTGTGATTTGTCACTATCTGTGCTGTCGAGTGTGTACGTCCAATTAAACTTTAGAAAAGGTACACAGTCGTTGGTGTCGATGACTTCCAGACATACATGAGTGTGAGAAAAGAACATTTGTCAACACCACGAACCCTTATTAACATTCGCACATTATACACTCAATCCATGTCTACACACCACTGCGTAGGTCAAGTTGACATTCCATACACTACAGTGGAGCAAACAACACCATAGAGATCTTATCAACTGATGATGATGATGATGTCTGCTTCCATCCACTTATATCTATCTTTTGGTGGATATCATTAACGGGAATAAAATAGAGGACTTTATCAGTGACTAACATTGTAGATCAATTTAAGATACTTACAGATTACAAAACAAAATACACGAAAACAACTAAAACAGAATGTTGAACATTTTTCACACTTTTCTGTTAGTGTTTTCTAATTTAAAATTGACACTGCGTGCTTTAATCTGGGAAAAATGTACCACAGCTGAAGAAAAGTCGAGCTGCTTGACAGAAAAATAAAAATTGTTCCCCTCGCCCACTCCGACGTCCCATTGTGCTTGCCGGCCATGGCTGTCGCCCCGGTCGTTCTACTTTAAGGCCGGTTCTGCGAGTCACCATAACTGACTCACGTTAATAATAATCCAAATGGATAACCAGCGATTACATATTTTATAGAAAAATTCCACAAATTGAAAAGAATCTCTTCTGCGAAAACAGAATTTGTTAATGCGAGGCCATAGAATTTGTCACGTAAAAACTGAACAGTGTGTGCTATTGGTGAAAGGTTCCATTTAGCCAACGATTTATCAATAATATAGATGGTGTCGTAACGTCTCAGTGACTTTCAAAAGGTTTATGAGTAACAAAGAACAAGCCTGCTGCACTCCCACAAGCATGTTGTACCAGGGCACTAAGGACGTTGCACATCATTCATTCATTTAATCATTTATTCAATCATTCATTCATTTCCACTTTCGCTCCCTCTAGAGCAGCGGGCGGCAGGCGGTCAATCTTCATCTACTGGAAAGATCCCAGCTGATCATCTGGTAGATCTATTTGTGGGGGAGGGGGGAGGGGAACTATTTTTTTCTCACTTAGGTAAATTGCGTATTAGCCCTTTCCTTCTGGCACTTAAAAGTGCAGGGCCCCCCGTGTTTATTGGTCGTTTTAAATGTCATTTTGTTTTATTTATTTCTGGGGATAATAATAATAATAAAAACAGCCCCTTCAGTCATAACTGACTACGGGAATGCGCCCCTGAGGGTACAGCCCTCAGCTGCTTATTTTCCTGGTTTCGACGTTTTCTCCTCTCGTTTGCTTGTTGTGAGAGCTTCTTTTCAGCCAATCTGAGGTGGCGCCGCAGATAGCATCGCCACTTGGTGCTATCGGAAGCGTCATCCTCCCAGGTTGCAGGATTTATGTCCAGTGCCCTCATGTCTCTCTTGCATATATCATTGAATCTCAGCTGCGGTCGCTCAACTGTTCTTTTGCCATCGGCCATAGACCGTGGAAGATATCTTTCGGGATGCGACCATCTTCCATGCGGCGGACATGGCCACGCCAGCGTAGTCTGCGCTGTCTAAGCAGTGTTTACATGCTTTGAAGACCAGCACGTGACAACACCTCGACATTTGTCACTTTGTTTTTCTCCACGAAATACCGAGGATATGGCGCAGACGCCGTAGATGTAAGGTATTGAGCCTTCTTTCCTGCTTAGCATAGGTTGTCCTTGTCTCGCAGCCATATAGAAGTGTCCCGGTGACGCAGGCGTTATACACCGCAGCTTTGGTCTTCGTTGTGAGTTTAGATTTTCCCTTTCTGGGAATAAAACATAAACAAATAACACTTTTTGTGTGAATTAACAGTAACTGCTTACTGTTTAGACATTGTTTCATGTGTATCTAGTGGACACAAGTGAGTTCGTAAATTTTATTTGAGATAGGTCTTAGAAATAGTGGTCCAGTTAGAGTGAAGAATGATGGTGAAGGCTCTATGATAGAAAGGGGTAAGAAATAGATCGTTGATTCACAAGGTGTTGGAAAGAGTAAGGACAGTCTCTGAAATCGGGTATTTTCTCGTATTTGCCTGTCTTACGACAATTTTTATTTATAAAGATAGACTTCTGAATCTCTCCTGGCTAAACAATTGTTGCCAGTTTCCTAACACTCATGTACACACACCAATATGGTGCTACAAACACACATACGTGAATACAAACTACATATAACAGATATAGGAACTGCGTCGGCCAACACAGTAATAATAGGTTATGGTATTTATTATCATTAAACCAAAATCACAACATTTAGCATGGTACAGTCAAAGATCATAGTTACAGAAAAATACAAATGACAAGGCGGGAGAGGGGGGGGGGGTGGTGGTTTGAAGAGTAGTATCCCAATATGCCCTTCCCGCTTGCATAGACCCAAAAAAAAACCCAGCCCAAAGGCAAGTGTTATCAGAAAGAGATAATTTAACCCAAAAATAGATTAATTTATTCTGATAGGGGGGTTCACAATATTTGGTATGGGGTGTAGGAACAGAGTCCTAGTATTCTCCAAGTTATCCTTTGACTAAGCAGATTAAGGGAGGGGGAATAAGCAAAGGTAAGCAATCCCACTTAAAAAGAGAACAATACAAGGAATACAGTACCGGTATAAGGATATTTTCCAAGTAAAGAGAATTGTAAGTTTAGCTAATAGGTCTCATTCATTCATGCACGCTAGCGATGGCCATCACACATTTTCTCACACTTACTGATCGTAGAATCTGGCACTCCATAGAATAACACAAACAGCAATTAAATTACTCAATAAAAGGTATGAGTCTTTTCCTTCGTTTTCCAGCCCCAGATTAGCGGGTTTGGCGTTTAACAAATTGTCCCGTAATCGCTGGAAGGTGAAGCATTAGTGTTCCTTTTTGATTATTATTTAAAAGTTTCTATGGGATGGCACTGGCACAGGTAAAGTTATGAGAAGGTAGTGGTCTCCTGGATTTCACCGCTGGTGGTTGAAAACTTTTATAGCGTGATGACAAGGACTGAACAGTGAGGTATGATTTTCTTCGGGTTTTTTTTAAATCCAGTGAAAATTACGTGACTGTCAGTGTACATAGATGATATATTCTTTTCCACATCAGACCAGTAACAAATAAAATATATCGCTCTGGCAATTGTTCTTCTCCAGTTAATATTTACAGACTTTATTGATTTATGCTTTAAATGTTCTTGGGTTGCTTTTTCTCATGTAAATGTAGAGAGCAAGACTGCACGGGCCGCCACAAGATTATATTTAAATGTTCAAAAATTCAGGATGTTGAAGAACCGAGTCTGGAGGACTCTATAATTTTGCTGGGACGCAAAGGTGTATGATCATTCTATGTGAAAAAAATAGAAAACATGAAATCATATGCTCAATACGTATCATATTCTGACGCGCGATAAATTTACCGTTAAGACTATAGAATACACTCGCGTATTTAATTATATATATTTAAGAAAAACTCTCCGCGAGTCTAATGGTTAAAAATACACACACACACACACACACACCACACACACACACACACACACACATATATATATATATATATATATATATATATATATATATATATATATATATATATATATATATATATATATACAGAACTAAACTGTATTAATTGGTTATAAATCCTTTAACGCTTTAAAATTAATTTAAGCATCTATTATATTGGGAAATAACGTATAGATATATCATTTAATTTACAACTGGAAACTTTTGAGATGGGTTTATTTAATAGGTTTAAATTAACACAAAATCCAGTGAAATAAAATGAAAGAACTAGACCACTGATCACTTGAAACTAATATATTTTACCGTTGCACAGAATGAATTCACTGATTCAAAAGTGTTGTGATCCAGTGGATTCCATCTCATTGTAACATCGCCGGCAATGAAGAGGCTGACAGAATGGCAAAAGAAGGTTCACATCTACCTCAGCCTGATGCAAGCATAACTTTTGAGGAGGCAAAGAGTTTTATCAGAATCAGTTACAGAAACAAATGGAATGTAGAACATCCAGGGCACACACAGAATGATGCTTACTACCAGCTCCACAGAAGAGAACAAGTGGTAATCTTCAGACTCCGCACTGGCCACAACAGATTGAGATACCATCTATTCAACAAGCTAAAGATAGGAACTACCGATCAGTGTAACTGTGGCACTGATAAAATGACTGCTGAACATCTGCTTCAAAGTTGCCCCTTATGTGGTACAGAGAAAGTGCATATGGCCGACGCCAGCTCCTTTCGTGGAAAAGCTTTACGGGGATTCAAATAGCCTCAAACTGACTACTGATTTCTTTGAGAACATTCAAGTGGACGTCTGAGAGTGTACGAAGAAGAAGAAAAGAAGTTTAACGCCTTATTTGAAATCAGGGAACTTTCTGATTCTGCGCCGCCAGTCCCCGCTCTATTGCCCAACTCTCTACCGCTTAGACTTCCCCCGTTCTTCTCGTTCTGCGAGCGATTCTCTGGTTCACACTGAGGTGTTAAACGACAGCGGAAACTGCTTCGTCCGTTTTGGGGACCACTACTGCCTTTGATCGTATCCCGCTTTCCTCGTTGGACTTTGGCAACGCCCTACTAGGCAGGAAGAAAGAAAGGTGAAGGAGGTAGTTGATTTAGATCGCTCTAAGGTAAGGCAGAAGGCGTGGCTTAACCTCCCCTTTAAGACAAAGCGACATCCTGGATGCACACATGATAACGGTCTACATATTAATTAGCCCACGTTTAAGAATTCCACGTTTCTATTGTGCATGCTAATGAGCCCGCGTGGAATCCACGCTGACTATTGTGTTACACACAAATCCAGGGGCTGCGATGTTATTCGAGGCTACAATCCTATCATCTAACAATTCAGGGACTTCACTTTTCATACTATACGTACGTCACAGTGAGGATATCAATATTTAAAAATTGGAAGTGATTTTTCAATCATTATACATTGTTGACGAAAGTATCAAGTCAAAACAGGAAATGCAATGAACGCATAATAGTTCATCCATAGAAATAATACTTCGTAAAAAATATACCTAAAGATTTACAGAAAAGTAGAAGTAAATACATGTTAAAATGCCGATTTCCGATTTCCATTAACCGATTATGCGTCTGAATAAACATTGAATGCCGTGTTAACTCCTAGAATGCCCTAACGGCCACGAAACTTTGGTCAATGGGCGGATCTGAGAAATGTGGGAAAGTTTTAACAGGCAAAAGTGTATATATTGTTTACCAGAATCTGAGAGTATTTACGTTCCGGTAACATTCTAGTCTCACCTTTATCATTCATTCATTATTTATTACTCTTTAACTCCGAGAAGCATAAGCATTCATCAATTTCTTATCATACTGTTCTGTCATGTGTCATCAGTTCAAGATATTACGATGCAGGACCGGCCTAAGGCAAGGCGACAGGGGCGATCGTCCGGAGCGCTAAGGATTATGGGGTGCCGGAGTGGGCGAGAAAAGTATTTTTTCTTCATGAAGCTCCATTTTTCTTTAGCTGTAACTTTTTTTTTTTTTTTAATTTGATGATGAGAAATATCCCGTTCAACCTCTGATGTGTTATAATTAGAATATATATATATATTGTTTTCAATTCCAAATAATATGAATAACTGCCGATACGTGAAAGTGGCATCACATCTGTCAAATTATTGTAAACAGGTCAAAGCGAAATTACCTATTTTGCGTGGTTGTAAAAAAAAAAAAAAAAAAAATTATAATAACATAATAATAAACTGTGACAACAATTCGCTCAGGCCAAAGCATACAATGTAAATCTATCATGAGAGAATCCTTAACCCAAAACAAGACATATTTTTGACTTTACATTTTAAGCTGTTACCATGTTGTTTTTGTTGTTTGTTGTAAGTAATAACTAACTAAAACTAATCGGAAATTTTATTCCCGAATCTTGCTTAATAATCTAGTAGTTTAATTATCTTTCGATATTAGAAGTGTGGGGGAGGGAGCGTATGTCAAACCACTTACCCCTGACGCCGAATGTCCCAAGTCTGGTCATGTTCCCTCGCCTTCTTTATTTATTAAATGTCCGTCCCACAAAAATATTTATAGAATGTGTGGTTCCTATATACTGTACACGCATTGGGATTCTTGCTGGTACTACTGAGTTCGTGCACTGTGCTGAGATCCCCCTTGTGTGATCTAAGGGAGGAGATCGGAGCACTGTTGGAGTCGTCCGTGTGCAATGAAGATAGTCCTTCAAACCAAACCAAACCAAACCAAACCAAACCGTCTCAAGTCACCTTCCCCGTGTGTTTTTCTGTCTTGCTGATTTCTCTTACACTGGAGATTAAAGAACAAGGACTGCCTGCAAAATCCGACGCCACCGTTAGTCCTCTTGTTCCCTGGTATTTGTCTGGTTCATTCTGGCGATCTTGTTATAATATTTTAATCCTTCTATTCATTGCAGTTTGTGACTTGTTGGTTGTTGTTTTTATTGTTCTCCTGTTTCGGGACCATACAATAGGCCTGCCTTGATACTTAAGCTTATTTACTTAGTCTTTCCTATTCTACCTTGTGGTGTAGAGGTTTGCCAGAGAGGGCCATACTATCCTATCGGCTGTCTTCTTCCTGGCCTGGTTTCAATCTACTCCTCCGTCATTCAGAGATTGTCTAATGTTGTCCTCTCAGCAAACTCTGGGTCGTTCTGGAGGTCTGGATCCCTGGCATTTGGTTTCGCATATTTGACGTGGTAGCCGATTTTCTCCAATTCTGCAGACATGGCCATATCGTCGTAATTGGGACTGGGTTTTGAGGCCATGCCGTACCGTCTGGTCGTGGACCATGTCTCTTCTTGTTACTTCAACCACTTTCCACAGATATCTCATTTCTGGCTTTTGTAGGTTGTAGTCATTGCCCATGATTCGCATTGATAGGTCAAGAGATACTTAAGCTAAAGATTCTTATTCTTGAGTTCGACTTAGTTCTTTCAATTTCCATTAATTTATGAATGTAATGAAAGCTCTTCTAGCCTTATGTATCATTGTTTTGATACCAGTGTATGTTTCTTCAACTTTGTCGATGTTATTAATTTTTTTGAAAATGTCCAAAAACTGGGTCACTTTAACCCGCACGTGAAAATTGCCATTGTTGCTGCAAAAACTCGTGGTTTTGCAACACGCCCCACTAGTTCAAAAGGTGAAAAAGTGAGTTGAATTTAATGCACGTGGAAAATGATCATCGGTAAAGAGTGTTCACCGTTGGTATGCAATAAATCAGTATGACAAGTGGTGGAAATGATCATTGCATTAGCCATGCCACCAAGGAGAAGTCTCAGCACTGTAGACCATGGTCGAGCCATGGCATGGATTCAGGATGGTCAATCTGTTCGTCATGTTGCAAGACGTTTAGCGGTGTCCCACTCTACCATTCAGAGACTTCTTGAGAGATTTCAAGCTACCGGACATTTGGAAAATCGACCCTGCTCACGAAGAATTATATAAACCTTGTCTAAACTGAATGGCGGCTCTTAACTTTTGTCCATTAGTATATTTCTCATCTTTGTCACCTGCTTGTAACTGTGGCTGGCGAAACGTCTCGCGTTTCTATTTTACCATTAATTAGTATAACTGAATTCATAACATGTTTCTTCTGGGTTTTTAAAAAATTGCTTTTGTCTGTCAACGTTATCTTTATAGTGTGAATAGTGTTCTATTTTTTAACTGTCAGCAATCTATGGTGATGATCCATCCCGATGAATTAGACAGAGCCGGCAAACTTGCATGGAAAGTGTTTTTAAAAAAAAACCACAGTACACAGTACATATATTTCTTTTCTATATTCCAGCATTGCCAGTCTTTCTAGCAGTTCTCCCCATGGGGATGAGTTTTTATTGCCATGCAAATAGGAAATAGCATGATTATCAGCATTTTGTACTATGCTGTAAAGCAAGATATTTTAATAAAAGAATCCATCATTTTACAAAGCCCAATACCAGTATCAGATAGCTGTCGTAAATTTATTTTGAGAGAAAGAGTCTTAGAAATAGTGGTCCGGTTTAGAGTGGAAAATGATGATGGAAAGCTCCGTGATAGAATATGTAGAGATTAAATAGTTGCTTCACAGCGTGCTGGAGGAGAGTAAAGACAGACTTATTTACGACAAATCGTTTCTCTCAATCTTCTCTTCCACTCTCCCGGTCAAACAATTATTTGCCAGTTTTCCAGACACACCTCTGCGCGCACACCGATTTGGTGTTTTCAAACACACAGACGACGTAGATACAACTATATTAAACGAATAGGGGAAAAGTTGGGCTTTGGGTATCTCCAACACAGTACTAAATGAGTTTATGTGATTTTATTCACCTTAAACATCAATCACTAACAAATATCAGGTATTACATAAATTATCATAAGTACACAAATGCAAATAACAAGTTTGGGAGGGGTGAAGAAGATTGGTATCGACTAAGCCCTTCCCGCTTATTAGACAAAGATAATCCCAGTCCAGAGATAGATAATATCAGGAACATGGATACGTTAACCTAACAGTGAAGTTAATTGCTCTGAAAGAGGTGTTACAAAGTTAGGTATAGGTGATAGGAAAAACCCCTGTTCTTCCCAACTGTTCTTCCCTTTACTAAGCAAATGGAAAGGAGGGGGGTTTAAAACAGAGTTAACCAATTATCACCTCCCCCTTAAAGGAACAGTGCAGGGAGTACAGAAAAATTATATTACCAGGCAGGAAGTTAACAAAAGGGTTACAAGAGAAAAAAAGATTAAATTTCCTGTCATTCATGCACACGCGTGAGGATCCACACTCATATATTCACACACACACTTACCGAATGCAGCCTCAGACGTTCCATAAAATTATATAAAAACAGCAAGTATTCCTTTGACATGTGAAACTATCTAGCACTTCGATGTCCCGCCCCAGATGTTTGCGAGGTTTTGCTGGTAACAAATATTCTCACTTATCGCAAGACTTGAAGACTAAGAGTTCTTGTGTTTTTATTATATAAAAAAAGGAGTCTATGGGATGGCCCTGACACAGTTCGGCACAGGGGTGAAAATGAAGTGGTCTCTTTTAATCTTCCGCTATGGTAAAATTCCTTCAATGCGTGATGATAGTAACTGACCGGAAAGTTTTATTAAATCCAATCGAGGAAAAACTAGGCTCAATCACAGTCAGGAAAATATGTACTCTCTCACAGTAAACAGTAAATGTATTATCGCTACTGGCGATGATTACCTTCCAGTTTGTCTTACTGATTTGAAATGGTAATTTGACGATTGTTCTTTTAAATGTTCTTGGGTGGGCTTTATTTCATTTAATTATGACAGCTAGGTCGCAAAGGACCGCCACAAAGATTATATTTAAAAGAAATGTTTCTTCAATATGACTGGAAGTTTATAGGATGATTCCTTTATTTCTTTCTTTATTTAGCTGGGACCGCAGGTTACGATCACTCTGTATGAAAGAAAAAAAACATGTAACATACCGAAAAATCAAGCGCGATAAATTTCCCGTTAAGTCTATAATACACTCGAGTATTTAATTATGTATTTAATAAACACTGCGCGAATTCTAGTGGTTAAAAACACACATCTATGAAACTAGGACTTAACTGAATTTATTAATTATAAATTCCTTCGCGACTTTAAAAGTGAATTTAAGCATCTATTATCTTTTGAAATAATATAATAGATAGATCATTATATTTACAACTGGAACTATTGAGATGGTTAAATTTAATAGATTTAAATTAACACAAAATCCATTGAAATAGAATGACTGGACTAGACCACTGATCACTTTACACAATATATATTACCGCTTTGCACAGAATAGAAATCACTGCAATATATATATATATCCAGGGGAAAATCTATAACAAGATTTCAATAAAGCTAGTGCTTCTGTAAAGGTCTGGCCAGCGAGTGATAAAATGTCTATTCTTCATGGTCTATTTATCTAAAATGGAATGTAAGTTGAGTGGGACATGAGAAACTTGACAGCTTTTTTCATCCCAGGAACTTTTGGGGATCTGACCGCCAAATCAAGGAGAGAAGCCGCCCCCTGGTTTCCGTATCTCCGCTCGCTGCTGCCCGTTTCGGCTTTCCCCGTTCGCTTTCCCTGCGATCGGTTCTGCGGTTGGCACCGAGGCGCGAAAATAGCGGCAAGAAACTGCGTCTCGTATCAGGGACCACTACTGTCTTTGATAGCGCCGATAGTCTCCCCTGAAATCCCTCAGTCTGTCTCTTTGATCGTGGTCGCATTATCTGTTTGATTCTGGCAACGCCCCCCCCCCCCCCCACTGGCCAAGTTAGTTAAAATACCTGCCTATGATTGTTCAAGAGATGTTAGTGGGCGTGATTTAATCTCTCCTTAAATCAATGCGATGACCAGAATGAACGATAGGTAAACTGTCCGCATATCAATCAGCAAACGTGTTTGCCCTCTGTGTGGAACAGTTGCATAGCTAATGAATTCACGTGAAAAGAAGTCCCGTATGACAAGAATTACAACACTATTCAGGGTCAATCCGGGTCAGCTGAGTTCGTCCATCACAATAACGAGAGAGTTCCTTGAACCCACCGTGCAAATGGATCACTTTCAATGATCTACTGGTCTTCCTTCAAGTTTTATTCAAGGTTAGGTATATACAAATTTGATAGAACGTTCGTATTTTATATGCTTGTTACAGTTTCTACAGTGTTCAGCAAACGAATGTCTCTTGCAGAATTTCTGCAAGAAAAGCAGAATTTGTTGCCCCATGAGTTTTATATTCAGATGAATTTGTGTCATGTACCATTTCAGACGTCTTATCTCCAAAAACATACACTATTAGGGGCTTAAATCTCTTAATCGCAGCATTAACTATCTTTGTTCCACTACCCGTACGCAGTCCTTGGTCTAGAATCCTCAGGGAAATAGAGGCAGAGCTGGACCAAAATCACTTGGTGAAGAGAAATGGAGACAGAAGTGAAAATGAGGAGGAAAACATAGAAAGTACTTGAGATGATGGCACGTGACAGGAGGACTTTGCATGTGTTTGTTGAAGACATATGTTCCTTGGGGAGCTAAAGGGTATTGATTGTGCCGTACGAGGCGACAAGAATTGTGTATCTGCACCTGTATGATCACATTGTTTAAAAAATATCACCATATAGAGCTATTAAATGAATAGTTGCTGAATCACCTTCAGCTGGGAACTCAGAAAATACGAGTCAATATTTCATCACAGAAGAGGCGGGAGTATAATAAGTTCATGACAGCTTAGATGATCTCAGTTGTTATGCTTGCTTTTCTTTAAAATCCTGTGAGGCTCACTGAAACAGAGGCATCATTCTTCTATCTGCCAAAGAGTAATCTTGAGCTAAGGTTGATACCTTTGAAGACCCTCATTTTTATACTTTAAGTTTGGCAAGTATTGGACCACTATTACTAAGCAAGGGAGGCAATACAGTCACAGCAGGGAACCTGCATCAAGCATGCAATGCTCTACCAGCGGTGGTTTATGTAGCAATATATTTTATACTAATGTAAAAGCCCGCCATAAGACGGGAATTAAATTCAAAAGCACCAATACCTAACGGCAATTTTACTTATTCAAAAGTATTAGAAGAAAAAACCACTGTTCATCACCACAGTACACGAGAACTACGTAGCAGCAGCGAGGATCCCAATGTGTGTACATACGGGATCACACATTCAATAAATATATTTTTGTGCACACCGTCATTTGCGCATTCTTCTTTGGTAAGTGTCGTGTTACTATTTTCGAGGGAGTGTAACCGAGCTGGTTACGGCATCAATTTGAAGATATGTGCCCGCGTCAGTTGAATGCGGCACTAGTGGTTATATTGAATTTATGTAGTCAGCGTTAATCCTTCATATGTTGTGGTCGTTCAAGTGCTAACTGGCGTTCCGCCAGAGATCGTAATACTTGACCTTTTGTTATTTTTTCAACCCAGGAATGTTCTTCCCTTTGAGTTTGGTGATAGGCAAAACAGTTTTAGCACAACAACGTATAATCCACAAGAAATTATTGTAAAGTTCCACAAACAGCAATGTAGAAAAATTCAATTAGAGTTTATTGATGTAATTAGACAAACACTGTAAATTTCACAAATGATGATTGGTTATCCGATATGAAAAAATATGTAATCCAACTGAATAATGTAGGTACATCCAGATAGAATAATATATGTATATCTACAAGAAATAATTTACTGATTTGTTTACTCAAAAACTTGTCTTGGTATCCTCAAAGACGAAGTTCTCCTAAAGCTATCAGTAAAAATCCTCTAGTCTAAAATATTGGTATCCTTGGAATCATAAGTCCTGAAATCGCTACCTATCGCCCACAACTCTTCTATTTATACTATTTCTCCTTTTTCCCCGCCTTTTTTCACACGACCCGTCCTTTTTTTCACACGACACAATAATTAACATTTGCACTCCGTTCCTCAGCTTTTCGACCTTTTTGCACACGACAATCTGTTATTTCGACTTTATTTTCACATGTGTGATCTTTTCCAACTTAACAATAGGATAAAAAAAAAAACCAGATCACACAAACATTCATTTCCCACTTTCGCGCTTATAAAACCCATTCATTATTATCTGGGACTGACCTACGTTTACCCTGTCAGAGCAGTAACTGCCAACTGAACTCTGAATGAACACTGCGTTTTGTGTAAAAACGTCTTATTTGCTTTTAAGGTCTGTCATTCTTACCTGTAGCATTTTCTAGCACATATAAATGCTTATCGTGAAGTAGGAGGGACAAAGCTAGCGTGAAAGGTCAAGCGGTCACATACGTCCCTGGCCACACAAATGTATCCCAGAGGGAGACATTTGCGTACTATCAACTAAGTACCTCATGCTAGTGACTGTTATAAACGACTAGGTCTAACCTATTGGTAGAGTCTCTCAGAGAGAAAAAAAAATAAAAAAATAAATAAATAAATAAAATAAAAATAATAATAAATATTTTGTTCGTAAAACGAGGGATCCCAGTATATTTATAATGCGTAAAACGGGGGATACATAAAATTTGTTAATACACTTCGCCATTGAACAGTATTGATGTACACTACTTCTTAACAATATCAATATGAACAACGCTGTGCGTTAGTCATCACCATAATGATAACATACTTAATGATAACATTTAAATAAAAAAATTAAAAAATTAAAAAAAAAAATAAAAAAAATAATCGCATACGATTTTCATGGGTTGTGCAAACAACACAAATAAAAACAAAACAAAAAAAAATACTTTGGCAATATTTAACAGAATTGACTAATATTCATTTAGTATTTAACAATCTTAAAATGTAGTAGCTGCAACGAACATCAGCCTAACAGCATAGAACTAATGGTCAAACATCAGACCTTGGGACGCAAAAAAAAAAATGTAATATACGAGCTCGTATATATATTATGACATGGGAATATACATACATGGCAATGTTAATCTATAAATTTATTATTTAAAAAATATGAACTGGAGCTGTACGCTCTCGTAACTGTCAATATAGAACGTGGTAAATATAATACAATCATATGATACAGGCGACCCCAATCCTGCCACTGCGGTCAGTGATTTACCAGGATGTATATGGGTCTTAAACACCAAAAATCTTGACAAGTTTGATGAACTGTCTATGTGTCTATATAAATATAGCATTATTAATCTGGTTACATGGAGTTACAAAGTATTTATTTAAAAATGTCTCTAATCTCCAACTTATGTAATAGTCGTTACTATGAGGGAGGACAACTATACCGATACAAAAAATTATCGGGTGTTGGAGTATGAACTATCTCAGTTACCCTGAACAAAGTACCAAACTGTTTATAGGTTCGTCATCAAATATAAAATCCGCATACAAATGCAAGTTCATAATAATGGACAACAATTTGTCAAGAAAATATACTGTAGCGTTCCGCTTACAACGTGACAAATGGTCAGAAAAATACAAGTACATCAATATGTGATGTTTATTTCTCAATACAAGGGATAATGGACAACAAGATGTCAAGAAAATATACTGTAGCGTTCCGCTTACAACGTGACAAATGGTCAGAAAAATACAGGTACATCAATATGTGATGTTTATTTTTCAATACAAGGTATAATGGACAACAAATTGTCAAGAAAATATACTGTAGCGTTCCGCTTACAACGTGACAAATGGTCAGAAAAATACAGGTATATCAATATGTGATGTTTATTTCTCAGTTCGAGGTTTATCAACATGTGAACATATCCGTTATCATGTTAGCGATTTCCCATGAAATCGTCATGGTTTGCATGTAACAATGTAGTATTTCGCCAATCCGCGAACTGTGTTGATTAGCATATAAGTTTTACCCAACTTGCAAAATGCACCAAGTCAAATTTTAGGTGAAAATATATATATATGTCTCAGTTATTTAGTGGAGTGGGGTGTATATTGGGATAAATGACGGAGTATGGTTTATCACCGTGGGAGGGTGTTGAGGATTGTGCGCGATTTTCCAGTACTCATTCAGCTGAAGTGGTTCGTGGTGCAACCATGCGAATGCTGCAGACATTCACATGCTTGCAAACCCCGAAACAATCCTCAACAGAGGGGAACGACTGTCAGTCATGGGAATGTACTCGGGGGTCTTAGGGGCGTTAGCTGTGTCAGTGGGGGTAACAATGTCCTCATTATCTTTTACCGATGTCCGCTGTGGACATCTCATCTTCTTGTACATATGGTAGTTATACACAAAACAGCTTAACATTTAAAACACCAATTATGCTAGGCAAAATCAATAGTCCTGACACTCTAGTGTCTCACTGAATTAAGGAATGCGAGAAGGGTGAAGGGGTTTCCCAGACTACGAAGAAGTATTTATAGAATTTGATAGACACGTCAACATAGGTAAATTCCTTTTGAAGTGGGGGATGCTCGGAATAGTGCGTCGATTTAGAAACGGTCCGTCTGTGATGAAGCATGTCGGAGAAGGTGACAGGAAATGAAAAGGCGTTTGGATGTGTAGGGAAGAATAAATTTGACGTCTGATTCGTCATATATATGTGAGAAAGGGTCGTTGGCTTGAATAATGTGAGAAGCCATATACGATCATTCAGGTAAACAGCATCATTAATAAAAATCGTCATTATAAAACGGCCTTTCCATAACACAAAAGGAAAACTGTGAGTAAACACATTAAAAAAGAAACTCTCATGTGTCACAAAGGAAAAATATGTGTGTGCGTATAGTATGTTTGCTTTTGTCACTAAATTCATCAAGAAGGGAAAAAACAAAAAAATAAAAACTGTTGTAAAGCATAAGTCCTATTATAAAGATTTTCAAAGGCAAAAGTGGTGTAATTTGTACAGTGGGTACTCTTCTAATCATAAAGATTTCGTACCTAACACTTGTAAACAAAATTTTTTTATAACTAGAGAACTGAGATAATTTAAAGTTCTGTTTAACCTGGATAATATAGTGTTATAGAATGTTTGGAAAAGTTCTTCAATTTCTTGACATAGCGGTGTAAAAGATGTAATGATAATGACAGTCCATGTCGACGAAGAATCTGAAATAATTGTATACAATTAAAACACAGTGGTGTGACGCCATAATAACTTGTTAGTATATGTGGGTGTTGCAGACGTCGTAACTATCAATATCGTCAGTATCATCAGTATCATCAGCAGGATCTTGACTGAGGCTGACATCTTTCTGAAAAAATAAAATTTCCTACCAAAAAAAAAAAAAATGGACACTAGTGACTTTAGATGATGGGGGTAACGAGGGAGAGTGCTATTTGTAGAGAGAGAGCACTCGTTGGGTACTTTAGCTGGGGTAGTACCTTTTGTTATTAGAGAAGATTGATTCTCCAATAAACTAATAATCGTTGAACTGGACGTTTACGAATGTTGACATGAGGAACTTGGCGATTTCCCTCAAGGTAGCTTTTGTCAATCGTTGATCACAAGAGGATGGCGCATTTCGCACCGTCGAGTGGGTGGTGGCTGCAGCCGTCGAGGGCAAGGACGAAATAGTGTTGAAATGGTGCACCTCATGCTGCGTGTTGTGGGGCTGTCTGCGTTTTCTTCGCAATTTCATACGTACTCGTATGTGCTCCTGAGGTAACCTCACAAACTTTGTTGACGGTGGTGAGTCATCTGTTGATCCAGAATATGGGCGCTTGTTTGCTGTGCGAGATTCAGTGTTGTCTGGACTGTTCATGCTTTCGTGGTCACTCTCGGGATCTGCTGTATCTAGGTCAGATTCGTGTCTCAATGGAGGTGGTGGAAGAATAATATCTTCCTCAAGTGTGCATGTACCGCTGTCTGCGTTTTCATCATTAGGCGGTGCTGTGTGTCGAGTATCATTATCTTGTTCAGATGTGTTCCGTTCTGCTTGTGAAACAGCGTTGTTTGTGTGTTCGTCGCAATTTCTATTGTTGCTCTCTGATTCTCTGCGGCAATATGTATTTATGTTCTCAGATTCTCTGTGTGAGGTTTTAGACATATCTGTGGAATGAAAGTGGTTCAATGTGGCTTTATGTATGGGTCTGCCATTAGATAAAACTGGTGGTGCTATCGGGCGATGAGTAGCTTTCTTAATTTGTGCTGCATGAGCTTTGGTGACTATGTTTTTCTCGTCATCTTGTTCAAACGCATTTATCACCAACTTGAAATTGTTCTAATTTAGCTCTTTTATCATGTTGTTTCTGCCATTTCTTGAAGGCTTTCTGTGCATTACGATTAGCTATCTGATGTGCTCTATACTTCTCTTGTAGTATGACTTCGATGGGATTTTCACCTTGATACTTCCTCTGAGGTTGCAGGAGATTATCTAATGGGAAAGTAGGTTCACTGGTCGTGGGCTGTTCAAATCTGTAGTATACTTGTCCTCTGGGTTCCATGGTATGTCTTCTGTCATCAAATGTTCGCTTCACATAATCACTGGGATTGCGACGGGGGTCGCGTAGGTAGTATGTTGGGGCTGATGAGGGGGTAGGGAATTATGGTTGTGATCATGTGAATAACGTTGCGAACACCGATGTGTTGTTTCTGTGTAGTGCGGATAGGCTCTCATATCATCCTTGTTTCTTTGTTTCTTCTTGACTGTGTCTTCATACTCCTCTTGCATCACATCGATCAGAGGCTGTATTACTTCCTTCTTTTCTTCATTGTCTGACTTCGATTGCGATTTGCCTGCTCTATTCTGTGTCTCTTCATGTTTTCTTCATCTAACATTTTTGTTAGAACCAGATCTATTTCAATTCTTGTTTCTGGAAAGTGTGTATGATATTTTTGCTCTAGCAGTCTCCATGCTAGTCCCCTTGATAAGTTAAAATCAGGCCGTTCTATGATGGATTCTATCACCGGTTTCAACTCCTCCATGTTTGGTTCATCCACTTTAACCATTTTCTTACTCGTGTCATTCACTTCTTCTCTCACTTCTTTTCCCAACTTTTCCACCATTTCGCACCTCTCCGTGTATTCTAACTCATCCTCCTCATCTGACGATACCCCGTCTGAGTAACTTGATGAATCTGAGAACACGGGTCTTTCCACTATTTTATTTCCCCAGTAATTAAGTTCCTCCATTACTCTCACCACAAGTCTGCAAATTTCTTCCTTCCTTTCTGATAAGTCTGTATCAAACTTCTTCTCCAGAAATCTCTGTACATATTTTAGTACTACTGTGTCAGGTTTAGCTCCCTTCAGTTCGTCTTTGAGTGCTATCTTCATCTCCTCTGTGCTTACACCTCCCTGTTTCGTCTTCTGTACTGTTCTTGTACGCCTATAAGATGTATCCATGTCCTGTACTTCTTGTGGATCTGTTTTGATAAGATTCCCTCTTACTGCTGTTCCCATACGCCTGCATGATGTGTCAGTGTTAAGGTCAACATCTGTTTGTGTTGCTGAAACTGCAGCTTTATTCTCTGTTTGTGTTGCTGAAACTGCAGCTCTATTCTCTGTTTGTGTTGCTACACTTATCATAGTTGTTTTCTTCACCTGTGGTTCTGGGTCATTGACCTGACTTGACCTGTCAACGTTTGTTTGTGTTGCGACACAAATCATCTGTGTTTTCTTCACTTGTAGTTCGTGTATTTCTTTAGGTTGACTATTGATCACGGGGGCCCATCGTGTGTCACTTGATGTTACAAAACCGACCTGGTGATGTATGTTAGGTGGTGTTCTCCATTGCTTTAGAGGTCTGATATGTGCCCTTAATCCATCTTCTGTTGTTATTATACACGTTTGTTGGTCAGTCGTTGTAACATTATTCACTTCCCATATCTTTCGTTGTTTGATTCCGTTGATAAAATTTCTAACAGCTATGCGACAATATCTTTTATTGAGACTGTTCCAGTGGCTGTCGACAGTGGCTGTGCGACCCGTTTTGTTGCTATTGTCTCGATACGTGATCTGGGATCTTCTATTGTAGTTACGTGGTGTGCTCTCTGATTCACTCCGGCAATATGTATTGTGGCTCTCTGGTTTTCTCCGGTAATATTTATTGTTGATCTCTGGTTCTCTACGGCAATATGTATTGTTGATGTCTGCTTCTCTCTGGCAATATGTATTGTTGCTCGTATATCTGTGTCTGTTCATTAGCCATCTCCTAGATGTGTTAGAATCGCCCGTGAAGGGGGTTATAACCGAGCGTATTTGGTTATATTTATTATAGTGATCTACTTTGGATAGCGTGTCTGTTATCCGTTGCAACGCGGTCATCGTGGGTTCGGCCTCTACAGGTAAGGGTACGTTAGCAGGATGAACGTTTGCCTGTTGCATTTCCTGTTGCTGTTGTAGCTGCTGTGCATATAACGTATGTTGTTGTTGCTGTAGTGTATATAACGCCTGTTGTTGCTGCAGTTGTTCTTGACTTTCATCCATTAGTGATTATGCCTGTCTGCTTTTACCAAGAAAAAAGGGCAGGTCACGGCGCCAATTTGAACATGTAACCGAGCTGGTTACGGCATCAATTTGAAGATATGTGCCCGCGTCAGTTGAATGCGGCACTAGTAGTTATATTGAATTTATGTAGTCAGCGTTAATCCTTCATATGTTGTGGTCGTTCAAGTGCTAACTGGCGTTCCGCCAGAGATCGTAATACTTGACCTTTTGTTATTTTTTCAACCCAGGAATGTTCTTCCCTTTGAGTTTGGTGATAGGCAAAACAGTTTTAGCACAACAACGTATAATCCACAAGAAATTATTGTAAAGTTCCACAAACAGCAATGTAAAAAAATTCAATTAGAGTTTATTGATGTAATTAGACAAACACTGTAAATTTCACAAATGATGATTGGTTATCCGATATGAAAAAATATGTAATCCAACTGAATAATGTAGGTACATCCAGATAGAATAATATATGTATATCTACAAGAAATAATTTACTGATTTGTTTACTCAAAAACCTGTCTTGGTATCCTCAAAGACGAAGTTCTCCTAACGCTATCAGTAAAAATCCTCTGATCTAAAATCATGGTATCCTTGGAATCATAAGTCCTGAAATCGCTACCTATCGCCCACAACTCTTCTATTTATACTATTTCTCCTTTTTTCCCGCCTTTTTTCACACGACCCGTCCTTTTTTTCACACTACACAATAATTAACATTTGCACTCCGTTCCTCAGCTTTTCGACCTTTTTGCACACGACAATCTGTTATTTCGACTTTATTTTCACATGTGTGATCTTTTCCAACTTAACAATAGGATAAAAAAAAAAAACCAGATCACACAAACATTCATTTCCCACTTTCGCGCTTATAAAACCCATTCATTATTATCTGGGACTGACCTACGTTTACCCTGTCAGAGCAGTAACTGCCAACTGAACTCTGAATGAACACTGCGTTTTGTGTAAAAACGTCTTATTTGCTTTTAAGGTCTGTCATTCTTACCTGTAGCATTTTCTAGCACATATAAATGCTTATCGTGAAGTAGGAGGGACAAAGCTAGCGTGAAAGGTCAAGCGGTCACAGGAGTACATATAAGGGAAACAATACAATTAATGTCTAACTTTCAACCAAAGTTGCATCCCTTAGCGTTACGCACTGACAGAAAAAGCTGGGATTTTATATCTAGAGGAATGATGAGGTTGCCAGTCCCAGGCTTAATCTCAAATTAGTGGCCGTGTACGACATGACTGCGTGAGCAATCGTCCGTTTCTGACTTTGTCTCATCAGAGACCCCATGGAACTACACGGGAGGGAGGGAGGGCATATGTTATACCCTAAATGTGCCTAGAATAGTCAATATGTATAATATCCCAGCTTTTTCTGTCAGTAACGCTAAGGGATGCAACTTTGGTTGAAAGTTAGACATTAATTGTATTGTTTCCCTTATATGTACTCTCCCGAAAATAGTAACACTCGACAAAGAAAAGTGCGCAAATGACGGTGTGCACAAAAATATTTATAGAATGTGTGATCCCGTATACACACATTGAGATCCTCGCTGCTGCAACGTAGTTCGTGTACTGTGATGATATACAGTGGGTTTTTTTAATACTTTTGAATAAGTAAAATTGCCGTTAGGTATTGGTGCTTTTGAATTTAATTCCCGTCTTATGACGGGCTTTTACACTAGTAGAAATAAATAAGTTCCTTTTGCCGTCTCTTCCTAGCGCCATTGTCATTTCTTTTCTTTTTTTTGACTCGGACTTTTTTTGGTGTATGCTCGAAAATGGCAAATCAACTCAAATGTCAAGTCAGTCCTATTGTATGGCTGTGAAACATGGAGAACAACCTATGAAAAACAAAACAAGAAGTTACAGACTTAGGTAATTGCGTAGAATAGGATTTAAATGGAATGACTAGATTAATAAAATGGAACTTATGACCAGGCATGTGCCAGTGGAACAAGATATGACAAGACACTGGAGATGGGTAGGCCGCACATCGAGGAATGCTGTTGATAGCGTTATCAGGCAGTCCTTGTTCTGGAATCCACTGGGGTAAGTGAAGCAGATGTGTACTGAGATCACTTGGAGACGAAAACTGGAGACAGGCACTAAAATGATGATGAAGAAGTGGTAAGACATTAAGCGGAAGGCACGTCACGTCAAGACTTGGCAGACGTTGATTGAAGGCTTATGCCCCTTGGGAAACTCAAGTGTTGGGAATAAATATGATCGAAAATACGCATACCTCAAAATCGATTGATACTAGTGATTGACCTCATTTAAAACAATCACTGTTTTGATTTATTACGAATGAATCAACAATGAATTATATCAATAATAAGTATATTATTGAAGAAATGTTAATCTAACACGTGTCCTATACAGTATGCGAACTGACACCTTCTACAGAATTCAATATGTAAGTATAGAGGGTGTGTGTGTGTGTGTGCGTGCGCGTGTGTGATTTCACGAAGTACCTGCCACGCTGGGCATCAAAAGACAATAGGGACGAAATCAGATCAATGCTTAATGAAGGGATAATTTAACGGGTTGTGTCAGGTGTTTAATAGTACTTAGTGTGGTGCAATTATGTAGAAATATTGAGTAGCCCCTTCCCTTCCTCGGGTGAGCCCTGAGCAAACAGTTTGGCTGGCTCTTACCCCCCTCCCTCCCAACCCCTCCCCGACAGAACACGTACGTGTACTCGTGCATATTTATTTGAGTGTGTATGTATGTTTATATGTAATGAATGAGCAATCTATCTATCTATCTATCTATCTATCTATCTATCTATCTATCTATCTATCTATCTATCTATCTATCTATCTATCTATCTATCTATCTATCTATCTATCTATCTATCTGTGTCTATCTATCTATATATCTGTCTGTATGCCTATCTGTCTATCTATCTATCTATCTATCTATCTATCTATCTATCTATCTATCTATCTATCTATCCATCCATCCATCCATCCATCCATCCATCTATCTATCTATCTATCTATCTATCTATCTATCTATCTATCTATCTATCTATCTATCTATCTATCTATCTATCTGTGTCTATCTATCTATATATCTGTCTGTATGCCTATCTATCTATCTATCTATCTATCTATCTATCTATCTATCTATCTATCTATCTATCCATCCATCCATCCATCCATCTATCTATCTATCTATCTATCTATCTATCTATCTATCTATCTGTGTCTATCTATCTATATATCTGTCTGTATGCCTATCTATCTATCTATCTATCTATCTATCTATCTATCTATCTATCTATCTATCTATCTTTCTTTCTTTCTTTCTATCTATCTGTCTATCTCTCTGTCTTCCTATCTATCTATTTATCTATCTATCTATCTGCCTGTCTATCTATCTATTTATATGCCTGTCTGTCTATCTGATATGTGTCTGTCTTTGTCAATCTGTCTGTCTGTCTATTTTTCTATCTCTTGTCTGTCTGCTTGCCTGTATGTCCGTCTGTCCATCTATTTATTTATCTTTCCAGCTACACTCACCCATTTTTTCTCGTATATGTCTGTCTATATGCCTAGTTGCCTTTCTGTCTCTCTCATGTATGTCTGTAGTGACGTCAGCGTTTTAATTAATACTCCAGGCAGCGAACACACCCCACATTTTACAATACCCCAATATTGCAGATATTACTCCATTCCCAGTTTGTTTACCTCAGCGCACAAAAGCCGGTTCTTGGGCAAGAAACTAATAATGTTAGCAAGCACAATCTTGCATAATATCACGTCGCATTGATGGTAAGTCTATATTTGTTCTCTCGTGTTCTCTAACAAGAACCATTATTCAACCAGTGAAATTAGCGCGGGAAAAACACATGTAAACACAATTATCACTGTGTCCCACGGACGATATCAGATTAACTTCTGCCACGACCGTTTTTCTGTTCTGGTTGCCACTTGTTATAAATTACGAGGATTGTTTTATCACAGGGGTCCTATACTTAAGTACGTCGAGGTTCATAATGATAGGGTGTTGACGTCATGCGAACTAAATTGGATAAAAAAACATGCGTCCATGATATGCTGTTTAGGGTTACAGATTTCTGAGGAGGGGCGTGGTTAAGTTAATTGGCTCAGATAATTAGTTAACAGTGCTTTTGCGGGACTTTCTGAGACCCTCCCCGATCCACAATAATAAAACAATTAGGGCCTTTAAACGTGCAAGAAGGAAGGAGGGGTGGGTCTTATTCTTCCTCTTCTTCTTCTTCATCTTCATACACTTTCAGACATCAAGTTTAAATAAAGCAAAGGTCAGCCCGAGACTGTTTAAATCTCCATATAGTTTGTCTAGAAGTGGTACTGCCGACGGCCATATGTACTCTCTCTGTTCTTCACATGCTGAGCACCTTTGTAACCTCATTATTGTATCTGTGCCACAGTTACCCTCATCAGTAGTTCCCATCTTTAGCTTGTTGAATACATGGTATCTCAACCTTGTGTGGTATATGAGGCGTTGGA
Organism: Oreohelix idahoensis; assembly: GCA_024509875.1. Classification (NCBI taxonomy): domain Eukaryota; kingdom Metazoa; phylum Mollusca; class Gastropoda; order Stylommatophora; family Oreohelicidae; genus Oreohelix; species Oreohelix idahoensis. The sequence continues at coordinate 244,394 of JAMPIV010002480.1, forward strand.
AGACTACCACTTGTATGGCAAATTGAAACATGCCGAAATATCTGCGCAGATTTTGTTTGGACTGTTAATGGGGTCCACAAATTGCAGTAAAAAATAGTAACTTTGTACCCTACCACGCACATTGTAGGAGGGTTGGGCATGGGATGGCTACACTGTCTTGTAGAAACGTTAAGCTAGTACCATTTAAACAAACAAGAGTTAATTTAAATAACTCTGCTCAGTTATCCAAGGTGGAAGAAAGTCCTCAGGTAAGGAAGAATAGGACGCAACGGCAGTGAAAGATGAAAAGTTTTTTGGCTGCTGAGCCACTGATAAACTCTGTTTAGTTGTTAACTCATACTGGCTACTAGTTGTTGAATCATGCTTTATTTGCTAAATGATGTGAATGTCCACCAGTGGATAAATGTAGATGTTGGGACTGGTGTAGTAAAGTGTAACGATTGTCAACTCATCAAACCCAGCACAGTTTTGGTCATACAGGTCATCTTGTCCTGGAACGTGATGAGGCTCCGACAAGAATGTGAGTGTAAACAATGAGTGTGTATCTGAATGTCAGTACGCGAATGGTAGAATGATTCGATAGAGTTGACAGGTTGGTAGTACATCACTCATACTCACACTGTTCGAATTCAAGAAGTACTGGAACTACGGTGGTCTTTTTATAACATTTAATGGGACGCACACTTGGACAGTACGTGTATGGTTACAGGAACAAATGTCGACATAGACAGCATAATGTTGATCACAGGAATATCATCTTAAGTTAGCATTCATGCTTGGCAAATATCATAATGGAGCATTCGTAAATAAGCATTCAGCGTTCCATCATGTAAATCATCTGGCTTTACTGACTGGGCACGTCAGACCATAACCAATACATAGGAAGGCTCCTAGACCTAACCTCGTCTAGCGAATATTCCTTCACGTAAGGTTCAATATATATATATTTCATAATATAGGAATCCCAGACATGGGTTCTCACATGTAGCAGTGATCTCTTGGTTCATCGAGCGATAGTACAGGCATCCCTTTTTCTCACTCGATAAATACAAGGTATATGAATTTCAACATGGCTGTTCTCTCTCTCGTGAGCTTCACTCACTATAGAATATAGACCAAAATTAGTCATTCATTAAATGTCCTCATTTCTTCATAGGTTCTCTCATAGAGGTAATTGAATAATATCATACAATCCAGTGCTGATACATAAGAATGTCTTCTTCCTTTGAATGGATATTCTTTTTAAAAGTACCACTGTGCATCTGCTTATCAACAACGATGGCGAAGCCCAAGTTCATAATAAATTGTGGTTTTACCTTTTTATGCGAAATATAACTTTGCCATTCCTTGGCAAAAGAGAATAAACACTGGGGTAAAGTACATACAACATGTCTATATGACTATCACTTTTCCCCATCCATATATAGATCACTATTTCGGCAAAAAGCCTGCTACAACAAAACTCAGCATCCTCACAGGATGGCAGCCATGAATCACACCCTTTGCTAGCGATACTTCCGCTGCATAGCCTTTGACCTTTTCTAGCGACAACCAAATTAGTTCGACTTAGAAATGCAAAGATATCCATATATAAGACAGACTCGTCCTACTCATACAAACACTACGTATAAATTCAGGCCATAGATATACTGAAGCAAGAACAATCTATTCCTACCCAGCCACAGAATAAATCGCAGTAGGCCTAGAGTCGTCTGCGGAGTCCGATCGAAGATGACAGAACTATTTTCAAGGGAAGCAACCCAAAAATGACTTCTCCTTAAGCACTTAAAAAGGAAATACTTTGCTTCCAAAATATTTGCGAACATAATAAGAATATAAATGTATTATATTGCAAGATAGTAAAAATTGCCCTTTACAGCCACCTTCTTTGAAAATCCCCAGATTGGGCTCTTGAAATGTTCAGACACTAAATGACGACTGGAGAACTGCGCAGGAGGCAGCATAAATGACGAATTGTATCAAACGGATAAAAGAAGACATGGACAGACCTTGAACTGGTGTCACAGAAGGCATGTACTCAGTGGCGTACCTACGGCCCGGGTGAATTGGGCATGTTTAGGAGGCCACATGAAATAGTGGACCCCAGAAAGTAGTGTTTGGAAGGGTCGCGGGATTGTCTCCCCTGCTTTGCAATAGTGGTCTAATATTGGCCAAACTCCAAGTAAACGGGTGAAGATTTTAAATGATATAAAACTTGGCTCAAGATTACTCTTGGTAGAGATGTAAATAGAAGAATGATGCTTCTATTTAAGGGAGCCTCACACGAATTTTACAGAATGACAAGCAAAACAACTGAGATAATATAAGCTGTCATGAATTTATTATCCTCCCGCTCCTTCTATGAGTAAAGATATTGACTCGTGTTTCCTGAGCCCCACGGTGATGGCGATTCAGCAACTATCTCTATGTGTATTTTTTTTTAAACCTGAGTCATACGGGTGCAAACTCACTCAATAAGGATTAAATCAACTATAGTTTTATATTTACGTATAACAAGTTTAATAATCAATTATTGGTTAACATTATTTGAAATAAATATTTTAACAAGGAAACTATCCATTAATTTTGATCATCATATGATAATATTACATTTTGGTGATTAAGAGAATACAATTGGAAATGCTCTTTGGCTGAGCTTGTATGCTACTTAGCTGACGGTGTTGGGGTCAGTTGGCGTCTGCTTCAGTCGCTGTTCGTTCTCACGGGTACTTTGGACTGATCCTTTTCTTCATGCTTCAAATATGGTGGCAGTAGCACGTCCCTTGCAGCAAGGCCGAGGTAACTACTAAGGTTGCCAAGGCAAGAGTCTTTAAGACTCGTCTGATGTAGGCATCTAGCATCGACTGCTGGCAACTTGTATCACAAATTAAGAGGAAACAGATGCCTCTTTTAAAGTATAGGGTCTCCTGATATGAGCATCAGGCGACTTCTCCTTCCATCCACCACTTTATTTTATTCAGAGTTTTTACCCTCCTTGAGCATTAATTTTAAACCCAGTGAGTCGGGTGAAAGTGCTTTTGGGCAGGGGAAGACGACAGTTGAAATATATATATATATATATATATATATATATATATATATATATATATATATATATATATAGATATATATATATATATATATATATATATATATATATATATGTGTGTGTGTGTGTGTGTGCATATAAAACTTACTAAAGTGTTAGAATAAAAAATATATGCACCATGAAATCATCATCTACTCCTTGCTCCGTCTGGAACCTGGTGCCACCTATGCTATTGATTCCTTATGAGGAAACCCGCACAAAGCAGTCGCCAGCTCTTGCAGTGGTAGTTCATGAGACCAGCCATTTCAATTGATGAGATTGCCACCCTCATATGCAATTGAATATCCACAAGCCATTTATATATGTCAAATGCAAAATATAAAATGATAAATGTACATATTACAACTTACCCCGATTATCGGGCGAACATAGAAGTTTCGCACAGGAAACGTTCGAATATTGTCGGGCAACTGTTTTAAGATGCCGTCTTTCAGGCGTGTTTGGTTTCTTACTGGGTACAACTGAAGTATAATCCTAGAGATTGGGGCGCTAAGTGATAAGTCTGGAGTCACTCCTTTCTAATATCAGAATTCACTTCCAGTGCTCAGGCCTGTCCTATATTGGTGTCCGAATATTCCGGGTTCCTGGCTGTCTATGATTTCTCCTTAACGAAATTAGAAGTCAGTGCGTAAGTCTCAAAATGCAGTAGATTATAAGCGAAATTCTCCGTTGGGGAATGATTCAATCAGAAGTAGTTTATTTTAATATTTCCATGCCAAAACAATCCCACTTAGGCGTCTGATTTTGGTAGGGGTTTCCCCAACCCCGTGTAGACCATTGCTACATGACACATAAGACATTCCTCTTACATGTTATTTTCAAACGCGTCTGCACACACCCCCTGACCATATATGGTCTTGCCAGCTGGTCGCGTCTGCAAAATTAACACATTATCTTTAGATCTTTCTGTTATCCATATTGGACTTCCCGAGCAACATGGGTTTTGTGGCAATTTGTGTCAGCCATGTTCACGAAATAAACCTTCGTTATCCCGCCACCAAGTCTGGTTAACAGTAATAATGTCGCTAAATGTAGACTATTAATCCGTCTGGTTAGTAATTAATCAAACAAACACCTCGACGTAGCTGCAAAACAGGTCAAGCGATCAGGTAAAACTGGGATGGTTAAGATAGGATAAGATAACCTTGGTCGATGAAAGCGTAAACAAGAGAAAATGAAAAGATGCACTTAGAAAGGATGGTCGAGTAAGTAAGGCCGGAGAGAACTGAAGAAAAGAAAAAGAGAACGGGCGAATTTCATCACTGGAAGGGCTCCTGGCCTTCATCGGAAGAGACATTGGCCTTTACAACTATTTTTTTCATTGTTTGTGTTAAACGTCACAGCATGTCCCAGTTTCTGGAAAAAGAAATGAACAGGATTAAGAAGACATGGGGCGATCTTGAGTGAATGGCACAGGACATGAGGACATGGCACAGGACATGAGGACATGGCACAGGACATGAGGACATGAGGACATAGCACAGGACATGGCACAGGACATGAGGACATGGCACAGGACATGAGGACATGGCACAGGACATGAGGACATGGCATAGGACATGGCACAGGACATGAGGACATAGCACAGGACATGGCACAGGACATGAGGACATGGCACAAGACATGAGGACATGGCACAGGACATGAGGACATTGCACAGGACATGAGGACATGGCATAGGACATGGCACAGGACATGAGGACATGACACAGGACATGAGGACATGGCACAGGACATGAGGACACGGCACAGGATATGGCACAGGACATGAGGATATGGCACAGGACATGAGAACATAGCACAGGACATGACAAGGACATGAGGACATGGCACAGGATATGGCACAGGACATGAGGACATAGCACAGGACATGAGGACATGGCACGGGATATGGCACATGACATGAGGACATAGCACATGACATGAGGACATGGCACAGGACATGATAACATTGCACAGGACATGAGGACATGGCACAGGACATGATGACATGGCACAGGACATGAGGACATGGAACAGGACACGAGGACATGGCACAGGACATGGCACATGACATGAGGACATGGCACAGGACATGAGGACATGGCACAGGACATGAGGACATGTCACAGGACATGAAGACATGGCACAGGACATGGCACATGACATGAGGACATGCACAGGACATGAGGACATGGCATAGGACACGAGGACATGGCACAGGACATGAGGACATGGCACAGGACATGTGGACATGGCACAGGACATCGCACAGGACATGAGGACATGGTACATGACATGACACTGGACATGAGGACATGGCACAGGACATGAGGACATGGCACAGGACATGGCACAGGACATGAGGACATGACACAGGACATGAGGACATGGCACATGACATGAGGACATGGCATAGGACATGAGGACATGACACAGGACATGAGGACATGACACAAATTGGTTGTAGGCCTGTGCTTCTTGGGGGCTAAATGGAAATAATAATGATGATGATGATGATGAAATAATTCGTAACATTTTCCATTCATATTTGCCGTATATTGATTGTAATTGTTACTTATCTCTCATTGTTTTGTTTCCTTCCACCATTGCCGTGAAGGGTAGTGAGGAGCTGAAGTTTGCGTTTTTGAACCGAGTGTTTCACTTTGGCAACTGTGAGGCCGTGTTGTTGTAGGATGTCTGTGATGTTATTGTAGGATGTCTGTGATGTTGTTCTAGGATGTCTGTGAAGTTGTTGTAGGATGTCTGTGATGTTGTTGTAGGATGTCTGTGATGTTGTTGTAGGATGTCTGTGATGTTGTTGTAGGATGTCTGTGATGTTGTTATAGGATGTCTGTGATGTTGTTGTAGGAAGTCTGTGATGTTGTCTTTCCATCTGTTTCTTGGTCCTCCCCCCTGCTGTAAAACAGATTGTCTGCTGTTATATGATAATATTAATATACAGTATAAATGAAAAACAAAGATAAATAGATACATTTTTGGATGTGTGCATACTCATAGCGCAAGCAGAAATTTGACAAATTTTAGAGAGTAAGCATTTTCCAATATTTTTCTTTCTCTTATGGCTGCACAATCTTCGTGTTCCTGACTGAAAAAACGAGTGGATGCATGCGAATATTTTAGCTGTAATAGAAGTATTCTGCTCTCGTGTTGTCAAATTCAGTTTAAAAAAGACAGAACGGCAGCATAATCACTAACAATAACATTATTAAACAATTAAAAAATAGGTGCATAGTATTTTGGCAATATTCCGGCAAATAGGAATATAGATATTCGGTCGAATATCAATATTAACAGTTAATCTCATTGGTCCAAAATAATTTGTTTTGTTTTTTTCACGCGTAAGACAATATTTTAATTACTGTATATTGGAAGGGTAATTGAAATGTCCTGACACTAATGTTAAATGGATCCGGTAAATGCTTGTTAGGTCTCACAGCCTTCAGTAAGGTAAGTGTTGTCTCACTGCAGATACTGCTGTAGTGAAAGGAAGAGCTAGAGACCACTTTATTATATAACAGCTATATAAGGTGTGGTGACTGGTTCCCTTCCTTGCTGCACTTGCCTTCTCGAACTCAAGTCAGGTACCCATTTACAGCTGTTAACTTCGCTTCGTGAAGCAAGCGCTCTAGCCATTCAGCCACTTAATGCTCACAAAACACATTACATAATAAACATGTTGTACATACCAAGGCACACAACAACAGTAACAAGCAAGAAGCTACATATTTTCATAAATCGGTTACAAGGACTGTCTTGTAATGCTATCAACAAGTTTCCTCAATGTGTCCGACTCATTGCCAGCGGCTTCCTCTCATTTGTTGTTCAAATAGCACTAATGTTACAGTGTATTTAACAACTGGAAGAAATACATCTGTATAGACTTTGTGACAAATACACCAACAGATAACCAAAAGTAAAAGAAATGAATGGAGCGGGAAGAATTGGTGATGAAGAAGCGAATCCGAATTTTCGAATTATTGTTAATAAAGGTTTGTTAGAACCGATGTTTTCCAACTATTGTCAGTAGAGAACTGTATGAACTAATGCCAGAGAACTGCAAGAATTAATGCTCGAGAACTGCATGAACTAATGCTAGAGAACTGCATGAACGCTAGAGAACTGCATGAATTAACGCTAGAGCTGCATGAACGCTAGAGAACTGCATGAACTAACGCTAGAGAACTGCATGAACTAACGCTAGAGAACTGCATGAACTAACGCTAGAGAACTGCATGAACTAACGCTAGAGAACTGCATGAACTAACGCTAGAGAACTGCATGAACTAATGCTAGAGAACTACACGAACGCTAGAGAACTGCATGAACTAAAGCTAGAGAACTACACGAACTAACGCTAGCGAACTGCATGAACTAACGCTAGAGAACTGCATGAATTAATGCTAAAGAACTGCATGAACTAATGCTAGAGAACTGCATGAACTAACGCTAGAGAACTGCATGAACTAATGCTAGAGAACTACATGAACTAACGCTAGAGAACTGCATGAACTAATGCTAGAGAACTGCATGAACTAACGCTAGAGAACTGCATGAACTAATGCTAGAGAACTGCATGAGCTAACGCTAGAGAACTCCATGAACTAACGCTAAAGAACGACATGAGCTAATGCTGGAGAACTGCGTGAACTAATGCTAGAAAGCTGCAAGAATTAATGCTCGAAAACTGCATGAACTAATGCTAGAGAACTACATGAACTAACGCTAGAGAACTGCATGAACTAATGCTAGAGAACTGCAAGAATTAATGCTCGAGAACTGCATGAACTAATGCTAGAGAACTGCATGAACTATTGCTAGAGAACTGCATGAACTAATGCTAGAGAACTACATGAACTAATGCTAGAGAACTACATGAACTAATGCTAGAGAACTGCATGAACTAATGCTAGAGAACTGCAAGAATTAATGCTCGAGAACTGCATGAACTAATGCTAGAGAATTGCATGAGCGCTAGAGAACTGCATGAACTAACGCTAGAGAACTGCATGAACTAACGCTAGAGAACTGCATGAACTAAAGCTAAAGAACGACATGAGCTAATGCTGGAGAACTGCGTGAACTAATGCTAGAGAACTATATGAACTAATGCTAGATAACCGCGTGAACTAATGCTAGAGAACTGCATGAACTATTGCTAGAGAACTGCATGAACTAATGCTAGAAAACTGCAGGAACTAAAGCTAGATAACTGCATGAACTAATGCTAGAGAACTGCATGAACTAATGCTAGAGAACTACATGAACTAACGCTAGAGAACTACATGAGCTAACGCTAGAGAACTGCATGAACTATTGCAAGAGAACTGTATGAACTAATGCTAGAGAACTGCATGAACTATTGCAAGGGAACTGTATGAACTAATGCTAGAGAACTGCATGAACTAATGCTACATAACTGCCTGATTTAACGCTAGAGAACTGCATGAACTAACGCTAGAGAACTGCATGAACTAATGCTAGAGAACTGCATGAACTAATGCTAGAGAACTGCATGAGCTAAAGCTAGCTAACTATCCGTTCAAAAATTTTTTTTTTGGTTTGAATTAGTGTAGTGACTACATGTCCGCACGAATGCGCACCTATTGTACACAGTTGCGAGTAACTAATTCAAACAAACAAAAAAATATTTTTGAACGGATCTTGTAACTTTCCTGTAAAACTACTAAAAATTAACCCAGACAACAGTAGGAGTTTTTTATATAACGTAAAGAAGAAAATTCGAACATGACATAAGTTTTGTAAGGGCAAAAAATATATTAATAACTGCATGGAAAATCTAAGACTGCATGCAAAAATTCATGTCCATACAACAAACAGATTTGGAGAAAATTGACGCTTTCTGTGGGCACGAATTTCCGAACGGACTATACGTGAGCTAACGCTAGAGAACTGCATAAACTAATGCTAGAGAACTATACTGTTCAAAAAAAGAAACGCATAGCTTTCAGAGGGCGCGTTTTTATGAGTTTGTAAGTAAAATTTCGTGTTAGGGTATATAAAAACCAGCCTCAAATGTTCTTTACAGTGTCAAATGCACGTGTTGACCTGAATTGCGTTCGTTTTTGTAATCGTTACTACGCAGTGGTCAATAGTATTTATGACGCAATTTTTGACCACAGCTCATGTTGCGCGCACGTGAAAGCAACAAAATTTGGGGTGAACACTATTCACTGACTACGCAACTGAAACCCTATAAAAGGATAACGCTACACACAAACAATTCAGTTCATTTTCAAGCAGACATTTATGGCGTCTCTATCGATAAATTTAAGGAACATTGTTATTGGCCGACTGCATGCAGGCGAAAGTCAAAGTCAGGTTGCCAGGCATCTAAACGTGCATCAGAGTATATTCAGTCGACTTTGGCACCGGTTCCAAGCCACTGGCTCAGTTGAAGACCGGCATCGCAGTGGACGACCCAGAGTGACAACAGCAGCGGTGGATCGCTTTATTCGGCTTCGTCACCTCAGAGACAGGTTTACAACAGCTTCCTCAACTGCCCAGTCATTGCCTGCAGGACGTCATGTGTCTGATCAAACTGTCCGGAATAGACTGCATGACGCTGGACTTTGGGCCCAACGACCTCACCGAGGACCTGTCCTTACGCCCCGCCATCGCCAAAATCGACTTCTTTGGGCCAACCAGCATCGTTCCTGGGCAGCTGACAATCAATGGAGACGTGTCTGGTATAGTGACGAATCTCTCTTTTTGTTGCAGCGTCATGATAGACGGCGTAGGGTCTACCGTACGCAAAATGAACGTTTTGCCCAAAATTGCGTTGATGAAGCTCCGCCGCACGGTGGTGGAGGTGCAATGGTGTGGGGAATGATCAGTTACAACGGAAGGAGTCAATTGGTGCACATTGAAGGAGGCTTGATTGCGCAACGATACGTCAATGAAATTCTTCGACCCCATGTCCTTCCACTTTTGGCTGCCCAAAGGTCTATGTTTCAACAGGACAACGCCAGACCCCATTGTGCACGGTTGACCACGCAGTTCCTGACTGCCAACAACATTCTCACCCTTCCCTGGCCATCCCTGTCTCCAGACATGAGTCCGATTGAGCACCTGTGGGATGAGCTGCATAGACGTGTTTGTCACCGAGACGTTGCTCCAGCCAATCGTCGTGATCTGTTCCAGGCACTCCAGGAATAGTGGGCAGCCATCCCACAGGCCCACATCAGACGTCTGATCGCATCCATGCCCAGGAGATGCCAGTCGCTGATCGATGCAAGAGGAGGTCACACACCATACTAACGGGAAAGCCCGTTCGCCAAAAAACTCTCGTGACCCAGATGCAAAACAACTGTCAATTGATTGGTTGAACCCTGAGGTATTCTTGTGTGCAATTTGAACAATTAACTCATTAAATTAAAAAAGTTATTGAATGTCAAAATTATGGCTATGTGTGTGCCTTCAGTAGCTATGCGTTTCTTTTTTTTTTAACAGTATACATGAACTAATGCTATCCAACTCGGCCCAATGCAGGCTTGTGTGCACAATTGCTTTCATAAATACTAATTTCATTGTAGCTTTATGTGAACACGTGTTTTCCAGTCACTGGCAGTGTAGATTTGTGTGAATCTGTATGTTTTAACTATATCATCGTAGAATTATATGAGTACCATTGTTTTCCGTCTATCCTAAATGTTGAATTGGGACCTAAGAAGCGTCAACAGTGAGGAATGCAGTTAGCGACCCATAGCTAGACTGCTTGCGTCAGGGTCAGCGAACCAGAGCTGACCAAGACCCTATTCCACCTCCAAGTGGTGGTCCTGGAAACAGGCTGCATCACTGCAGTCTGGTTGAGTGAGTAGGGATCGAAGAGGGAAAGCTAACCCGGTCCCAAAACTGCTGTGCTCTTTACTTACTGAGACAGACTGAGAAATATTGGCATCCGAAAGATTGTTGGGACTACATCCTGCTTCAAGTATTTAATTTACATAGTCGTTCCTTTTCTACTTTGGGGTATAGAGGTTAGCCAAAGAGAGCGCCATGCATTCCTATCGGCTGTCTTCCTTTCGGCCTGGTTCTAGTACAGTGCTCGGTCCTTCGAAGATTGTCTGGTGTTGTCCTAAAGATTGTTTGATGTTGTCCTAAACATTGTCTAATGTTGTCCTAAAGATTGTCTAATGTTGTCCTAAAGATTGTCTGATGTTGTCCTAAAGATTGTCTGATTATGTGCAAAAGATCGTCTGATGTTGTCCTAAAGATTGTTTGATGTTGTCCTAAAGATTATCTAATGTTGTCCTAAAGATTGTTTGATGTTGCCCTAAAGATTGTCTGATGTTGTCCTAAAGATTGTCTGATGTTATCCTAAAGATTGTCTGATGTTATCCTAAAGATTGTCTAATGTTGTCCTAGACATTGTCTGATGTTGTCTTAAACATTGTCTGATCTTGTGCAAAAGACTGTCTGATGTTGTCCTAAAGATTGTCTGATGTTATCCTAAAGATCGTCTAATGCTGTCCTAAAGATCGTCTAATGCTGTCCTAAAGATTGTCTGATGTTGTCCTAAAGGCCGTGTAATGTTGTCCTAAAGATTGTTTGATGTCTTATTGTCTGATGTTGTCCTAAAGATTGTCTAATGTTGTCCGAAAGATTGTCTGATGTTGTTCTCCTAGCGAACTCTGGGTCGTCCTGGGGGTCTAAATCCATGCATCTTTGTTTCCCATGTTTGTCGCGGTAGCCGGTCTTCTCCCATTCTAAGCATCAAGTATACAGACAGCAGATAAAGTGGTTTGACAATGTCATGAGAATGGAGCCCGATATATCACCACTACCTATTATAGACCGAAAGGGAGGCATCAAAGAAGAGTTGGCCACTCGAAAAGCAGCAGCTGGGAGACTTTTTCAGGCCATAAATCGAGGATTCCTCAGCAAGAGAGAGGTTGGTAAGAAAACGAAGATGGCTGTATACCGCTCCACTTATGTCCCAGTCTTGACATATGGATACGAGTCATGGGCAATGACTTCAACCCATAAAAGCCAGATCCAAACCTCAGAAATGAGGTATCTGAGGAAGGTGGTTGAAGTAACAAGAAGAGACATGGTACGCAACCAGACGATACGTCAAGGCCTTAAATCATACCCCCTGCAGACCCAAGTAGAACAGTCTCAATTAAGATGGTTTGGCCATGTCTGCAGAATGGGAGAAGATCGGATACCTCGACAAGCATGGGAAACAAAGAGCCAAGGATCCAGACCCCGAGGACGACCCAGAGTCCGCTGGGAGGACAACATTAGACATTGTTTGAAGGACCGAGGACTAGAATGGAACCAGGCCAGGAGGAAGACAGCCGATAGGATAGTCTGGCGCTCTCTCTTCCAAACCTCTACACCTCACGGTAGAAGGGGAACGACTAAGTAAGTAAGTATATCACCACTACGCGCCTACAATAGTAGAATATATGGTTTCAGAGTATGTGGAAGACCAAAAGACAGATGGATAGACAACATCACAGAAATCCTATAACAACACCATAAATCCTATAACAACACCAGAAATCCTATAACAACACCGACTCACAGCAACAAACACACTTGGTTCCAGAACGCTACCTTCAGTTCCCCATTACGCTTCACGTTAACTGTTGGCCGGGTATGTTGATCTGTATAGAAAGTGATCAATACTGATCCGTGGGATCTATCTATCGTCGTGCATATCTGGGATTATGTCCCCCAGCGCGAGTGTTCTGCGTATGAAAGACTTGCCTCTACTGTAGTCACAATACCTTTTCAGTTGACGGAGCTCACTTTGTAAGCTTATTGCAGTCTTTGATATTTCTCCGATATTTAAAAAAAAATTGATTGAATTTGTTTACTTGTACTGTAAATCATTTAAGTTTCAACTCCTATTAATGAATTATGTATTTTATGCTTTCAACAGTTTCAATTAATTACTTTATTTATGTGTTATCTGTTTGTTCATTTAGCTGAGTTTGGTAAAAATATTATAGTCCAAGAAATTTTGTCCACAGAGTTTACAAACACGCGCACGCCCACACACATAAGATATGTTAGTTTTGGGAGATAAATTTTTGTATCAAGACATAAGCAACGGCCGTCGGCCAATCAAAATTGGTGAAATCATGGCCCCGGATAGTATACAGAATGATTGAAAAGTCGGATTCTATTTTTAAATGGTTATTTCTTCACTCCTATACAATGAATTTATGTGGAACAAACATCGCAATAAAGGCGATTAACTATAATTTTATTTCTTAAACTGCAGTGTCACATTAACATTACTACTAAACGTTTGGTTATGGTGGTTGTTGTTGTTGTTATTGGTCCAGCAGCGCTTAGGCGCTCGCCCTTCGGCCCAATGCCATGTAGTGATATCTGCATGTTTTCACAAGTTGTTTTGTTTCTCCGTACAAGGTGTTCCACTTATCTGGCCTGGGAGGAAGGAGCATTTTCCTAACATCATGGAGTGCTGGGCACTCAAAGAGGTGGTGGTCAACAGTTTCGTAGGGGTAGTTACATAGCTGGCACTCTGGAGAGTGTTGTGGTTGGATTCTGTTCATATGATTGTTGAATGGTATGTGTTGTGATCTGAGACGAAAAATGGTGCTCTGATCCCTCCTTGTAAGATGGCCGATGTTGTCATTAGGATCAGGACCGGCCATATGTCTGTAAACCTCTATCCCGGTGTTTCCCATGACCAGCCAAGTTTCTTTGTTTGTTGTTCGTATGAGTGTTTTGGCTGTTTGGAGAGTTGTTGCTGTGAGTGGTTGTTCTTGTCTTGTTCCTTTATTTGCTAATCTGTCTGCTCTGTCATTACCTGTAGCCTGGTGTATCTAAGTGGCCAGGGATCCACTGCATAACTATTCTGATGCCATAGGAAGTGATAAGCTAATCAACGTCCAGGATTAGTTTAGCTAATTCAGTTCTACAATGTCCACTGCCTTCCAAAACTTGAAGGGCAGACACTGAGTCAGTAAAAATGGCGATGCTTTGAGGTTCGGGTTGTTCAACACATGCCTTCATAACGGGAAACAATGTTTGGTGTCTCATGTATGATGCAATTTACAGGCATGCAATTCATCCATAACTGTGGAACAGGTGTTGAGAATAGATAGACCTAGAGAATTGCATAATATAGTAAAACAGTATATAACAAGAACTGAAGTTAATATAAGAGGATCAAGGATGGTGTGATGAAAAAGGGTAGTCTGATGGCATGGGGCGCTTGTATGGCTGATGGCAGATAATTATCTGGTGGATTTGATGTAATCTCGAACACCCCCGGGCTTTCTCATCCCTTTTCACCTGGTTAACAACAGGGCGGTTATGAGAAACTTCATTTTATTTATATTGTGTTTTTTGTTTTTGCTTTTTTTTTTTAAATTCTTTAGTTTTTTTAATATATTTTTTAATTGTTTGTTTGTTTTTGGAAAGGGAAGGTCACACACAAAAACATTCACACAAATTTGATTTTGATTTACTCTATTTGGACTTAGGGGGGGGGGGGGGGGGGGGGGGGGGGGGGAAGAAAGTACTATATTTGGGTATTAGAAATCTGACTTTATTTTCTTGAATTAGTACACCAAATACGGGATACTCTATAATAAAAATGTGTGTTGCAATTTATTGGCTATTTCAGATTTGATTTTATTTGTTTCCGGAATAAAAAAATACAGCAATAAAACGTATATATCAAATGGCAGTTATTGTTCTGTGTTTTTACATTTGTTTCAGTTATATCTAGTAGATACAAGTGTGGATTGAAGGAAAAAAATATGTAAAGATATAACATGACTTTTCAATCAGCTTGTAGAAAGGCCGGAACTGCTTGCCAGGATGATAGGAAACTCTATACAGAGCGATACAACAGGAGGAAATCTTACTTACTTAGTCGTTCCTCTTCTACCGTGAGGTGTAGAGGTTTGGAAGAGAGAGCGCCAGACTATCCTATCGGCTGTCTTCCTCCTGGCCTGGTTCCATTCTAGTCCTCGGTCCTTCAAAGATTGTCTAATGTTGTCCTCCCAGCGGACTCTGGGTCGTCCTGGGGGTCTAGATCCCTGGCTCTTTGTTTCCCATGCTTGTCGCGGTAGCCGATCTTCTCTCATTCTGCAGACATGGCCAAACCATCTTAATTGGGACTGTTCTACTTGGGTCTAGGATAGGGTTCCCATTCATCCCGTTTTTCCCTTGACAGTCCCTTTTTTGTGATAAAATGTCCAGGTGTCCCGAATTTATTCAAAATGTACCGCTTTTTAAGGGTCCTTCCTGAAAAAAAAATCTTTGGGTAACGGATTTTATTCCGTGTTTTAGTAGTGTTACTTTATCAATTTCCGGTTACAGTGCAAGTGTTACAGAAGTCAGATCTCCTTAAAAAGGTTATTGCTATATCAGCAGATAATACAAATACAAACTTTGGTGGAAAGAAGAGAAAGGGACAGAATAATCTGTACTTCAAAATGCAAGAAAACACTGTGAACAATTTAATTGGTGTTGGTTGTCCTTCACATGTGATACATAATGCTGCGCAGCCTGCTGCGGATTGCTTGCCTATTGATTTTCAGTTAATAATTAACAAGATTTATGTAAAGTTTCTTTTCTTCTTTCCACTCTGTAAAGTGTCAGTCTGTATGCTCTGTAAGGAAGAGTGGTGTGTTGTTGAGATCAGGCATGCTCCAGTCTACCCAGCTGTAAATAGGTAACTCACCCTAGTCCTGAGTTAGGGAAGGCAAAGGCTCCAGGGGAAGCAGGCCCTAAACTTGGTCACTCCAACCGACGCAGGATGGTGTATGTATGAAGTAGAAGTGTAGAGTGTGATTACCGCGAATGGTGTACTGTTCGTGTGCTGACCAATATAACCACTCATACACTTGTGTCTACAAGGCACCAATGCAGACTGCTGGAATCTTTGTTTACTCAATTTATTCAGACGTACACACTGGGACATACGAGTACATCATGGTATGTTGACATATCAATTTGTAGGTATACATAGCAGATCTGAAGTCATGACACATTCAGAAATAATGGGCAGTACATCAAAAGTTCAATTGTCATGATACATTATGGCCGCATCCCCCTATCTGACTAAACGCGTCAGTGAAGGCAGATCGGTAAATAACTAAAGTTACTTGACGTCCATAGTTTGTAGCATATATTATGAAACCACGAAAGAGGGGGTTTCTAGCAAGATTGAGATCTCCCTGTCACTGTCCGATAATAGGATAAATAATCTGTTCTCTTGGCAGTGATCAAAACATATGATGACCGAAATCTAACATGGCTGCCTCCCTGAGTTGTCGTTCACTCATTCATAGGAAGGAGAATATAAGCCAGAGTTAATTTATAATGGGTATATAAATGATTTCATAAATGTTTCCATACAGCTCTACGGTGATCAGGTTAATTCACGTAGCCATAACCGCTGCAGGAAAGTCTGTCATCTTCGTCGATACAAAACACGACCCTAGCGATACGAAGCACAATGTTCCATCTAGGTCGAATCGACATGAGATCATCAATATAGGGTCTGGCAATACATGGAGTCCGAATTATACATTGTACCGTACCTTAGGAGAGTCTCTAACATAAACTATAGTAGAGATACCATCTCCTTTAAAAGAAAACCACTTCATGAATCATATTTCCTTAAGAATCTACCAGCCCTTTGAAAAGTGCGTACCCGCCATTATCACGGTACATCGGAACTCATCACGACTTGTCAAGACAACTCATACTTCCGCTAGACCGGAATAACAAGAATCTAGTCCCGCCTACCCATCCAAAATATACAATATAGGACTGATTCTACTTGTACTAATAATATGTAATACATATGAATTCAGGCCATAAACATAATAAGCAAATTAATCTATTTTCTGGCCCTAAAAATAAGTACAAATATAAGAGCAATATCCTTGCGCCGGATCAATATCCAGAACGATTACTCCTATAATCAAAAGTGTGAATCAAACATGGATTCTCTCGCTTTTACCATAGACAGCATTTTCATACACAAATGAATGAATGTCTATATTTTTCCCATATTAAATAGCCATATCGATTTTTGTAATATGTGCGTCAAAATATGCACGCAACAGATTACCACACCCCTCGGGGAAAAAAAAAGGTACATTTTTTTTTTTTTGAAATACATCTAGGAGCAACATACAATAGGCTCACAACGCACCAATACAATGCGCAGATGATAAGCATAAGTTTTATGACCTTAGAGAAAGTACTTCTCTAAGTATAAATATTTCCAGAGAGGTGTCACCAACGCATACTATAATATTAGCAATGACACAATTTCCACATTAATTTATACATAAATTTCATCTAAGATATCTTAACATCATGATCATCAAAGACGAAAAACATTGAAAGATCAGCGGTGAATAAATATCAATGAACCGCTAAGTAGTGTTACAATCAATATATGATATATTACATATGTGTACACATTTCAACATAGAAACAACTGTATCAAAGTTGTATAACAGTTATGAATCATGTGGGCATCTAGACAAAATATCTGCCATCACATTTTCTGACCCACGGATAGCTCGCACCGAAAAATGAAATGGCTGTAGAGCAATCGCGTATCACGTTGATCTCGCGCTCTTCAGATTTTTACTCTGAATAGCCGTAAGAGCTTTCTGGTCAGTTTCCACAATGAAATGCGCGCCCAGAAGAAATCTTTGCAGTTTAAGGATTGACCAAACCATAGCCAATAATTCACGGTCTAGGACCGAGTAATTCTTCTCTGCGGCATTTAATTTCCGAGAAATATACATCACAGGATGCAGAGTTCCAGAGTACTCTTGCATTAGTGCAGCTCCAATCCCGGTGGATGAAGCGTCACTACGAAGAATAAATGTCTTATCCTTAGAAGGCAATACTAGGATAGGTGAAGTAGAAAACATAGTTTTAACCTTATCCAAAGAGGATTGACATTCTTGAGTCCAATGGACTACATTAGGAGACCCTTTCTTTAGCAAGGAAGAAAGAGGTGACATAATGGAGGACAGATTCGGGATGAATCGTCCATAAAATTGTATTAGACCTAAGAGACTTCGTACTTGCTTTTTAGTCTTAGGAATAGAAATATTAAGTATCTTACTTGTATTATGGTCTTCTGTTTTTAGGAACCCATGACCAACACGGTGTCCTAAGAAAGATATTTCGCTAAAACCAATACATGCTTTCGATGGTTTCGCTGTCAGGTTATGCTCGCGTAAGATAGACAATAGTTCATTTATACCATTATAGTGATCGTTCCAAGTATCACTGAAAAGACAGATGTCATCAAGATACGCAATGACATCTGAGCGATGAGATAGGATTCGACGCATCATGCGTACAAATGTAGCAGGGGCGTTCATAAGACCGAAAGGCATGAAATTCCATTGGAATAGACCCCTAGGCGTCGAAAAAGCAGTAAACGGTTTGGCGTGTTCGGATAGTGGAACTTGCCAATATCCCTTAGACAAATCGAGTTTAGTAAAGAAGTGAGAATTCGATAGTCTCGTAAGTAGCTCTTCTAGTAAAGGCATAGGTTCAGCATCGAATTTAGTCACTTGATTCAATTTGCGATAATCCACGCAAAGACGTATGTTATTGTCTTTTTTCCGTACTATAACCATCGGCGAAGAATATGCTGATGTGGATGGTTCAATAATTTTTAACTCTATCATCTCATCTAACTCTTTCTCTACCTGTGCTTGAAAATGTATCGGGATAGGATACGGTCTGACTCTTATAGGACTATGGTCAGTAAGAATAATGTCATGTTGAATGACATCAGTTTGACCAGGAATGTCAGTAAGGACATCCTGAAATTGTTTTAACATAGTAGAAACTTGTTTCTGCTCTCCTGGAGATAATTCTGGAGAAATTGCAACATCTTTCCATGATTCATTAGAGTGAAGAGGAATCATTGGAAAAGGTAAATTTACATCCGAGAAACTCGTTTCCTCATCCTGTATTACTGACAGAGATGAGTACTGTCCATGTTGGACTGGAAAATCGTCCGTTGCCTGGAAAACAGGTTGTAAATAATCAGGACGTTCATGGAATTCCGTGAGCATGTTGATGTGGAAGGTTTTACGCTTCCCGTCAATATCGACGATATAGTCAACATCGGAAACTTTTGATATTATATCGTACGGACCTTTCCAAGAAATGAGAAGTCTATTTTCCCTACAAGGTAGCAAGACAAATGCTTTGTCACCTGGACAAAGTTGTCGCAAACATCTCTTTTTATTGGCAAATTCCCTTGCCTTCTGTTTCGCAAATTCAGAAGAAGCAGTTGCCAATTTGCATGCTTCAATAATCTTGTGTCTAAGTGCGATGACATATTCATAAGAGGATTTTGTGTCATCGACAATATTATCAGCAGTTATAAGATCATGAAGTAAGGACATAGGACCCCGCGGTTTCGCGCCAAAGACAAGTTCAAAGGGAGAAAATCCTGTATGTTCGTTGGCGACCTTTCTATATGCAAAGAGAGCCGCGGGTAAAACCCTATCCCAATCCTGAGGATGATCTTCCGTTATCTTACCTAGTAGGTTTTTCAGAGTTCTATTCAAACGTTCCACCATCCCATTGGACATAGGATGATAAATACTACTCAGCGATCTCTCTATCTTCAGAGTCGACATTACTTGAGACATGGTATCCGATATGAGTTGGGTACCATGGTCGGATAATATTTCTGCTGGAAACCCCAGACGAGAAAATATTAACCAAAGAGCATCTGCGACATCAGCAGTAGTTATGCTCTTTAGAGGAACAGCCTCCGGCCAACGTGTGCACATATCAACACACGTCAAAATAAATTGGTGTCCTCTAGCAGACTTTATCTTAAATGGACCAATGATGTCTATCGCCATTTTTTGAAATGACCGAATGGGAATGTCTGCAGCCTGAATAGGTGCATCATGGCGTGGATCTCTGGATTTAATCTCTTGACATACTTTACAAGATCGACAATAGATTCGTATGTCCTTATTCACAGCAGGCCAAAAGAAAGATTGAAGAACTCTAGCTTTAGTACGGGAAAAACCCATATGTCCAGCACACTGCGAATCATGAGCGTGCTGTAAGATTTTAACTCTCATATTTTTAGGCACAAGGATTTGAGAATGAATGGACTTAGCGGAGTCTTGTACCATACGTACAAGTACGCCATTCTTCATCGTAATCCAAGATTTACGATTAGTATCCTTATTCGGATCACCTTTTGTTGCCAGAGTAAAGAATTTCTTTAGAGTAGGATCATCTTCCTGCTGTTTGATAAAGGAATCGTGGGAAATCTCCAAGGGATCATCTCGGATCTGCGCATCATTATCTTCAGAATGTGAAGATTGTGGCATATTAAGAGCTTGAGCCCTAGTGATTACTGCATTAGCCGATTGCATATTAACATTTTCCCAATTAGAAATTTGCTGTGGAGTGCATTCTTTCACCCCGTGAATGCGACCGATGATAAGATCAGCGATCGGATTCGGCAAGAGACATGCTTGCACCTCTCCTGTAAAGAAAGGCGTAGCAATATTGATAATGGCAGTGGAGTATTTCTCCAATGTGCCACCAAATGTTACACATTTGACTATATTGCCTGTAGCTCGAGAAGGATTTACGAGCGATTGCCTCACTCCAATGGTAGTGCACCCCGAATCGAAAAGAATTGATACCGGAGTACCATCTATTAGGCCCCTATTAAAGACAAGAGCACCCCTTCCATTATGCGCAATTGACGCATGGAGAGCGGGAAGCGGGTGACCGCAGCTTAAAGTAGACACTGTGGTTGGATCGAATAATGTTTTGCATTGCGAACACTCAGATGCTCTAGCAAAATCGAAAGCGGAATTTGCTACACTGTTGGAGTCTTTTTTATCATTATTCTGATTATCGGTGTCGTGGAACTCCTGTTGTGCAGAGTTAGCCTGGTAATACGATTTACCATGTCTTTTGTGTTGTGATCTACCTCGGTTATAATTGTCTCTATAATTATTATTGCCTCTGTTATAACCCCTATTTGGGTTTGAATCATAATATTCATGATCATAATCATCATGCTCGTTATATTGAGTATCCCTGTAATATTGTTTCTTTTGTCTCCATGAAGCACTTGGGTAGTTCCTATAGCTACTCCCTTTCCGAGAATTTCTAACATTATGGGTACCCCTCGCGTGTCGAGGACTATCAGCCCGATTCCAGTTCTTCAAAGAAGAACCCTGATTTGAGTGGTTATCTTGGTTTTGATACTTATTCCAATTAACCTTTTTATCAAATTTATTTTTAGCTCCTTGGAATTTGTGTGAGTAATTCTGATTATATTCTGTTGCCGAAGCAACTGGCATACTCTCTTTAATGTTAGAGTTACTAAGAATCATGTCAGGGTGTGCCGTGGCATACTGGTCACAATATTCTTCCATTTGCTTTATTGTACCAGGTTTACGCTCATGTAAGAACTCTAGGAATGATTTATTTACAGAAGACATGACCTTGTCTCTTAGCAATAAATCCGTAAGACCATCAAATGTTTTCTCTGTTTTGGATAATTCAATCCATCGTGAAAGTGTAATTCGTGCTTTTGAGATGAAATCTGAGAATTCTACACCTACCTCAGGTCTCATTGTTTTAAACAAAAGACGGTAACCTTCCTCAGACAGCTGATATCTCTTTATCAAAGCTGCCCTAACAGCATCATAATTATCTTTGTCGGCCTCTTCAACAAAATATAACTTACTCAGAGACTCCCCTTTTAGATTTTCAGACAACTGATTCACATACTGTGATTTGTCAACATTATGAGATCGACAAGCCCGTTCAAATCTAGAAAGCCAAAATGTTATGTCATCACTGGTAGGGTTAAACGCTGGTACCTTGACCTTGTACACAAAGGGTTTACCATTACCACCAGATGCCTGATTAACATTACTCATACATGTCAATTTTAATTTCTCTAATTCAAACTCATGTTCTCTTATTGCTTTTCTCTCTTCAGCTTCTCTATCTAATCTTTTCTGTTCTGCAGCAGCAGCAGCTTCTAATTTTTTTCTGTTCTGCAGCAGCAGCAACTTCTAATTTTTTTCTGTTCTGCAGCAGCAGCAACTTCTAATTTTTTCTGTTCTGCAGCAGCAGCAACTTCTAATTTTTTCTGTTCTGCAGCAACTTCTAATTTTTTCTGTTCTGCAGCAACTTCTAATTTTTTCTGCTCTGCATCAGCTTCTAATTTCTTCTGTTCTGCCTCAAATCTCCTTTCCTCCACTTGCATCTGCAATTTCTTAAGTTCAGCAGCAGTATCAGCTTCTTTTTCTAATCTTTTTTCTTCAGCTAGAGCTTTCCTTTCTTCTGCAGCAGCTTTTTTTTCTTCTATTTGAAGTTTTCTCTCCTCAGCCGCAGCTTTTTTTTCCTCAGCAGCAGCTTTTCTTTCTTCAACAGCAGCAGCAGTTTTTTTCTCTTCTGCAGCTAATGCTTTGTCATATTGAGCAACAGCCCATTGTTCTAAGTCTTTTCCAGTCTTATCAAGAGATTTTCCTTGTGCAATGAAATAATCTAATGTAGACATATTGTCTTCTTAAATCAGAAACCTGAAAAAGTAAATAAATTACCCTATTTCACTTTAATGGGAGACAAGTCTATACCATAGACTTAGTCTTAGTCCAAACTTGTATGGTTTTATAATAACCAATGATAACTTGAGTACCTGTGGACAACAATAACTGTATCTCAAATACTGTGGGAGACAAGCCTTACAAAGGTCTTGTATATCTCAATGTAATCAAAGATCACTTGGGTACCTGTGGAAAAAATATTTCCCTTTACCAATCACTTTGGGAGACAAGCCTTACAAAGGTCTTGTACATTTTGTTTTATAACAATAACAATCATAAAGTACTGATCTGTACTATACTATCAGTGTATACCACTATACGTCATATGTCAACTAAAGACATTACAAAGGACAAACAAGAAAAGACAATATGAACACATTTGCAGAGATCAAATTAAATTAAATAGGAGAAATGAAAAAAAATGATCACAGAAACCGTGATGATAACTGCCATAATATAACAAGACAAATACGCCACAGTGTATAAACATAAGGGTGTAAAGAAATCAAAAATAGAAAAGATGAGACCTACAATTATACAAACAAATCAAACAAAACTAAGGAACACAAAATTATTAACAAAAACAACGAAGAAAAGAACACCTCATCACAACTAACAGAAATAGCAGCAAATTGTTGCTAACAAATTTCCAATTAAGAAAATGTGTACCTATAGAATACTAGTACCAGACCAATGTCACTCGGCATACCTTGTACTAGTCACACAGAACATAAACTAATTTAATACATAACAAATAACATGTAAGCATAAATAGCATATAGCATACAATATAATTTATGTCATGAATGGAATGTGTTGCAGGTATAGTGTTGTAAAGCAGGCACAGTTTATTTTAATACTAATAACTTGCCACTTTATTCAGTAATAGATTTAATTTTAAACTATTACACTGTCAATTTTTCTCTGTTGAGCATATGAAGATCCAACGATGAACTATGCACTTTATGTTCAACAACACTGTGATTCTTCTGTACGTTGAGAAATGTCAACAATACTGCTCCAGATATTTTCTACACTTGATACCACTGTCCTGTGTAATACTGTCTGTACAGCGAAAAACTGTCAACAAGCGCTGACCTAGATACAGCATCCTATCGGTAATACAGGTCAAGCTGACATCGACTGTATAGCTGTCCTACTGGTGTTGATGTGTTCAAACAAATGTTCTTTCAGCTGTAAACTGTGATTCTCAACACAAAACTGCGTAAGCTGGACCCAGGAATCTGGCTCACCACTGTAAAGTTTCTTTTCTTCTTTCCACTCTGTAAAGTGTCAGTCTGTATGCTCTGTAAGGAAGAGTGGTGTGTTGTTGAGATCAGGCATGCTCCAGTCTACCCAGCTGTAAATGGGTAACTCACCCTAGTCCTGAGTTAGGGAAGGCAAAGGCTCCAGGGGAAGCAGGCCCTAAACTTGGTCACTCCAACCGACGCAGGATGGTGTATGTATGAAGTAGAAGTGTAGAGTGTGATTACCTCGAATGGTGTACTGTTCGTGTGCTGACCAATATAACCACTCATACACTTGTGTCTACAAGGCACCAATGCAGACTGCTGGAATCTTTGTTTACTCAATTTATTCAGACGTACACACTGGGACATACGAGTACATCATGGTATGTTGACATATCAATTTGTAGGTATACATAGCAGATCTGAAGTCATGACACATTCAGAAATAATGGGCAGTACATCAAAAGTTCAATTGTCATGATACATTATGGCCGCATCCCCCTATCTGACTAAACGCGTCAGTGAAGGCAGATCGGTAAATAACTAAAGTTACTTGACGTCCATAGTTTGTAGCATATATTATGAAACCACGAAAGAGGGGGTTTCTAGCAAGATTGAGATCTCCCTGTCACTGTCCGATAATAGGATAAATAATCTGTTCTCTTGGCAGTGATCAAAAACATATGATGACCGAAATCTAACATGGCTGCCTCCCTGAGTTGTCGTTCACTCATTCATAGGAAGGAGAATATAAGCCAGAGTTAATTTATAATGGGTATATAAATGATTTCATAAATGTTTCCATACAGCTCTACGGTGATCAGGTTAATTCACGTAGCCATAACCGCTGCAGGAAAGTCTGTCATCTTCGTCGATACAAAACACGACCCTAGCGATACGAAGCACAATGTTCCATCTAGGTCGAATCGACATGAGATCATCAATATAGGGTCTGGCAATACATGGAGTCCGAATTATACATTGTACCGTACCTTAGGAGAGTCTCTAACATAAACTATAGTAGAGATACCATCTCCTTTAAAAGAAAACCACTTCATGAATCATATTTCCTTAAGAATCTACCAGCCCTTTGAAAAGTGCGTACCCGCCATTATCACGGTACATCGGAACTCATCACGACTTGTCAAGACAACTCATACTTCCGCTAGACCGGAATAACAAGAATCTAGTCCCGCCTACCCATCCACAATATACAATATAGGACTGATTCTACTTGTACTAATAATATGTAATACATATGAATTCAGGCCATAAACATAATAAGCAAATTAATCTATTTTCTGGCCCTAAAAATAAGTACAAATATAAGAGCAATATCCTTGCGCCGGATCAATATCCAGAACGATTACTCCTATAATCAAAAGTGTGAATCAAACATGGATTCTCTCGCTTTTACCATAGACAGCATTTTCATACACAAATGAATGAATGTCTATATTTTTCCCATATTAAATAGCCATATCGATTTTTGTAATATGTGCGTCAAAATATGCACGCAACAATTTACCAGCATTTCCACATTTATTGTGTACGAGTTGAGGAAATCAAATCATTTTGCGAATTCACCAATACAGAATATAAAACTGTTTTGGGTAACAGCAAGACAAGATGGCTCTCTCTCTCTTTTGCCTGCAGTCCAGAGAGTTATTGACATTTTCCCTGCATTGAAGTCATATTTCCTTTCCATTCACAAATGTCCTACCAGTCTCAAAAATTTTTTTGAAAATCCACTTTCAATTACACTCCTGCATTTCATTGCCAGCCAGTTAAAAACCTTTTCTGATACGATCAAATTTGTTGAAAAGCAAGAGACAACAGTAATTGAAGTGAAGGATGAAGTAAACAAACTGGTGGAAAAATTAAACTACAGGAAGGCAGAAAAGTTTCTTACCACTACTGTGAGAAATCATTTGCAAGAATTAGAAAAAGAAGGACACATAACAGTTGAAAAGTTTCAAAGCTATGCAGTAGATTTCTATGACACCTGCATTGAATATATTCAGGATTGGTGTACACCATTTCTTACGCCTCTTCAGTCTATGGATTGGATCAATTTGAAGGGAAAGGAGTCTGTGACTTGGAAGAACATCCAAGAAAGCTACATATTCATGAAGACTGTGTCACCAAATTTTACTGTGAATGAAGAGGACTTATTTGATGAGTTTGCATGTGTGAAAAAATATTGTGAAAGCAAAATGTGATGTGTGGAGTGAACTGAAGGATCAAAGTGTCAGTGAAAAATGGTGTGAGATGTTCGCTCATTTTACAACGCAGGATATAAATGCTGAGAACCTGAAATGCCTAGTTAGTTTTTGTTTGGCACTGCCAGGATCCAATGCAGCTGTTGAACGTGTTTTTTCATTAATAAATGCGCTTTGGACAGACGAAAAAAAAACAGACTTAAAATTGAGACAGTGAAAGCTTTAACCATTATAAAGACCCATTTTAAGGATTTCTCTTGTGCTGAGATCTATGACCAAATATCAGAAGAAGAAAAACTTCCTGAACAGGCCCGTCAATCTGATAAATATTCTGATGAATCTGAAATATAAACTTGACTATTGTGTATTTTTTAAAGGTGCAATTTTTCTAATTAAGTATGTTTGTAATTTAGAATTCTTTTTTAAAGTGGAAGTTGTGTTAGTTAATGTGTGGTTATTTTATACCAGTATCTTATTTTAAGTGCAACATATAATATATAATAGATTTATTTGTGCTTTACCTTAATTTTTAACATGTCCCGTTTTTTTACAAAATGTCCCGGGTTTTTTAGGTAAAAATTTGGAAATGTCCCGGTTTTTAAACAAAACATTATGGGAACCCTAGTCTAGGAGGAAATCTGATCATCAGAAAGGCCCCTTAATCTCCTTTACACTCTAAGGTGGGCGGGCCCACTTGAGTCATGACTTCCAAGTGTCAGCCCCCAGTTGTCTTGTGCTGAGAATTGAACCCACTTCACCTTGGTTGGAGCGTTCAACTTCACTCCTGTTTTTCTAAATAAATAATGGAGGAAACCTTGAGTCCTGTGAACAGTAAATAAATAATGGAGGAAACCTTGAGTCCTGTGAACAGTAAATAAATAATGGAGGAAACCTTGAGTCATGTGAACAGTAAATAAATAATGGAGGAAACCTTGAGTCCTGTGAACAGTAAATAAATAATGGAGGAAACCTTGAGTCCTGTGAACAGTAAATAAATAATGGAGGAAACCTTGAGTCCTGTGAACAGTAAATAAATAATGGAGGGAACCTTGAGTCCTGTGAACAGTAAATAAATAATGGAGGAAACCTTGAGTCCTGTGAACAGTAAATAAATAATGGAGGAAACCTTGAGTCCTGTGAACAGTAAATAAATAATGGAGGAAACCTTGAGTCCTGTGAACAGTAAATAAATAATGGAGGAAACCTTGAGTCCTGTGAACAGTAAATAAATAATGGAGGAAACCTTGAGTCCTGTGAACAGTAAATAAATAATGGAGGAAACTTTGAGTCCTGTGAACAGTAAATAAATAATGGAGGAAACCTTGAGTCCTGTGAACAGTAAATAAATAATGGAGGAAACCTTGAGTCCTGTGAACAGTAAATAAATAATGGAGGAAACCTTGAGTCATGTGAACAGTAAATAAATAATGGAGGAAACCTTGAGTCCTGTGAAAGGTAAATAAATAATGGAGGAAACCTTGAGTCCTGTGAACAGTAAATAAATAATGGAGGAAACCTTGAGTCCTGTGAACAGTAAATAAATTAGTAAATAAATAAATAAAGGTAATGAAAAGGTACTCGTACCAGCTGGAGGCAATTGTGAAAGTATTTACTATTTTGAAAATAAATGCAATATATTTTTAATTAGTGAGCTATTTGTTTTGATGTTAGTAACTGGGTCATGCTGTTGAGTGTAGCCCTGGCTGTTCCTAAGTTATTTAGATAGTCAAACAACTGTAACTTACAAAAGATCAATAGTCTAAACAAAAATATTATTTTCAGTTTAAACCAAAAAAACGCCAACAGGCGACAACTAAAACTCACCACGTTTGTATCTAACTTTTCCACTAGGCCGTGCTGTGGAACACGACTTCCGTGGATGGTTAATTATGTACGATGTTGTGCGGCGTGAACGACAATAAGATAATATGGAACGTTACTAAGATATGGAGAAACATACAACCCATGCTTCGAAAAACAACGTCTTCGTCATTGGCAAAACACGTAACAACAGTAAACAAAAGAAAACGTTAACTAATTGTTGCGATCGCTTTTACTTGTGAGTATTGAACGTTGGCCAAATTCACATCTAAGGTTGACAAACAGGCAACAAGACGGGACTTTTTACAAATCTCAAGAACTGCTCCATATCGGACGAATACATTATTTATACATTAGCTCCTCATATAACAATCCAATATTATAACTGCACCGTCTCTAGAATGTCAAATTCTGGCTAGACAGTCCGTCTAAGTCCAGAAACACTGTCGTTTCATTTCGACTTCATTATTATAACATTACGACTCTCAAACTCGATTATAAATACTTCCTGTTCCTTCACAAATCATATGGACATCTCACAGAAGACGCTTGGTGCCATAGAAGAATAAAATATGCATGGACACACTTCAATATCTGGGGCATCTGAAAAACATGTCCTCACACCATCAAACACACAGGAGAAGTCCCTAGCAGACGATTTGCACACTTCTACTAAATTATGCATACTTCTGTTGTGTAGACATATTAAACCAAGGCGGATTGCATGGTACCATGGTTGCTGGTGCGCCTTCTGGCCTGGTACCTCTGACTTCAGCACCTGTTTCTTAAGACAGAGTGTGCTCATGCCTCCCCCTCTGGCTGGGGGATTTGACTTCGCCTTTACCTCGTTTGCTGTCCCATCTTGCCTCCCGCTGGGGTTAATACCCAACCTTTGGCAAGATTACTGGGTATAACGGGGTCCACCACGAGTAGGTGAGGTAGACTTGGGCAGGAGAGGCTAAAAGACATGTTGAGTCTTGTATTGCGCATCACTGCCCCATTTGGACCCCACTTTTCACGCTCTCAAACAAAGACAAAGCAGGAGAGATACGACTTGGAAATATGCATGTCCAAACAGACGAGGAACCGGTGTACTTGGGCATTACATTAGATAAGAGAATGACATGGAGCACCACATCGAGAGAACAGAGGCCAAAGCGAGAAGGAAACTTGCCATACTGAGGAAAATAGCTGGATCAAGTTGGGGAGCTAACCAAACAACACTAAAGAAAGTTTATACAGGTGCAATAAGACCTATATTAGAGTACGGATCAGCAGCATGGTCTACAGCGGCCAAATCACAGCTACAAGCCTTGGATAAGGTACAAAATCAAGCGATTCGGTTGATCACGGGTGCCATGAAGACCACACCAATAAACGAAATGGAAAAAATCACAGGCATTCCACCTTTATTCTACAGACGAGACACTAAGACCCTGATCCAAGCAGAAAAGTACAAGAACATGCCAGCACATCCAATGAAAACTAGATTTAGAGATTTAGCCAGTGGGAGGTTGAAGAGAAGCAGCTTTGTGCATCGGTCCAAAAAACTAATTAGAACATACAAGGATGAACTACCAGACATCACTAAGGAAATAATTCCCAAACTCCTCCCAACCCCATGGGAACAACAACAGAATTTCAGCATTAAGACCTCCATAACTACCATCTGCCCCATGGGAGAGCTAAATACTCTCCAAAGGAAAATAGCAGCATGTGACATGATTGAAGAACTATACCCCAGAGAAGCATGGATCCAAGTATATACTGATGGATCTGCAACCAGAGCAGTGAAGAACGGAGGCGCAGGAGTTTATGTGGTCTATCCAGACAAAGAAAACGAATCCACCTGTTCACCTACTGGAATATTCTGTTCAAACTACTCTGCTGAAGTACAGGCCTTAAGTATTGCTGCAGGAATAATAAATAACACAATAAGCCAATGTCAGCAGGTTGTGTTCCTTACCGATGCAGTGTCAGTTCTGCAAGCCCTCAACAGTGATAAACTGCCAGAGTTAAATAAAACCCTATGCGAAGTAAATATCAAAAGAAGGGTATTGCTACAGTGGATACCATCACACTGTGGCATACCAGGAAATGAGAGAGCAGACACGTTAGCAAAAGACGGAGCAACACTAGAACAAAAAGAACAAACAATCACATTCCAGGAAAAGAAGACCCTTATCAAGGCCATCAGGAAAATTGACCAACAAAGAGACAACTATCACTATCTTGATCGAGCACAACAGGTGATCCTGTTCCGTATTAGAACAGGACATAACAGACTGAACAGTCACTTATACAGACTGAGATTGGTCCCATCACCCCTATGTACGTGTCGACAGGCAGCACAGACAGCCGAACATATCCTGCAAGACTGCTACATGCTTAGTCAATTGCGGACTGAACATTGGCCCACAGAGACGCACATCCACACAAAGCTGTTTGGGAGTCTTGACGAACTTTCAATCACAGCAACATACATCCAGAGAACCGGACTTCTTGAGTAGACATTACTAAACAACAGCGAACGAGAAGAAGAAGAAGAAGAAGAAGAAGAAGAAGAAGAAGAAGAAGAAGAAGGAGAAGATGCATATTTCTGCTCAAAAACCAATATCGCTATGACGTCATTTCCTGTTACGGTGTAATTCCGTAAAAAGTAACTTGTATTAAAAACCTATGATAGCTCGTCACAAGAACAACATTGTAGTTGTGGAAAATAACTTGTAACACTAATCTAAATATGTGTCCATAGTGTGTAAATGTAAAGGTAGTCCCATAGCAGATACTGCCCTAGCGGAGTGGTGTTAGAGACTTCACCATACTAGGTCCAGCATTGAGAGGTGGTGTGACCAGTTCCCTTCCTCGCTGCCTTTTCCTTCCTTAACTCAAAGTCAGGTACCCATTTACAGCTGGGTAGATAGGAGCGTGTCTGTACCGTGATTCCTACCCGGCACCTTTTCCGCGAGAGACCAGCGCTCTAACCACTCTGTCAATTGGACGCTCTTAGTGTGTAAAGAAGGTTAAAGGGCCGAAACACTTGTCCGATGGGGGGAACTTTCTGATGATCAGATTACATCCTGTTGTAACGCTCTGGTATAGAGTGTTCAATCATCAAAATGTAACGTGAGATCAGCAATTTAAAAAAATGTATTATATATAAATATTTATAAATAAAGATAGGTAGATGGATGGATGGATGGGTGTGTGGATGAGTTGGTGAGTGGGTGGATGGATGAATGGATAGATAGATAGATAGATAGATAGATAGATAGATAGATAGATAGATAGATAGATAGATAGATAGATAGATAGATAGATAGATAGATAGATAGATAGATAGATAGATAGATAGATAGATAGATAGATAGATAGATGGCTGGGTGGGCCGGCCGGCGGACGGACGGATGGATGAATGGATGGATGGATAGATAGATAGATAGATAGATAGATAGATAGATAGATAGATAGATAGATAGATAGATAGATAGATAGATAGATAGATAGATAGATAGATAGGTAGGTAGGTAGGTAGGTAGGTAGGTAGGTAGGTAGGTAGATAGATAGATAGATAGATAGATAGATAGATAGATAGATAGATAGATAGATAGATTAGGTAGGTAGGTAGGTAGGTAGGTAGGTAGGTAGGTAGGTAGATAGATAGATAGATAGATAGATAGATAGATAGATAGATAGATAGATAGATAGATAGATAGATAGATAGATAGATAGATAGATGTGTTGGGTGCGCGGGCGGGGCGGCGGGCGTGCGGACGGACGGACAGACAGATAGATAGATGAGCAGATAGATAGATAGATAGATAGATAGATAGATAGATAGATAGATAGATAGATAGATAGATAGATAGATAGGTAGGTAGGTAGGTAGGTAGGTAGGTAGGTAGGTAGGTAGATAGATAGATAGATAGATAGATAGATAGATAGATAGATAGATAGATAGATAGATAGATAGATAGATAGATAGGTGGGTGGGTGGGTGGGCGTGTGAACGGACGGACGGACGGACAGACAGATAGATAGATGGGCAGATAGATAGATAGATAGATAGATAGATAGATAGATAGATAGATAGATAGATAGATAGATAGGTAGGTAGGTAGGTAGGTAGGTAGGTAGGTAGGTAGGTAGGTAGGTAGATAGATAGATAGATAGATAGATAGATAGATAGATAGATAGATAGATAGATAGATAGATAGATAGATAGATAGATAGATAGATAGATAGATAGATAGATAGATAGATAGGTGGGTGGGTGGGTGGGCGTGTGAACGGACGGACGGACGGACAGACAGATAGATAGATGGGCAGGTAGATAGATAGATAGATAGATAGATAGATAGATAGATAGATAGATAGATAGATAGATAGATAGATAGATAGATAGATAGATAGATAGATAGGTAGGTAGGTAGGTAGGTAGGTAGGTAGGTAGGTAGGTAGGTAGGTAGATAGATAGATAGATAGATAGATAGATAGATAGATAGATAGATAGATAGATAGATAGATAGATAGATAGATAGATAGATAGATAGATAGATAGATAGATAGATAGATAGATAGATAGATAGATAGATAGATAGATAGATAGATAGGTAGATAGATAGATAGATAGATAGATAGATAGATAGATAGATAGATAGATAGATAGATAGATAGATAGATAGATAGATAGATAGATAGATAGATAGATAGATAGATAGATAATGATTCGGTTTAGTAAATTTCGCGTTCAGTCAAAATTCTCGTGTATCACGAGGCCGCTGTAGTAGACATGAAGCTGCGCACCGATGATTCTGAAGACCAGGTCGTTCCTCCAAGTGCTCAGATGAGGCCCGCGCCATTTCACATTGTGAGGTCCTTAATGTTTAGGAAGAGGGGTAAGAAGTGGGAGAGCTTGCATTCCTGGCTGAGTTGAAGCCCCCTTATGAGTTAGACCCTCGCCAAATTGCCTTGCTGCGTCTTACTCGTACAACAAACTCGCTCGTAGGACCTACTCAAAACTCAAAACAAATAGTAGCTAAGTGAATCCCGACACCAATAATGGGAGAAAATGGAAAACGTCTCTCCCCACAACGCTGACCAGAACTAAGCTATCGGAAGCAAGAATACCTTTACTTTGACAGTGGTTATTGTTCGCCACTCGACATATCAAGCCGATCTGGAGGGCTTACAGTAATCCGGGTTTCCTAATAAAAACTGGGGCGGCTGAAACATTGACTTTAAATTAACAGTGGAGACAGCAACAAGGAAAACACCTCAGAGGTAGGGGGTTTCCCGGGTAATAATTTATTAATGTGTTGGATAATCTGATGGTTTTGTGACGGTGTTTGGACAATATAAAGCCAGAGGAGAATTTATTTGTTTGTATTCTCAGGATACCTGGCCACTGTCTTGTGAATAAGGTAAGGTGATCTATCTATCTATCTATCTATCTATCTATCTATCTATCTATCTATCTATCTATCTATCTATCTATCTATCTATCTATCTATCTATCTATCTGTCTGTCTGTCTGTCTGTCTGTCTGTCTGTCTCTGTCTGCCCGCCCGCCCATCCATCCATCCATCCATCCATCAATCCATCAATCTATCTATCTTTCTATCTATCTATCTATCTATCTATCTATCTATCTATCTATCTATCTATCTATCTATCTATCTATCTATCTATCTATCTATCTATCTATCTATCTATCTATCTATGTTTTTCTTTATGTGTATTTGCAAGCATCCAACTTACCTATAAATATAGAAGAGGTGTTAAGAGTAGACAGACTCAGGGAACTACATAATATAGTCAAACAATATTTAACAGGAACAAATGTTAATATATAGTGGCTGGGAATGTGAAGGTCTGATGCTGTTATTACAATGCTTATGACTTTTAACAGATGAAAATCAATTAAATATCTGTTAAAGTCAGTTATATAACTGGAACCGCCAGGCCTTTACACCCCTCCATTTTAATATAATTCTTGTTCAGAGTTTCTTCTTAATTTTATTTTATTTATTTTTTTTTATTTATTTAACATATAAGCACAATTGTGATTGTCCCTATTTACAATGATTTGACAGGTGTGATGCCACTTTCTCATGTCGGCAGTTGTTCATATTATTTGGAATTGAAAACAATATGTATCCTAATTATAACCCATCAG
Source organism: Oreohelix idahoensis (assembly GCA_024509875.1). Taxonomy (NCBI): domain Eukaryota; kingdom Metazoa; phylum Mollusca; class Gastropoda; order Stylommatophora; family Oreohelicidae; genus Oreohelix; species Oreohelix idahoensis. Next base: position 278,587 of record JAMPIV010002480.1, read on the forward strand.
AGGTTCAACGGGATATTTTTCTTCCTTAATATAACCAAAAAAAATGTCATTTTACTGTCCCTCTTTCGCTGCTTAAGAAGCAGGGGGCCACTGTAGTTGGTGGGCCTCAAGAAGTAAGAGTGTACCAATTTTGTCATGTACTCTTGAATTAGTGAATTCCGTAGCAGTCTATTTAACATGATGCGATTGCTAGCCCCATGCGTAATTTTGCCTTAACCGCCTCTAACGACTTGCCCACAAGGGGAGACGTAGTAATCAGTGGCATATTTAGCATTTTCTTCAGGATAGGGGATGGGCTATTCGGGTGCGAGGGCTCCTTTTCGGGGAACTCCGTCACTGAAGCTTCCGCATGTTATACTTGGTTATAATATGGTCAAAATGATACTTGGTAGATTATTGAAAAGATAAATTAACATCGCTGAAAATACGTTGATAACCTTACAAGGTGCTCCTTGTTCGGGAAACCCCAGTGTAGGGAAAATTGGTGAAGGTAGTCACATGGTGCATACTGCCGTAGGGGAGTGAAGTGTTAGAGCCAGCATTCAGAAGTGGGACCACCAGTTCCCTTCCTCACTGCCTTTTCCTTCCTTAACTCAAGAGCAAAATCATGTACTCATTTACAGCTGGGTAAATTGGGGCGTGTCGATACCGTGAATCGAACCCGCCACCTTTGCAGCGAGAGGCCAGCGCTCTAACCACTCTGTCAATTGAATTAGACATAGACATAGACATGATAGAGATTCAACAAAACATGGAGAAAACTTTAACGGATAGCACAGGGCAGGAAGACTTTGCGTGTATTCGTAAGTCCTGTGCTCCATCTGTAGCCGAAAAGCTATCTACTTCTTCTTCATTCATTTTCAGACGTCAACATAAATATGTTCAAATAAAGCAGTGGTCAGTTTGAGTCTGTTGGTATCTCCATAGAATTTGTCCATGAATGGGTACCAGTGATGGCCGTATGCGTGTTCTTGTCCCTCATGTGTTGGACAACTTGTAAGAAGTGTTCAGCTGTCATTTATCTATCCCAACCTGTTGTGGCCTGTGCGAAGTGTGAAGGTTACCACGTGTTCACTTCTGCTGATCTGGTAGTAAGCATCACTTGGGTGTGTGTGTGCGGGGGGGGGGGGATGCTCTGCTTCCAACTTGCGCCTGTATTTGCTCTTGATAAAACTCTAGGCTACTTTATAAGTTATGCTTGTGTCAAGCTTTTCAGCTTCATTTGCCAATCTCAGCCTCTTCATTTCCGGGGATGTTGCAGTGAGATGGGATCCACTGTATCACAACTCTTTTGAGCTGCTTACATAATTTGTGGAGTGTTAATCGTAGGTCATCCTGGTCTGCATTTTTTCTGACTCTTCAGTGTAGCAATTACTGACAGCGCATCTGTGAAGAGATTCTTCTACCATTAAGACTTCTGCTTTTAGGATATAAAAACAAGTATGTTGTCGGCGTCTGTGGCCTAATGGATATGAACGCAGTTTCATAATCCAGATATACCAGGTTCGAAACCTGCTGCGGGCGGTTTGGTAGCAGATCGCTTTGTGTGGATTTTTAACAATGGTATAAGCGCCGTACCGTTCAGAAAGCAATGGCAAACTACTGAATGAAAAAAATTGCCTAGAAAAATCACAAACAGCCAATAAAAGCTGGGGTTGATTGCCACGTCCTGTAAAGGATAAGCAACTAACTTTATGTAGTCATCACGTGTATTCGCTCAACACAACACAAGTTCTGAGTCAGTCAGTAAATACTATGTAAAATTTGGAAATTTGCTTGCGTAGACTAGATAATGAAGGAAACCTGAATCCTGTGACTAATAAATAAATAAGTAAATAAATTAAGGTAATTAACAGGCACTCGTTGGACATAGAGTATGACACCAGATAACAGAAATTAAATCAAAGCGATAGGCTTACCGGGAATCGAACCGAGAACCACCCAAATGGCGCCATCGCCTTGCTGTAAAAGTGAAAGAACGCACAACCAATTTTGCACTCAAAAAGAAGTGCTGAGGTCATTTTCACGACACCCACACAACTATGGTACTAGGGACTCGTGAACGTCCCAGACAATTTCAACCTGGAAACTAGGGTCCGTCGGTTATATTGGTGCACACACCCAGATATAAAATACAGTATCTTGTGGTCTAGTAGGTGTTTATTTAAAACTGCTAGTAATTACACTACGGATCGAAGAGGGAAGGCAAACCCGGTCCCAAAAAATGCCGTGCAGAAGTCGGATGTGTCGACCGAAAGGTGCAGATATCACAGCTTAGGCGTAAACAGACACAACGCAACCACCGTCCTTTTCAGGGCGAACGAGGAAGATGGAAGAAGAAGAAATTACACTACGTGCCATAATCTGGTCTTACGAGCTAAGTATATAAATACACAGATCTTTTGTTGTCTGGCTTTCCCCCCAGCGTCACAACTGATATCTGAATGCGTGACAGGCTGTCATTTTAATCTCTGGATTGGCACTTCAATTTCTAAACTTAAATTGTCAACAAGAGCCAGAGATCATGACCTAAACCTTTCGTCTAGTCAATTTTATTCAAAATTTGTGCCTTCGAATCTACTTCGAGAAAGGAAAACCAAACATGAAAGACCCGCGATGAAATGGGTGATATTGATCGGGGGCATAAGTTGAGTTCAATCTATTTCTTTTTAATTGAATTCGTTTTTTTGACGTGCTGGAATATAAATTAGTTGATTAGTGTTTCATCTTAGAGTCAGTTTCGGGGAGGGGAAAGGGGGGAATGAAAAGCAATATTACTTTGAGTATCAAATTTAATACACAATTTTAAATTTAAGTATACTGTGTGTTTACAAACCAAGAAGAGAATCGAAATGGTCGAAGCTACATTCAACGATATGAGACAAATACTAACATCTAACTATAAATATTCTATATTACTGTATTTTGTAGAAACATGGACAATTTACAAGCAATAGGAAATGAACACTATATACCCAAATTATAACCCACGTGGGGTTGAACCGGATATCCCTTGCATACAACAAACTCCAGTTTTCAAGTGCGGGGTTCAAAAACCAAACCAAAGCAAAGCAAAGAAACAGAAAAACTATGAATGAAAAGAGAATTAATGAATGAGATCAAAAATGGTAAAATGTTTTAGCCATGTAACCAAGACATAATACCTTACTGAAGACCATGACAGAAGAAAGAGTTGAATATCTTGTTACAAAAACATTACTTTTAATGAAAGTAAGATGTTGTATTTGAGAAAACATTGCCAAGAGAGGATCGGATGTTTTAATTCCATATTTGGGAGACATGACCTTTGCAGTAACGCGCAGAAATTTCCACGTGGAAATAATATGAATTACCCCACAAAACACGCATGTTTGAAACGATTGGCAGACATTCGGAATGAAGGCACAACACCCCTTCCGATTGGAATCATGCTTAACATCGCAACAAACAAATGGGGGGGGGGTGGGTGGGGGGGGGGGGGGGGGGGGGGGGGGGGGGGGGGGGGGGGGGGGAGGTGGGGGGGGGGGGGGGGGGGGGGGGGTGGGGGGGGGGGGGGGGAAGACAGGCAATATAACCTGACACTTTAGCCAGGTTAGAGCACTGTGAAAATTCACTTGCGCTGTCACATAGTTTCGGGTCGATCTCTTCTTCACTACGGCAGTAATCAGTTACATTTGTTGTACGTACTGATTACCTGGGATTTACGGGGGATGGACACATTTAATTATCTCTTATCACACATGTATTTGATATCTACAACCATTTGACATTCTCTTTGGGTGATAATTCATCACATTTGCTTGGCGCTTCACAGCTTTGCTAAGATTAGCGCATGCAAAACCCAGATGGACCTGGTCAGTTTCGCGTATATTTGTTTGCTCAAGCCGTGCCCGGCGATAAAATTACTCGCCCGCAGACGGAATTTATGTGCGCAAGCGACGGATAAAGAGATTACTTGTCTGTGCGACACATTTTGGACAGACATGAATGACATCTTCATTTCCTGTCCACCTGTTTCAGATACATTCTTTAGATGAAAGTAAGATGTTACATCTAAAACACATTGTCGAAAGAGTGTACGGACTTGTCACTGCCATATATGGGAGACGTGACCTTTTGCATCACGCACAAAATTGTCCATGTCGGAATAAATATGAATTACCCCACCTAAATATGCAGTTTTGACACATAGGCGGGGGTTCGAAATAGAGGAACCACCAAATTTCTGATTGGATCATGCCTAAATAGTAACAAACAACTGTGGGAGAGGCACAAGGCCCTATAATCTGACACTTTAGCCAGATTAGAACACTGTGAGAATCGCTTGCCAAGGCGACAACCAGACTGCCAGAGTTAAAACTAGAAACACGATTCATAAATCGGACCGAACCATTGTCTGATAAATTTTTGAGGACTTAAGAGCCCAAGGAAAAAAAATATACAATTTTAACATGGAAAACCTGAATCTGAGGAATCTGGAACACGGAGTCAACGTGGGAACTTTTTGTTAAAGTAACGACCCCCAAGAACGAGTGTAAAAGGCACCGGCTATTGACTTAACCTACTTCTCTGAGCAAACTGTGAGCCGAGATTGCTTGATGGTACCAGTTGAGGGTACTATCTCTGGAACAAGAAGGGTACAAGTGGCCTGTAGTCGAAGCTAGATACCATCATCAGATGGGGCTTTAAAAACGCTTGATCAACTTCGGAGACACTCCCTGATATTTCTGGGAACGTGCTGCGCCCTACTACTTTGATCAGTGGCGAACGGGATCAGCAATCCAGTCTTCCAAGAACCAAAACATCAGAAGGAGCAGAACCTCGCCACTGACAGCTAAGTAACACATACAAGCTGCCGAGCGACCTCCTTTACAAACTACCATTACATCACATAGTGATAATAATTTTTCTGATAAAGAATTATTCATTTTTTAAAAACCATGTTAAAACTTAAGTGATTATTAAATCTGTTATTTGTAAAAATACAAATTTAATGTCGATTTAGTCATTTTGAATGTACTGCATATTTGTCTCAGTCAATTTACTAAATACACTCTAAACAGAGCTATACCATAATAAGAAGAATTCCACTGAGTAAATCAGGGTGGGGGCTTGAACGAGCTGAAATTAATATTTGCTTAATTCTCAATAAAAGGCGGCGGATCAGATGTAAGTTAGCAGTTGCCCTGGCTAACGCAGCATCGTTCTTGACTTCTGAAATATCTTAAGGATACTGCCTTGAGATAGAAGCATCATTATCCTTCTATCTACAACTCTGCCAGGGGTAATCTTGTGCAAAGATAGACACCTTTGAAGACCCATCTTAGATACTCTTGAGTTTTGGCCACTGTTTGCCCACTACTGCAAAGCAGGCGAGGCAATTCCATGACACGCGCCAAGAAGACAACCAGACCTTGCCAGAGCTAAGAATAATACCAGACCGGACCTGTTGGAGCATATTGAGGACTTAGAGCCCAGGAAAACGCTACCATTTTAACACGGAAAACTGGAATCTGATGGAACTGTAACTTACTTACTTACTTACTTACTTACTTAGTCGTTCCCCTTCTACCGTGAGGTGTAGAGGTTTGGAAGAGAGAGCGCCAGACCATTCTATCAGCTGTCTTCTTTCTGGCCTGGTTCCATTCTAGTCCTCGGTCCTTCAAAGATTGTCTAATGTTGTCCTCCCAGCGGACTCTGGGTCGTCCTGGAGGTCTGGATCCCTGGCTCTTTGTTTCCCATGCTTGTCGTGGTAGCCGATCTTCTCCCATTCTGCAGACATGGCCAAACCATCTTAGTTGGGACTGTTCTATTTGGAACTGTAACACAAAGTCAAAAGTGGGAACTTGTTGCTAAAGTAACAACACCCCAGACCAAGTGCAAGAGGCCTCTACAAGTGCCTTTATTTCTCTGAGCCAGGAGTCTGTGAGCCTAAAGATTGGCGTAAGCTGTACATTTTAAATTCTATATTTTGCATTATTAACATGTGAACTAATTTGTATATATTTACATGTGAAGATTAATATGTGAAAATTGCTAGTGGATGTCCAAATCATTTGAGGCTCGCAACCGCAGCATATAGAATGAGGATTTCATGAACCACCACTGCTAGGACTGGTGAATGCTTTATTGCAAGTTTCTTATAAAGAACCAAAAGTAGGGGTAGTCCCAAGTTCCATATGGAGCAGGAAGGGAATGATGAAAGAAATGATGTACATACTTGTTATATTATTAACCTTGTCAGTGTAAATGTAAAACATATTCACTCTAACTGTAATGAAAGTTTACAACCTTTTCAACCGATGTAAATGTAAACATATTCAAACTATATTGTTAACATTTTCAACTGAAGTTAAATATAAAATTATTCATTTTAAATGTAAAGATAGTTTTTCGCCCAGTGGGATTAAGATTAATTCTCAGCGAGGGTAAAAATTCTGAGATAGAAGAGATGGAGCAATGAAAAGAGGGGGGGGGGGGGCACATAAGTATGTTTCGGGAAACTCAATACTCAGAGAGTATTCGTTTCTCTTCTTTTGCCATACTAATTGGTGGTACCAGTTGAGGGTCCTATTTCTGGAACAAGTGAGGGTATAAGTGGCCTGAAGTCGACGTTAGACACCATCATCAGACGGGTCAAAGAGACGCGGGACCAGCTTTGCAGTTACTCCCTGATTCTACTTGGAACGTGCTGCAACTCTTAAATCTTGACCAGGGACGCGAGCGATTCAGTCATATATCTGCAAAGACCCAAACATGAGCGGGAGCAGACACAACTATTCGCAGCTAAGTAAAACTTAAAAACTGCCAAGTGAACTGTCCATTTTCGAAAACCATAACATCACACTGTGATGAATACTTTTTTCTAAACCATTATTCATTTTTATAACTGTTAAGACAAAATTGATTATTAAATTTTTTACTTGTATAAAAACAAACCTAAAGTTGATTTCATCATTTTGAATGTACTACATCCGGATGTCTCAGGCCATTTCTTGAATGCACTCAAATAGAGCTGTATATAATAATGTTAGGAAATTCACTGAACTAACTCAGATGGGGGCTTGTACGAGCTAAAATAAGATTACACAATCCTTCACAAAAGTTGACGGCAGATACTAGAGTTAACGTGCTCAGCCAATGCAGCATTGTTCTCGCTTTCAGAATATCTTGTGAACACACTCTTGAGGTAGAAGCATCATTATCCTTCTATCTACAACTGCCAAGAGTAATCTTGTGCGAAGGTAGACTCCTTTGAAGGCCCACATTAGATACTCTTGAGTTTTGGCCACTGTTGGACCACTACTGCAGAGCTAGGGGAGGCAAACCGTGACAAAGGCAAACGTGCAAGGGGTAGATATCGCTATATGGGAAGACAGGAAAGAGTCTATCAGAGTGCATCATTAAGGCAAGAGGCAGAAGACGATGGAGATCCACTACTGTCGACCTTCGGTGTGTAGATGGCAGCAGATATTGATGGTGTATTTATACGTTTACTTGTACTTCGTTGCTGCTACATCTCATGCTGCGATAACTTCTCTGGTAGAATATTTAATCACTGTTACCATTACCACAATCATCAGTACCCGTTCTAAGGTTACTTGCGCCCGGGGCAAAACTAACATTTGGCCACCCCATAACATGCCTTCAACGTATTATTCTGGATTTACAGCACGAAATGAAAACAGTTAAAGCTGAAAACATTTAGCGCCCAGCGCCACATCCTGAGTATCATCCTTTATCTTAATCATTTTTCTTTTCGCTTCATACGGAGCATGGAGCTACGACTGTAGCTGGTGCTCTTACAGAAAGCCTGCACCAACCATTCATATGCTCTAGCAGTTGTGGTGTCTGTTGCTAATTACACTGGCTAACACACACACACAATTTTTTTCTTTCTTTAACATTTCTATGTTTTTCTGGTCAATTTTAATGCGCTTTTTTAAATCTGCAAACCGTTTTTCTCTATCAGGTCGGGATCTGTAGAAATACGCAATTGAAGTTTTTTAACAACGCATACAGTATTACAACATCATTTGTACAAGAAGTATAACAGTTATGTAGGCTTGAATTTCTTTGCAGTCGACTTTCGTCGGTGAATGGCATGTGGTACATCGCGATGAAGCATCCACCAATAATTTTTACACAAGTTTAAAGGCCCGTCATAAGACAGGAATTAAATTCAAAAGCACCAATACCTAACGGCAATTTTACTTATTCAAAAGTATTTTTAAAAACCACTGTGCATCGCCACAGTACACGAACTACGTAGCAGCAGCGAGGATCCCAATGTGTGTTTACGTGATCACACATTCTATAAATATATTTTTGTGCACACCGTCATTTGCGCATTCTTCTTTGGTAAGTGTTACTATTTTCGGGAGAGTACATATAAGGGAAACAATACAATTAATGTCTAACTGTCAATCAAAGTTGCATCCCCTAGCGTTACTGACAGAAATAGCTGGGGTTTTATATAGGATGTAGGATGATAAGGTTCCCAGCCCCATACAAAATCTCATGTTAGTAGCCTTGCGCTTTGGAGCAACAGTTCTATCCTTTCTTTGTCTCATCAGAGACCCCGGGGAGTACACTGTTCGAATAGCCGGTACCTAAACCCGGTCCTAATCGTCATGTTTATAATTCCTGCTTCTCATCTATCTTCTCCACCTTCTTCTTCATGTGACTTTTCTTAATAGAAGATTGTGGATCATGTGTCGTCTTCAAGTACCATGCCAATAGGCGTAATCCGTGTCTTTCTACAACCTCCCAAACTACGGTACCCAGTGCTGTTTATCGGTTTTGTTCTTTCTTCTTTCCACGTCATGATTGTCGTACCAAGGTTTAAGTCGAACAGACTTATGCTGGGATAGTGAATGACAAACGTGGGTTCTCAGAATTGGCTTGTGAATATAAGATGCCAGCGTAAGATATACAGGTGGACAAGAGAAAATGGACCCTCTCTAGGAGAATAATGCCGAAAACGTTGATAAGGAATTCTATAATTATTGCAACAGTCCACTCATTGGAACTTAGACAGACAAGCTCCCTACTCCCCGGAGAAAGAATTTTATATATATATATATATATATATATATATATATATATATATATATATATATATATATATATATATATATATTGAGAGAGAGAGAGAGAAAGAGAGAAAGAGAGAGAGAGAGTTGTAGTGGGGATAAGCTCCCACTGCTGATATATGCTTCTACAGCACGCACCTCAGATAGCCTCTGACAGCCAAGTCCAGCTCCTGGACTATACGTGTGGCCCAGTTTGACCCCGGCAGAACTGTTACCACACTGAAGGAGCGAGAAGGGGCGAAGGCGAGCATCTGGCGCCTTAAAACCAGCAGCTTCGGGCAGATAGGGCTTATGATCCTTGGTTGGTAGCGTATCTGGGAGTAAGTAAAACTCTTAATTCAAACCTCCGCTGCCTTGCAGGAATATCCGTTTACGGGAAAGACTTCATGAGTAAACTCTGCGGATAAATCCGGAGTCGGAGTCCCTAAGGCAATCTAATGTTGGTTCGACATTATTCTGGTTACTCTTGCGACGTGGCTGGTACCAAACTGTATCGGCTACTGCCGTTCCTTTTGACCTACCAGCTGCGTGGAGAGGGGGAACATGTTGCACGAGCAGCAGCTTGATCTCCATGTAACTGTGTCCAAGCTCCAGCCCTGGAGAGGTCACTCCAGCCCTGGAGAGGTCACTCCAGCCCTGGAGAGGTCACTCCAGCTTCACCCTATAGGTATCGTCACAGCATGGGGAGTTGCAGTTACGGCGCCACCTCAGACTGGGTGAAAAGAAGCGATCACAACACGCACACGAGAAAATAACTCACCGAAAGGAACACTAGGCACAAAAAGCAGCTGAAGGCTATCACTTCAGGGATGCATTTCCATTGTCAGTTACGACTGAAGTGGGCTACTATTAATTCATATGTATTGCTAGTAATATCAATGGTGGAGAAACTGTTCAGTTAGCTTCCACCTAGGTTTCAAGATTGTATGTATTCCTGTGAAGACTACTCCCCGCTGCCTGCCACATGGTGTTGAAAACATGTGGGTGCAGTGATCTGGCGGTGGCAATCAGTGATGCCGCTCTGAATTTTGAAAAAACAAACCTAGATTTCGGCGATTTGGGCTACTTTTAGCACTTTTTTGGGCTACTTTGGATGAATTTGCGCTACTTTGGGTGACGTTTAGGTGACATTTTAAACTAATGAAGGAAAATGGCACCAAGCCGGGACCACAAAAACCTACATCAAGGTGAATTCACCTAGAAGTGGCAACGCTGATGGCAATATCTGAATAGAAATCGTCTGGACGTATGTAGACTGCAAAATCTCTTTCCGCCAGAACAATCTATTTCCCATTTTCACAGCTGGATAGAATGGAGCGTAACGATGGAGTTCGAACTCGATAACTTTGTCTAGAGGAGTAAATGCTTTAACCACTAGGTCATGCCACACTCAGAACAGATTGTACTGTCATTAATGATAAAGTCACCAGATTAAATATCTCAAAGCCATGAGCTGTATGACGTGACACAATATGATAAACTATCCTCATAAGCTCTATATGACGTGACACAATATGATAAACAATTCACATAAGCTCTGTATGACGTGACACAATATGTTAAACAATTCACATAAGCTCTGTATGACGTGACACAAAATGATAAAAAATTCACATAAGCTCTGTATGACGTGATACAATATGCTAAACAATTCACATAAGCTCTGTATGACGTGACACAATATGATAAACAATTCACATTAGCTCTGTATGACGTGACACAATATGCTAAACTATTCTCATAAGCTCTATATGACGTGACACAATATGATAAACAATTCACATAAGCTCTGTATGACGTGACACAATATGATAAACAATTCACATAAGCTCTGTATGACGTGACACAATATGCTAAACAATTCACATAAGCTCTGTATGACGTGACACAATATGATAAACAATTCACATAAGCTCTGTATGACGTGATACAATATGATAAACAATTCACATAAGCTCTGTATGACGTGACACAATATGATAAACGATTCACATAAGCTCTGTATGACGTGACACAATGTGATAAACAATTCACATAAGCTCTGTATGACGTGACACAATATGATAAACTATTCTCACAAGCTTCACCTTGTCTGCCAGAGTGTATGTCTGTTTATCTGCACTTTACACGATATCATCATCATCACCCTTCGGTTCCCGAAGAAGCATAGGCCTTCAACAAACGTCTGCCAAATCTGCCTGTCCCGTGCCATCAGCTCAAGGCTTTTCTATATCTTCTTCATGCGGGGGTTATGTTCTAGAAGAAAAAAAGGCAAGTCAGCAACCCGGACTCCATACGGCTTTTTTTTTCTGGATCGCGTCATTTCGTCTCCTTACCCTTGGACCTGCTTCTGACTTGTATGAATGGCTGAACTGAATTATTTTCTTTAATACATCCATCCATACTGTTATGTTGAAAGTTTTTTTTTGTGCCTTGAAATGTGTACAGGACGGGGTAACCATACCCATGCCCAACCCTCTTTAATCGCTGCTTACGACATGCGTGATAGGTTACAGTGTTACTATCTTTTGCTACTGTTGCGGACCAAGGTAACACACGGATGTTACAAGATACAAAACAAACTTATTTGTTACATATAAGACTTAACAACACTTCATAATTTTTTTTTCTCAGCAACATTTCAACGATTCTATATCACTTTCTTCATAATCCAGTGGCGACTGTAGGTTGTGCCAGGCCCTATCCAATCTTTAATATTCGAGGCCGTTCACAATCTTAAATATTTGAGGCACCTTTTTAGTAAATTCCTGTTGTATCGACGAGCACATATTTATGCTTCGTCTTCCTCCCGGATCCAAAGTTCCTGACTGACATAGCAGTCAGAGGCCATCACGCCTAGTGGCGTTCATATTTGTACGCGCGGCCCCTAAAAGCAAGAGCCCTGAGGTATAACCCTAACACCATCACTTCATAATAATTTCCTGTTTCCCTCCTACGGAGCAAGACGCCACCATAACACCAGGAACCTGAGCACAAAGTCTGCATGAAGCATTCATGTTCTCTTCAGCGCTAGTTTTTGTAACATTTTGTTCTACATGATGAGTTTGCCAGTACCGTGCAGAACTTTATAATCATCGCTTCTTTCTACATGTATGAGGGTGCAGTAGATTAATTCTTTCTGTGCATATACTATTAGATATGTCTCGTAACTATTACAAGGTGTCCCAACAAAGAATGGTAAATTTTAATAATATTTTCATATTTATTATACCTTCTTCTTCCTCGTTCGCCCTGAGAAGGACGTTGGTTGCGTTGTGTCTGTTTACAGCGAAGCTGCCATATCTGCACCTTTCGGCCGACACATCCGACTTCAGCACGGCATTTTTTGGGACCGGGTTTGCCTTCCCTCTTCAATCCCTACTCTCTCAGCCAGACTGCAGTCATGCAGCCTGTTTCCAGGACCACCACTTGGAGGTGGAGTAGGGTCTTGGTCAGCTCTGGTTCGCTGACCCTGACGCAAGCAGTCAAGCTATGGGTCGCTGACTGCATTCTTTATTGCTGCATCTTTGGGTCCCTTATTATACCTAAAAACAGGATAAATAAATTATATAATGTATCAGTTGATTCTGAAGGTTAAGTAATTAACCCAATTGGTCAAAATGTTACACAAAGCTATTTGTTTATTATTTTTTTTTCCATTGGAAGTAAAAAAAAAAAATTATGCATTAAAGCATAATTAAAGGGTGTACAGTCTTTTCTGAGAGACACCCTGTGTATATTTACAAGTTGTTTTAATAACTACCAGAGACAGAAATGATTAAACTATCATAATGCACGAACGCGAATTAGATTGGGCAATCTCATGTCATAAGTGTGGAGAGATTTAATAATATCAGTCAACATACATAGACAGAGTTCAGCAATGTTCATAACAAAATTCGTAGATTGAATATCGCACAATTAATCAACATAATTAACATAAGTATCGGCTACTGCCGTTCTTTTGGATCTATCGGCTGCGTGGAGAGGCGGAACATGCTGCATGGAGAGGCGGAACATGCTGCATGGGCAACAGCTTGATCTCCATATAAATGTGCCCAAGCTCGTGCCCTGCAGTGGACACTTCAGCTTCAATCAACATAAGCAGATTAAATGGTATAGACTGTTAGGGATTGAGCAGTCTCGATGAAGAAAAAACGATTGAACTATTTCAATTCAATCACTCAATCTATACCCTTTGGCTCGCCAAGGAGCAAAGACCTTCAACAAACACATACAAAGTACTCCGGCTGCGTGCCATCAACTCAAAGTATTTTCCTGTCTTCCTTGTAGCGAGATGAAAGTTAGATCATAAAATAGTTCACAGAAATGGAGAAGAGAGCTGGTGTACTAGAGGTAAATAACTGCACAGCTCTAGATGGTAGTTGTAGAAGAGAGCTTTGAAGTAAGTCGCCGTCTCGCTAGACCTGTCGTATGCTCCAAGGGTGTCTCAGTCGGGCGGAATGCAGCTCGTTAGTTATCCCTACCGATTTTAACATGTTAAATATTTCTTTAGAATTTCATACAAGAATAAAATTTCGAACTGTAACTGGAAATTAAACAAAATTAATCAACTGCGATTTATAAAATAAATGAGTACACTTTAAAAATTAAATGTCTAGTAAAAGTCTCAGATAGGTACTTATAAAATCACAAACTGGAAATTAATAAATTGTTATTGTCTCTTATCATTATATCGACCATATGGTGACTTCTGGATTTTGCTTTCTCGATAAAATAGTTCACTTATCTCCTTCAGTTTCTTTCTCTATAGACAAATCTGTAGCTTGATCAGTGTGACGTATAATGGAAAAAGAGCCTACAGTAATCTGACAGGCTTTGTAATCTCGTACCGCTCTATGTTTTGCTAGCAAAACCATGCATTTTCTGCCTGTTTTTACTTACACAATGTTTACACACTGCATGACCTGTCAGTCATAACAGGGGAAGCAAATCAGACTGTGTTTACCTCGTCCGCTCACGCGAAGCTCATCTGTCAAGCATAATACTTCTCAGATGAGCAAGCAGCTTGAGAGAGACAAGAAAAACAGACCCTTTGAAGTTCGTACTCAGGGGAAGTCAGAAACCCCTGGGCTCTTTAATCTTCAGAAGCGGGCATTCGTACAGAGAAAACCCGTTAGTGAACAGGAAGTCTTTTGATGACGGTCGAAAACGCCGACGCAAGACTAGCCGTAAACTTTTATCTAGGAATTCCGTTTCTGATTTCTCCGTTACACACAGTAACGCGAAAATTAACAACATCTATAGATCAGAGAAATGTGATGATATATACACTGTGTTTTCTTAAACCTGCAATCAGTTGTCGCTCAGAATTTTTGAATACTCTAAGCACGCAGTTCTAGAATCATTCTGTGGAAATGTGTTATTAACATTCGTGGGGATTTTTCATTCTGAATTCTGGTAATAGAAATAGTGCAGAGGTGTTTTTAAAAGTGTTAGCTTTACCATTATAATTCACTTAGATTTTTCTCGCTGTTAAAACCTAGTGAAATAAAATAACGTGTAGCGATTTCATACCAGAGAATTAAACTGTTAATTTTCGCCGCACGCTTTCTCACACGAGAAGAGACGGTTTTAGTGGACTGGACTTATAGGATAACACGTCTGATAGTGATAGTAAAGAATTCACGCTATATTTTATTTTGTGTATTTATTATAAGTGCCTATTATTTAATACCATACGATGACTAACAGACGCTGACAATTTAATAGCTACTAACGACAGGCGATATTATGTGTAAGTGCGCGTATTGATAATTAAATAACAATTAACATTTGTACACTAACCGCCGGGGCGAGCAGGGGCAGGAAAGTTGCATAACTCCATCCCAACTAAGGCTCAGCGCTGGCGAGGGCTGACCGTGTAGGCGTAAAGGAAAACACCGTGTGCCTTTTAAATGTAATCAGGACTGACGGAGTGGATAAGAGATTGTCTTGTCCCAGTCTGTGTGCATATATATAGCTATATAGAATAGTAGCATTTTCCCATAAATGTTTTTCTTATATTCCTAGCAGACCTGATCAAGGGCGTCCAGCGGTCCTTTTTTTTTGGCTGATTGGTTAATGTTGTCTCTTTTCTTGGCTTGGGCGTCACCAATTTCATTGGTGAGCGAGTATCTGCCATAGATACATGAGAAACATTTTAACTTATAAGTTTAACTGGCCCGAGGACGACCCAGAGTCCGCTGGGAGGACAACATTAGACAATCTTTGAAGGACAAAGGACTAGAATGGAACCAGGCCAGGAGGAAGACAGCCGATAGGATAGTCTGGCGCTCTCTCTTCCAAACCTCTACACCTCACGGTAGAAGGGAACGACTAAATAAGTAAGTAAGTAAGTTTAACTGGACTTACCATACCCAGATATTTTTTCCAATTTTACCAGCCCACTGGGGTATACAAAAAAAATAACTTTTATTCCCCACTTCTGACAGTCGTATTCAAGCGGAGCATCCAGAAAGTTACGCTGTTTCAGAATCGGTGCTCTAACATAGAGACAGTCGAGAGGATTATTATCATTTATCATTGTAACATTTTTAGCAACCTGATGTTTCCCAATACTGGAAGTATTTTCCTCTTTTAACTGTGAACCCCAAGAGTACGCTCCTACATCAACTATTGGCGGTGACAATTTGTTCATCCAGGAAAAATCCACACCAGATTCGGCGTTCACCTGACTAGTCTTTGTTTTGTTAGACGATGAACTGGGGCCAATTTGGGAAGTAAACCTGACTATATATTTATATATATATATATATATATATATATATATATATATATATATATATATAAATATATATATATATATATATATATATATATATATATATATATATATATATATATATATATATATATATATATAGGGATAACTGTATTTCCAAGGGATATCACCAAGAGTAGGTAAGAGTGATTGAGTGGCCACTGTACGGAAGAGTGCGTGAGTATTTTTCTTTGTTTCATGGAATTTACCAACATTGGATTTGCTTAAACTTGTTTACTTTACTGGTTAGCATAGAGTAGGAACTTAGTTACTTTACTGTCTACTCTGTAACATAGTGCTAACCTTCGACCTTTGGGTTATTAACTTTTGGGTTCTTTTCTCCATAGGGGAAGGGCGCATTTATTCTGCTATTTCATATGTATGTAAATCTGATTTTATTTTATTTTTCTTTAGATATTGGTGTTGTCACGTTTAATGATAATAAACAACAAAGAAACTTAACTTTGTGTGTTGGTCAGACCCATACCCAATCAACCGTAGTTTTTCACGTTTGTGTGTCTTTTTGTCACATAGTTGTGTATGTGTGTAGTTAAACTTATACTTATGTGTATGAGGAGGGCAAGGTTGTCTTGTACTAAATTACTGTCGTATAGATAGGCTGGAATAGAGAAACTTACTCATTCCAGAGACATATCTTTTCCCTTAAACTACCACCCGTGAAATCTATTTCTCACACCTTTCTCACGTACCTATCACCATCCACTCTACTCAGACGGGCAAAAGAATAACTCACAACCTATCCGTACGACAATCAGGTGTAGACTTTCCAATAGACTTTATTCACCTGGACAGGTAGACGCGATGCTACTACCAGGCAATGCAGAGGTGGTTCTTTACTCACTCACTGCAGTGGATTTTATACTTGACCAGAAACGTTGGTTGCGGCTCTCTCTCGTCTAAGAAACCTTCAGACATTTATCATGAGAACTGGCTTGAGCTTATCGCTAAGCAATTAGCTTCACAAGAGCAAGTCAGCTTGACTTATTAGCCTTCTGCTGGGGCTTGTGGCTTCTTACTCGTGTGGGGTAGTCTGCTGGACGTCTTCTCAGCCATGATATCTTAAAGCGAATTTCTGAGAGTCCATAATTGAGTCTAAAGCGGGTTTATATACAGTTCCCCAGTCCGTATGATTTGATTGAGCCTGTGTTTGACTTTATCTCCCTTTCATCCATCTGATTGGTTTAGTCTGTCTCTGGTTGAATCTCATTTTCTCATTCCGATGCGTTTCTCCTTTCACTACCTCTGCGTTTGATTACCTCGTTTTTTGCACTTTTGATTGGTTGCCTTCGTTTTTTGGCACTTCTGATTGGTTGCTTCCCTTTTTGTCCACGAATAATTAGGGGATTCCCCTATTGTGAATCTCACTTATATAAATATATACGGTATATCATATAGATTCTAAATTCGGGGCGATTTCCAGAATTATCTGCCCGTTTTACCACATTCCTTATCATTTTTATTAATATCTCTAGTTCTCTTCTCCGTGTGTTTTTGAGTCTACGTCTTCTGCTCGTTCCCTGGAGATTCCAGAAAAAGGCCTGCTGGTTATGCTATCAACAGGTTTCCTCAATGTGTATCTAAGCCATCGGTAGTGTCTTCTTTAAATTTTCAAATAATAAATGACAATTGTCTTCAACTAATGTCCTCCAGTGGCTGCACTTCCACTGTAGCATCCCCGAGAACGAGAGATTGATGCCTTGTTTAATGCAAGCGGTAGAATGGAGCCATTCAGTTGTTCGCTGCTCTATCTGATGGCCAAATCATCATCCACCGCCAGTACAACTCCCAATGGAAGAATGTAACAGATAGGGACAACAGATTTTACCTAGTCCATTAGCTTCAGTCACACCACAAGACAATTTTTTTTCGTCTGAGAACTGACCATTGCAAATTACTAGATCACCTCTATCACCTCAGGATATCTCTCACAATTGGATGTCGATTTGGAACTGGCATTCAGACCCATGAGCACCTTCTTCTAAATTGCCCACCACATAATGACCTTTGATGGTAGACCTAGCAGAGGTTGTAGAGCTGAGACAGAAGCTATGGGGTTGCTACCTGGGCTCAGAAAGGTCTGGCCACAGGCTTGCAGATCTAGCACGACTAATGACCTGACCGCAGAAGAAGGAAAAGGAGAAGATGTTCAAACATTCAAAGTGCGCTAAATCCTTAAGTCTGTTCAAGATGTCAAAAGGTGAATCAGCAGCTAAGGCTCCTTTAAAATCAACAATGTGGAACTTATGGAAAGAGCCAGACAAAAATACCTGTGGGATAAGACACGAGGATAAGGAGCTGGTGTTGGATAGAATACACAGTGAGGAAACCAGTCCATAGTATTTCAAGGTAGTACTTGTTCAGGAATCCTCAGGGTCAGAAAAAAAGAAAGAGACCTAAAAACGCACTGAAGAGATAATTGGCGAAAGTCATGAAATAGTTAAAGAAGATATGTATGGACTTTGAAAGGGTGGCACTGATCAGGAAGACGTGGTGTGAATTAGTTAACGCCTATGCTCAACGTGGAGCTTATGGGTAAAGAAAGTAGTTTCAGAAATTTCAGTACAAACATTAGGAGATTTAATAACCTCACAAATTAATATGAGAATAATGAACAACCTCACTAAATATACGAATGCAGATTGAGAAGTCTCACCCCAAAAAAAAAAAAAAAAAATTAAATAATAATAATATATTGAACTCAGCATCATGTGACGTATTCTCTCCAGAACGATGTCTCCATTACAGCTGCACTGAACGCATCACGATTCTGAGCAAGTCGACCTGCATCATCCAAAGACAAGTTCAGACTTTCTGTGATATCCTGGATCCACCGTCGTCTAGGTCGTCCCCTTCTCCTTTTTCCAGGGACTATGCCTTCCATTACTAATTTTTCCAGACTGTTATGTCTTTTTATATATTGAACAATTTCATTAAATACACGAGAACTGATGTAGAAATGTCACCAAATAAACAAGAATATTAAAATAAATAGATAAATAATAATACATTCTCTGAAATAGCCACTTCTATCTCTCTTGTAAAGTGGGCAGTCCGTTTCACACTTCCCTCGTTTCCATACAATTTCTCCCTTAACTAGGTAGGAGAAGGCCACGTTGCTGCACAGCTCCTGTCGTGGAGCCTGTAGTCTTGGGTGACATGGCCTGCTGTTTGTTTGTCCTCCCAACATGGGGGTTGTAAATAAATAAATATTATACACATAAAGGTCACGTGTTTCAGGCGCTCGTGAGAAATAAAGAAGCAGAAAACCAGACAACAGAAAAACAACAGAAGTGAGTGCCTTACCGGAGAATCGAACCCAGGACCTTCCGAACGGCACCCCCGCCTAGCTACAGAAGCAAATCACACTATCCTCCGTGCCAGCTAGGCTCCACAAAACTAGTGCTTCAAAGACAGGGTTCATTAGCGCGATTCGCAGCATGTAACACCGGATATGTACATAGGGCAATCCAGCCTAATTAATGACGCAATCACTTCTGTTGTCCCCCTATTATTCAGGTATGGGTCAGATTACACAGGACAAAGACTACTGCTTCTAGTAAATGATAGAAGAATCAGCACAGTACAGGACAGAGGGTAGGTTTGGTATTTTATAAACATTTTTATGGGGGTTGGTGTGGCTAAGAGGTATCGCGTCCGCCTCGAATCTTAAAAGTACTGTGTTGGATTCCCAGTAGAAGGAATATAATTTATAGAAATTTGTTTTTAAAACCAGTGGTCCTAATGATATCATACTCCCCCCTGTTCTCCTGAGCAGTGAGATCGGATACCTAGCCTTCTCGGGTAAGGGCGACAAAAAAATAGGAGGTCCGTGTGCAAGTTGTGCACGTTAAAAATCCCACGGCAGTTGGAAATCGTAAAGAGTAGACCTGTCAGGCCGCTGCCCTGGCAAAATTTAAAAATTAGAAACCTACCCACCATAAAAAATATTTATAGAATGTGTGATTCCTATATACACACATTGGAATTCTCGCCGGTGCTACAGAGTTCGTGCACAGTGCTGAGACCCTTCTTGTGTGATCTAAAGGAGGGATATCAGAGCACTGATGGAGTAGTCCGTGTGCAATGAAGATAGTGCTTAAAACAATACCAAACCTTCCCATATGGAAACATATCTGTGTGTCCGATTTTCAGTTTGCTTCACAGATGGTATTTGAGTCTGCAATGGCTGGTTCTCGGACTGAAAGTTATCATTTAAAACAAATAAACAAATTCCCTTATGAGATAATTGCCCGATCGGTACAAGCAGTCAAAAACAGACGGCAAGGTCTTTCATTTTTGGACATGAGCCCTAATTTAACCAACGGACCTTGTGTATAGATTGAACCACCGTTCAAACCACCTCAACAAAACGAGGCAAATTTTTTTTTAAAATCTGTAATGATAGTCTCTTCATCTTTCCCACCAAAGTTGCTATCTTTTCATGGTGCCCTCCGGCCGGAAAACTAAAACGCGCGTCTTTTGAAATGCCACGCGTTTCATCTCAATGTACTTCACTCGCGCATATTATTTTTGTTTTTGTTTGTTTTGTTTTTTTTTTAGAAATAGTCTTGTCCTGCTGCTGCTTTTCGGTGACAAAATTTGCGAAATTTTTCCCATTTATAATTTGGGTAAGTATGAATAAATGTCTGGACCATATTACATATATATATATACATATACTACTGGACAAAAGTTAACGGCCGCCATTCAGTTTAGACAAGGTTTATATAATTGATTGGCAAACTGTAAAGACAAGTGAAAATGCCATTAAAACTGAGCTCAGAGAAATGTGTATACATTTCTGTGTGCGCTAGGTTAATTAATTACACTGGCAAACAAAAAAATTTTTTTTTTCTTTCTCTAACATTTCTATGTTTTTCTGGTCAATTTTAATGCGCTGTTTTTAAATCTGCAAACCGTTTTTCTCTATCAGGTCAGGATCTCTAGAAATACGCAATTGAAGTTTTTTAACAACGCATACAGTATTACAACATCATTCGTACAAGAAGTATAACAGTTATGTAGGCTTGAATTTCTTTGCAGTCGACTTTTGTCGGTGAATGACATGTGGTACATCGCGATGAAGCATCCAACAATAATCGGCAAGCATGGTCACACTCCACCGTCCTTGATAACGTGACTCCATTACGGCGATATCTTGATGGAATCGTTCTCCATGTTCATCGCTGACTTCGCCAAGGTTGTCAGGGAAAAAGTCAAGATGCGAATCGAGCAAATGGATTTTGAGGGACATGTTACAGCCCATAATTCTGTATGCACTGCTTAACAATATGCACATAGTCGACAGATTTGTGATTTCCCAGAAAGTTATTGACGATCGATTTGAATGCCGTCCATGCGCGAAGTTCACTACCATGTAACAAGTTCTCGAATTGTTTGTCTGCAATAACTTTCCTAATTTGAGGTCCTACAAAGGTACCTTACTTTATCTTTGCATCGCTAACTTGCAGAAACTTTTCTCGAAGATAAGTGAAAGCTTTGCTCGTTTTATCTAACGCTTTTACGAAATTCTTCATGAGCCCCAACTTTATATGTAACGGTGGTAAAATAATGCTGTCTTTGTTAACTAATGGCTCGTGTATTACATTTTTATGCCCGAGCTGCATATGATCCCTGATAGGCCACACTTTTCTTGCATAATGTTCCTGTGTGTTGCGGCTGTCCCATTCACATAGGAAGCAACAAAATTTAGTATACCCAGTCTGCATGCCCGTGAGAATTGCAATGACCTTTAGGTCTCCACAAATCCGCCATTGGTAGTCATTGTACTTTATTTTTGCCAAAAGTATAGCCATATTGTCATAAGTTTCTTTCATATGAACAGAGTAGGCGACTGGAATTGATGAAAATAAATGTCCGTTATGCAATAACACGGCTTTTAGACTAGTCTTGGAAGAGTCGATGAAAAGTCGCCATTCGTTGACTATGTGCTCATGACCGAGGTGCACCATTAGACCGTTTACATCTTTGCAATAGCAAATGTCATCATCCATCTCAAAGTATTGAACAAGTTCTCTGTGTCTATGACGAAATTTAGATATCGGAGTATTGGGCGCTAAAAGATTCCATTCTTTGAGTCGCGAACCGAGTAATTCCGCTTGTCCTTTGGTACGAGAAAGATCACGTATTAGATCTGAAAGTTCTGAATGGTTAATTAAGTGAACACCATCATTCACCGGTATATAATCCGAGTCAGAATTAGTTTCTAAAGCAGGTAAACTATCACTTTCTGATGGTTCATTCACGTCCAACGGATATTGTTCTGGTGGAACTTGGATCGGACACGTGATTGGATCATAAGGCACTGGTTTCAATATTTGGATAAACCACAGACTTTCTAGAGTTTTAAAAGTGAAACCATGGATATTTGTCAAGCAGAAGTAACAATCAGTAGCGTGATTTGTCGGTTCACGCCATATTACTGGCACTCCAAAAGGCATCGACTTATGCTTCGGCGATTTTCGTAACCAACCTGCCAATGTATTTGCACAAGTCGAACAAACTGCATTTGGCTTCCAAGATTTATTTGCATTATCAGCTTTCGGATCGAAATAAAGTTCATATGCTTTCTTTAGTAATGGTGTAAATTTTTTCTGGTGAACACGATCGGTAAAATATCCACACACGTAACAGAACAGATCAGCGGAATTTCTACAACATCTAGAAGCCATATTTCGCTCAGAATTATTTCAAAATACAGCAACTATTTCAAAAATAGCGTAACATATGTCATGCATCATTTAGCAGTATAAAAAGTAGAATTGATTTGCATTTTATTAATTTTTAATAAGTTATATAGTAAAAATGAAACGGAACAAATAACGGTTTCCCAAAAATATATTTATTCACAAATATCTTAAGAACCCGATGTGATAGAGATAAACGGATTTCAAATTTGAAATCAGCGCAAGAAACTGACCCAAGAACACTTATTCTTATATAAGAAAGAAAAATGTTGTTTGTCAGTGTTATTTTAAATGTCCAAAAACTGGGTCACTTTAACCCGCGCGTGAAAATTGCCATTGTCGCTGCAAAAACTCGTGGTTTTTGCAACACGCCCCACTAGTTCAAAAGGTGAAAAAGTGAGTTGAATTTGAATGCACGTGGAAAATGATATTCGGTAAAGAGTGTTCACCGTTGGTGTGCAATAAATCAGTATGACAAGTGGTCGAAATGATCGCTGCATTAGCCATGCCACCAAGGAGAAGTCTCAGCACTGTAGACCGTGGTCGAGCCATGGCATGGATTTAGGATGGTCAATCTGTTCGTCATATAGCAAGACGTTAAGCAGTGTCCTACTACTAGTCTTACTCAAAATAACACCAATGCAAACAGTGAAATACATTGAACAATCTATTAAAAACAAATTAACAGTAAATTTACGATTGAAGAGTAATTGCGTGGTCTCCAAGCTTCGCTAATGGCGCACCTTTTGTTTACTTTGTAGAATCCGATTAGAACCGATCGTGCAGTCTAAACATTAGAACAACAGCCTTAAGCTATTTGTTGCTGATTTGACCTTTATAAAACATCGATCCAGGTCAGGGCTCCAGACGGGTAATTTTCATGTGCATACATTTTGCTTCAACGAGCGTTTTGTTTGTAGTCCACCGTGGTGCAGACGTGTTTACGTTCCAATACATGGCATTAGGTGTGTGTTTCGCTAAGACGAATTTTGTCTGTGCGAATAAACTAGAGTTGTCGGTTCCCGCTGATGCAGCTGTTGTGTTAAACTTTATGTTCATCTCCGTATATATATATATCTTCTTCTTTGTCTATACTTTCTGCAATAAAGTATTGCAGATATCGTCGATTATTAGTTTTGGATCCAGTGCAGGTACAGCAGCTTGAAGTGCCAGTGGCGGTTTTTGGGGGGGCGGGGGAGAATTCCTGTTAACATTTCAAATGTTTCCAAATTTGTGCGGGCTAAGACCATTTTTTTTTCTTTTTTTTTTTTTTGGCTGAGATCGTCAGAGTGACGGAGTGGTCAGAGCGCTTGCTTTTCGAGACAAGGGGGCCCGGGTTCGAAATCAGGACGCGTCACGCCCAAGTCTACCCAGCTTTAAAAATGGATACCGAACTCTCCCTCAGACACGTCGTTAAGAGACGGTGGCTGTACATGAAGCAGGCAACCTCATCATGTAAAAGAAATTTCAACAAAATCCACAACTTCCAAAGCACAAGTTCTTTGCCACGTGCGTCTTGCACGGTGACCAGCTGCTGTAGTGGCTTCGTGCTCTGTAAGGAGCGAAAATGAGATGAATTACTTAATGAACAACCTCATTACGTAAAACTAATTACTACAGAAACCTCTGCGCGATCATGTGAATATTTCTGTGCAGGCTTCCTGCAAGGCGGACAGCGACAGTGGTGACCCCATACACCATGTGGAGCAACAACAACAACCAATGAAATTACAGATTACTTTTTCTGGCTTGCTTAGGCTGCAGAGCACATACTTCAAGAAAGACCCGAATATGATATATTGAGGCAAACCCACTGGCCCAGAGAAACAACACTGGAAGCAAAACTATACGGACCTCTGTATGAAAGTGTAAAGGTTTGCCAGGAGAGCGCGCCATACTATCCTATCGGATGTCTTCCTCCTGACCTGGTTCTAATCTAGTCCTCGGTCCTTCAGAGATTGTCTAATTTTGTCCCCCAGGGAATTCTGGGTCGTCCTGGAGGTCTGGATCCCTGGGTCTTGGTTTCCGATATTTGTCGTGGTAGCCGATCTTCTCCCATTCTGCAGACATGGTCAAACCATCGTAGTTGGGACTGTTCTACTTGGTCTACAGGGGCTGGGGCTTGAGGCCATGACGTAACGTTTAGTTACGCACCACGTCTCTTCATGTTACTTCAACCACCTTCCTCAGATACCTATTTCTGAGGTTTGGATCTGGCTTTTGTGGGTTGTAGCCCTACTACTACCAAACCAAAATAAATTCATTTCACTCTGTCATTATCCCTCAGCTCTAAACGGAACATAAGCTTCCAACAAATTCATACCAAACCTTTCTATCCTGCTCATCCGTTCAAGGTCTTTTCACGTCTGCTTTAATTTTACATGTCTCTTTCAAATTTCTTCTCCGTGAGTATTCTCTTCTTCTTTGGTCATTGACCGTTGACTGACAAGGTAACCATTGACCATCACGCCTAGTGGCGTCTTGTAGGGCAGCAATAAACTGTCTCCTCTTTGATCGACGGGCAGCCTTGCTTCGTGCAATGCCTCATCTCTAGTTCATGCTTTGCATATCTGTCTCCACAGTTCTGCATCAAGTTACTTTTGGCCGGCCTCGCTTTCGCTTTCCTTCTGGAGTCCACAGCATGGCGGTTTTGTTAATGCTGTCAGGGTCTCTTCTAAGGATGTGGCCAACCCAATTCTAGCGTCTACCCGCTATGGTGGTGCGCATTCTTCTTGGAGGCTCCGAGTTAACAGTTCTTGGTGATGGTGTTCAGCGAAAAACTTCGAAGAATTTTCTTTAGGCAGGCTTTATGGAAAGAGTACAATTTCGACATTTCCATTTCTGTTACTCTCAAATATTCTGCATCGTACAGAAATTGCGCAGCTCTCGTATATCTTTAATTTTGTGTTTTTAAAGTACTGGGAGGATTTCCAGATGATGTTTAAATTGGCAAAGGCTATTCTGGCTTATTCACTCGGTTATTGATGTCTTTGCTTGTTCCATCATCTGATGTTACTATGTTTCCTAAGTATGTAAATATGTTTGTGTTTTCTAGCCATGGAGTATTCGCAAGCCCCCCTTCCATTTCACTTCCGTAATGTCTGTCCTATCCAAGACTTGAATCTTTTTTTTTTTCACTCTTGTTTGATCTGGAGATTTTCAAAAAGGGAAGAAGTGAGTCGGCAGCTGAGACGTCTGTCGGCTCTCTCTTGTCTGCATGACAAACATCAGTAATAATGGATCTTGTTCAGTTATGGATGGCTGAGTGGAATTATTTACTTTCATTTGCTTGTCCATATTCTTCAAGTTTTTTTTTCTTAAAGTATCTGCAGGATATATGGTAGGGTACCGTATTGCTATTGTTTGCTCCCGTTTTGGCAGGGCCGACTCTAGAGGTTTAGTCGCCCGGAGCTACCAGAGGTTCAGTCGCCCGGAGCTACCAGAGGTTCAGTCGCCCGGAGCTACCAGATGTTCAGTCGCCCGGAGCTACCAGAGGTTCAGTCGCCCGGAGCTACCAGAGGTTCAGTCGCCCGGAGCTACCAGAGGCTCAGTCGCCCGAAGCTACCAGAGGTTCAGTCGCCCGGAGCTACCAGAGGTTCAGTCGCCCGGAGCTACCAGAGGTTCAGTCGCCCGGAGCTACCAGAGGTTCAGTCGCCTGGAGCTACCAGAGGTTCAGTCGCCTGGAGCTACCAGAGGTTCAGTCGCCCGGAGCTACGAAAGGTTCAGTCTCCGATAGTTAGTCAATTATTTATGCTGTGCCCCCATGAGCCTCCAGGTATATTTATATTATAAATATGAGTAGGAAAAGGTGTCATTTAAAAATATTAGTATCCATTGTTCCGTTTCATTTTTGATAATGAGGAAGAAAGCGAAATAGGAGAATGGAAATAACGTGGACATAAATTCAAGCTCAGTGGAAAAAAAGAAAATATTGGCGGCAGACAGTTCTCACATAAGACTGTTTAATTTTTGTTTTTCTGTGGCACAGTTTTGGCGTCCCAAGCCATTGCCCCCCCCCCCCCCCCCCCCCCCCCCCCCTTTCCCATATTAGATCTTGCTGGAACCGACCCTGCTATTTGGGCACCGGTAGCAGAAACACTTTTGGAAGAGCTGAGATATTCCAGTCAGAGCCGGATTATCCATTAGGCTAGGTAGGCTGAAGCCTAGGGGCCCGTAGCTCTTGGAGGCCTGTGCATACGTTTAAGCAATTTGTTAACGCAGAGATTTGTCAATAAAATATGTTTATTGTGTTTACCTTAATAATAATAAAAATAATACTAATAAACATTTTAAAAAAATAGTTACTAATAAAAGAGGTAAGCAATGCTAACAAATTAAGATACTAGTCTATTATTAATACTAGTATATACCATCATCACGCTATGGGGTTTGAACAAAAATATTAAAATAATTGCCTATTAGATGAAGGGAGGCCCAAACACCAAAAAGCTTAAAGACCCTTCTTGACTTATGTGGTGGATTTAGATGTTATGACTTGTTGTTGTTATATATTTATATTGTACTGAATGAGGTCAGCTGTGAAGGCCCCTGAGTATAACAATTATTAGGGTGAGTTTTCAGGGTGCCTTTCTGCTACCACCTTATGATCTCATTCAGACTTATTCTTGACTAGTATGTCTGATAGCTACGTCTAATGTCTAGGGTAATGTAAAGTGTGTTGTAATAAAATGACAACAAATGCAACTAAGGCCTATATGAAAAGTATTTAACAACACCCAGAGTTAAGTTTAAAATGTGAATTATTTTTTTACAGTTTATTGTTCCAGTATCACAATTTTGTGTATACTGGAATTGAAATTCAAAATGATCAATCAAAATATTTACATCAAAATGATTCAATTTATAACTGTATATATTATTGTTCACAAATTTAATTACATGTGTCAATCTGGGACAATGTCACTGTACTATAGCTCCTATGAATGGGTACTGTTAGGAAGAACGTTTGAGTTCATCACAATCTGAATGTTTATTAAACACTTGGGAAATGAGAGTAATTTTTGGTTTGATCTATCAAATGCCTGCAGACACTGGCTTAACTTTGTGGCTTCTGGTGTGCAGGATGAAGTATAGTCACACCACCAGTTTCCAATAACAAGTCAGGCTTCTGATCTTGAAATACAAGGAGGCACACAGTTGATACTGCCTCACTTCTTTAGATGCAGAAATGTACAGATCTCAGTTGACCTGGGCTCACTTCGAGTCCTTGATGAAACCCTGGAACAATATAAATGCGTCCTACATCACCCTCTGATATACTCTCTCTTTCCCTAACTAAACATTTTCAATTATATTCAGATTCAGCATGGTAACTACACAATTAGTTAACGTTCTTAATTGGATTGTTACCCCATTCATGGTCAAATAAACTTAAAACTACAGTTTGACACTTTCCTTGACAAAGGAAACATTTTAAGTTAATAATATCAAGTCATGTACAAAGACGGTGACTTGCTGAAGAAGACGGCCAGTGGTTTTCCTGGTCTTATGTCACAATACTGTTTAACAATTTCCCCATTACTATTTAATTTTATGTTCTCCCAAAGTGTCAGAAAACCTGTCGGGCTTTTCTACAACCTGTTACTATATTTCTTAACAACTCTGTGAAACAACACAAAGTTTGATGTTGGCTTCACTCTAAATAATCTTTTCCCCACATATTTTTCATACATATTCAATAATACATACATATTAATAATCATAATAATGATACAAAGGTTTTATTTCTTACCGCATCAAATGAAAATTTCCTACTAATAAGGTTAATTGCGATATATATGGTCAAATCCAGATCGCTTGCTGGTGCAGATCAGCAAATTCAAGAACGTACTATGATCTTGCTTTTAACACAACTTTATTGTAGAAACAATTTTCTAAAGTGGCGACGAACGCCTTTCCCAAATGATTTTTATCACCCTCCTAGTATATTTGACTCCAGCCAATCAGGACCTGTTTGGCATTCTAGCGTCTTATTTTCAAATTGAACTCAAATTTTCAAATCTTGGACTACCTTACCCTTCCCCCACTATCTGTCAAGCTGAGAAAGAAGTAGTCTGTTCGTCCATCTGTCTTCTGTCAATATCTCCTTTATTTACTACTAAATTATAATTCTGACAAGTAATTTGTGATCCTGTTGCTGGCTGTCACACAGTGGTTACATTATTATAAGTTTATTCATTATATTTACTATTATCGTTTTCCTACTCTTTAACCTTGTATGCTTTGCTTTTGGTTCAAATTCAAATTTCTGTAAACAACGAACTAGTGACCCGACCACCAATGCTCCATTCCCCCTCTCTCTTACTATATATTTTTTTTTTTAAATGTCCACGTTACATCGTAATTTTTTTTCTTTTTCTTAACTGCCGTTCTCATTCAGAACGAAACAGCGCTTTTGTAGTACGTCACAAAAATTCGACACGCGTTTTCCGCATGTTCTATTACAGTTAATTTTTTTTTGCCTGAAATACACTGTGTGTGTGTATATATATATTATGGCGTGTCCAACAGTGTGGAAATAGTACGAGACCCGCGTGTTTGAGCGAAGAGGGGTTTTGCAAGGCGGTGTTAATCTTTGCGTTAATACTTGCCGCAGTTTCGTGCCGCAGATCGGGAAATTGTCCGGATTGCTACAATTAGTGGCGTTAAAGTTAAAATATTACGTTAATTCAGACGGCGGTGTGGTGTCACAGTTCTGGCAGATCGTTAATGGTTAGTCTCAAGGACGAAACTAGAAAAGCGTGTAATATTTAACTGCAGGATCATTGTCTACGCATTACTACGATATAAAATACAGCGCTCTACTGGCGTTGAGGAAGCAGATAGGCAAACAACCGCGGGCGGGTTTATTTCTTATCATAGGAGTAAAATCTTACTGAATTTAGCGATTGTTTTCACAGATTTCCCTACAACTTAATCCGACCCTGATCCCGGTAATAGGTTAATTGCAGAGGAATAAAGAGCTGTCCTTACGTAATGTTCACACATGTAGGTTCCGGGACCTGATAGGGGAACAAATATGTACGTCAATTGTTACCTATCATGCCTGTTATAGTGGAGCCCCTTAAGGAGGGTTGAGCACAAAGCAGGCTGTTCCAACAAGTAGAAACTTAGCTATAAAATTCTCAAGTAGATCAATGAACACGTCATTCAAATTAACCTGTTCAATACGTGGGAAAATTTTGAACAGATAGCACAGGGCGGGAAATGTTATCAACTATTTGAAGGTCTACGCTCCACGCAAAGCTGTTAGTCAAATAAGCAGAGTAATCATCATCATCATCATCATCAGCATCACGCTTCTGCTCCCTAAGGATCATAGAACTTCAACAAACTTATGCCAAGTCTTCCTGCCACGTGCTATCAGGTCAAGGTTCTTTCTATGTTTTCTTTACGTCTGTCTTCAGTTGTTTTATTCATCCCTTTCGCGTCTGTCTTCAGTTGTTTTCTTCATGTGTTCTTTGGTCTTCCTCTATCTCTATTATCCCG
This sequence comes from Oreohelix idahoensis, assembly GCA_024509875.1. Classification (NCBI taxonomy): domain Eukaryota; kingdom Metazoa; phylum Mollusca; class Gastropoda; order Stylommatophora; family Oreohelicidae; genus Oreohelix; species Oreohelix idahoensis. The sequence continues at coordinate 308,703 of JAMPIV010002480.1, forward strand.
TGGATTTCAGAACAAGGACTGCCTTGTAATGCTATCAGCATATGCCCTCAATGTATGTTATTTCCATCGTTAGCGTCTTTCTCTCATCTCTTGTTCCAGTGGCACTTGTCTGGTTAAGAAGAACACTGTATGTTATTTACGGGTCTATTTCTGCCAGGTTTACTAACAGAGATCAAAAGCATAATAAAAAGTCTAATAAGCAACGGAATGGACAGAAGATTGGAAACAAAGTGAGAAAGCTAGACATGCTTATAAGCTGTTGAAAGATCCATCACGAACATGTCAGATACAGAGAACCAAAAATTCCATGCAATAAAAAGCTTATTAGACTACAACTAGGAATATGATATGTTATGATAGAGGAACCCAACTGTGAAGCATGTCTTGAGAGAAATACCATAGCTCATGCAAGAAATATGAACAGCAAAGAAAACCACTTAAAGAACATTTGAAAGCACAACACTCACTATCACTAGAAAATGTGCTAAAAGTTGACCTACCCAGGGAACTACAAAACATAATAAAATTTTATATTACCAGAACAAAAATTAACATATAAGTACCAGAGCAAAGGAGAAAGTTTAAAGTAAAACAAAATACTTAAATAAAATATTCACCACAAATATTCACTACAAGAGTAAGATAAATTTCAAAACATTACAAACCGGAGTATTCCAAATATAAATACAAGTGTTAATATCAAGGGAAATAAATCAGAAGGTGGCATACAATAAATCAGAGCCCAAACATCACAACGCTCAACAAGGTAAAGGGAGATAAACTCAAAAACAGGGAAGAGATCCACCAACAGATCTTAGAAAACGCCGCACCAAACGCCAGAGAATTCACAGTCTGGGAAAACAAATGTAAGGTACTAAATTGGAAAAAGGGACATTATATACCCAAATTATAACCCATATGGGGTTGAACAGAGTACCCCATACACAAATCAAAATTCAGTGATTTGTGTAAGGTCCTAAAATCAACAACAACAACAGGTTTACTATGTCATCTTACTGTCACGTGTAAGCGATTCCTTCATTTCATCTAACATCACCCACTAGCTCCCCAAGGAGCATAGACCTTCAACAAAACACGCGGCGAATCAACCCGTCCCGAGTCGTCTGCTCAGGGTCTTCCTCAACCTCTTCTTGGTTCCTCAACATTTTCATTTCCGTCTCCGGTTCTCTTCTCCATTTTTTTACTGTCTCATTCCACCTCTTCTTACCGTGGGGTTCCAGAATAAGGACTACCTTCTAATGCTATCAGCAAGTTTCCTCAGTGTGCATCCTATCCATCGCTTGCGTCTTCTTCTCATCTCTTGTTCCATTGGCATATGTCTGGTTCTTGCCTTTAATTCCACGTTGGGGAACCATGTCGTACCATTTTAATACTTCTATTCTACGTAAGAACCCATACTGTCATGCTCCTCCCTGGTCTCCTGGGTAGTGAGATCGGATGCCTTGCCTTCTCGGATAAGGGTGAAAAAGCAGAAGATGAAATAACAAAACACCAAGCCCTCATATGACACTATCAGCAAAAGATACCGAGAAGCGGTAATACAATGGCGACAGGAATCACAAAATTTTTTATTTTCGTTGATTGTTGAATTAATTGTCATTATATTTTCGGTTTTTGTAGTTTCCTTGCTTTATTATTTCTCTACACCTATGTGGTTATATTTCATATATATAATTATATACACATTGCGTGTTCTGTAGTGTCTATAGTATATTTCTTTAACCTGTCTACATTTCTTGCCCTTGTTGCCTATTTGTAACTGTGGCTGACGAAGGGTGAAACCCGAAACGTCCCGTGTTTCGTGTTTACCGTTAATGTGTAAAACTGATCCAATACCTCTTTATTTGTTTTTTTTTTAATTTATTCTCTTACCAGTTTTACAGCAGCCCCTTATTTATTTACTTGCAATGAAGATGGTCCTTAAAATCAATTCAAAACCAAAGAACCCATTTACGAAAGTCAATACTTCCTGGTTCTTGTTTTTCGTCATATAAGCCACACCAGATTCAAATTATGAGTTTATCTGCCTAGGTCCACTTAAGGCTTCCCGTTACAAGCCAAATCTATTTACATTTTTATTTCTCTAAGCCCAAAAAGTCAAAGCCAACTGCCAGATTTATTTACGTGTTCATATGTGTCTATTAATCATTAAGTTCCCATTTTTTTTTTTTTTTTTTTCTTAACCAGCGGCACTTGGGCTTTCAGCCCTTCGGCCCAATGACATATCATTGCGAGGCTGGGGAACCTGAGGACTTTCCTTCCAACCCGGTCAGGAGCTTCGCTCCTTCCCATCCACAGAGGGTTTATCACAGGAGCCGTTCAGGCTATTCAGTCAAATTTCCGGCCGTAAACATTTCTTCAAACGCCGACGCCCGGGTTTGAACCATGAACACCTAGTCGCCAGTACAACGCTTCCAAAGTTTTCTGTCTCTTACTTTGATGGTATACACCAGTGGTAGGCACCCCAGGAGTTGTAGGAATCTACTTTAGAAACACTGATATCTTCAAAGATCTACCTTAATGAAAACGTGTCAGAGACAGTTGGAAAATTAGTTTAAATTGTAAAATGAAGAGTTTTACAACGTCTCTCAGCATTGCCTTTCTCAACAGCAGTGATGGCTGGTTCATTAAGTGAATCATGAAGATACCACGCTTATAGGTGCCGGTTGGAGAGGACTAGTCTGAACTTTCCCTAGCTTAACAATTCTTTCATTTCCTCCCTCGGATCTTCAGAATTCAACGTGGAGCGACCGCGATCTAAAGAATCAGGGACTTGCAGCTCACAGAGTTAGCTTCTCGGGAAATTTTCGCACTCTTATGCGAGCAGCCTGAGACGGAAGAAAATCGGTAGACCGGGGAAAACGTAGGAATCGCAACGTTTAACACATCGGCGAGGTACCCCCGAATTTTGCTCAAGATCAAGAAAGGTGCGAAAATTTAACACGCCCCATTCAAGTTACATTCGATAAGTATAAATAGAGAACTCCGATAAACTGCATTTTATCGTTCGCTCTGACAGAATCCTAGTTGCACTAGCATAGTCGGATTCCTGCTGGATTTCATCTACCTTCGTGACTATTGGAGTGTATTCTTTCTGTGCAGACGGTAATTTATACATTAGCTTCGAGTGATCATTGGTCGAGTTATTTCTATTGATTTCAATGGATTGTGGTGTAAATTTAACCTTATTAAATAAACCCATTTTCAAAGTTCTAGTGCAAACTAATGTTACAGCTAAAAGTATTTCCTAATACAATTGACGCGTAAATTTATTTTGCAGACGTTAAAGAGAATTATAACTTTAATACAGTTTAGTTCTGTATAGATAGATGTGCGTTTAATTTTTTTTTTAACTCACGGGTAGTTTTCCTGATTTGTTAATTGACGACGCTAATAAGTAAATAGGCTAACTGTAATTTATCGCGTCAGATTATAATATGATTTGTAATGCATTTCTTGTTTTGATTATCTTTCATTCAGAACGATCATTCAACCTGCATCCCAGCAATTATTAACTATATACAGAGTTCTGCCAAACTCAATTTGATAACTCCAGTAACATATGAACCTTTTTAAAGCTAAACTTGTGGCGACCTGTAATGGGCCCCGCTCCTCCGAATTTAACTGAGAATAAGAGCCACCCAAGAAACACTTTTAAAATACTAGTTCATATAGGCGAGTCCTTAAAGGAAACTGGAAGCAAAAAATTTTTTTTTCCCTGCCCCTATTTGTGAAAAAAAAGCATCGATCCCTGAACACTGTCTGTCACGCATATTCAGTGGATTTTACCCCCCCCCCCCCCCCCCCCCCGAAGAAGAACTTACCTCAGTGTTTTTCTTAACTTGTGACATTACGGAAAAAGGAAGTTATCTCCACCAGCTGTGCCGATTTTAGGAACCACACCATACCTCACGCTTAGCCAAGTGCCTGTGCCATTCATTAGGAACTTTATCTAAACCAACAGTAGCCTTTACGCTTCACCGTCTGGCGATTTTTTGAGACTATTTGTTACCTCGTTAAATCTGGGGCCTGACACGGAAGAAATAAGAGGACCAGTCCATTATTCCACGGTATTAGCTGCTGTGATAAATAATTCCTAGATTGACAGAATTCACCATTTTGGTAAGTCTGCGTGTGTGTTTGTTGGGATGGCCAGCCCTAGTGTGTTTTTTTTGAATGAAAGGAGATTTATCTTTTCTTTACCCTTTTAATTAGTTCGACCTTATACTAAGGTGCATTATATTCCTTGTACGGGATCTCTCCTAGCGGGATTGGGTAACTGTGTACATTTCCCCTCCCGTAAAAATTTGTTGATTTAAAGGGAGACAATTGAGAACCCTAGCTTTCCTCTACACACCCCCCCCCCCCTTCTTCTGTAACCCCTTGCCTCAGAGTAATAAATTTACCAGTGGGTTAAATTGCCTATCTCTGGTCCCCCCCCCCCCCCCCCCCTTTCTTGTCTTTTGGGACCGGGTTTTGTCTGTTAGTAGATATAAACGGGAAACGGTGGATGGGATATTTCTCCTCAAAAGCCCCCTCTTCCCTAGTTATATTTGTATTCTGTAACTTTTTGATTTTTGACTGTAAATGTACAATTTTGTGTGAGTCCTTTATGATAATAAAGGTATGAATATTTATTTGTGTTGGTTGTCGGTTGGCCTAAAACTCCAAACATTTCCATCTGTGTAGTTTGTATTCATGTACGTTGAGCGACAGAATCACCAAATCGGTGAGCGCGCCTGAGCGACTGGAACTGACACAATTGTTTGTGCAGAAGAGAGATAGGAGTAGTCTGTGAGAAAACAGATATTGTCGTAATAAGAGACTGTCCTTGCTCCTTCCCAGCGCTTGTGAATCTACTACCTCATTCACCTAAATCCTTATTCTCACAGAGCCTTCAATATCACTTTACGCTCTAAAGGGACCAATATTCATCAGCACCCTCTCAGATAAAAATTACGACAATATATGGTTAGCTCGTTCGAGATTCTGAACTTAGTTAAAATAGAGTGTGGTTGATTGTCTTTGTGAAGTAGGGTATAATCTTTAAAAGTATTACTTCCCCTAGACCAAGCCGTTCAGTATTTTGGGCCAACCACACAATAATTTAGACAGGTTTGTTTTTCCACAGGAACAGGCAGTTAGTGATAATAAAAGATTGTCACATTTGTATTCTCTGGCAGAGGGAATTGAAAATTTTTGGTTATATAATTGCTGGGACTGCGTGATTGTTTTTACAATCACTAAAGGTTATGAAGCGTTTGAGTTGAGCTAAGCTAAAGACGGATTGTTCTGATTTTTTAAAATTAAGTTAACTACGTCTCATCTCAAAAATTGTCTTCAGGGACGGAGTTTGTTGTTAGAGAATTAACATTTTCTGGGAAATTTTTTTTTTTCCTTTTCTCTACTGTTAGTAAGAGTAGATTCTTTTCTAGTGTAACTTACCATTTAATTGGCATAGTTGCTTGCGTTACGAGTCTTAAGTGACAATAATAGCGGCGATAAGTTAACACACGAGGTCATTCAGTAAATTTTTTTACTTTGTTTTTTCTCGTAGCGGCTTTGAGTTTTTTCCCCTTCTTGTTCCATCTTACTATTCTCTAGTCTTAGAAGCATCCAGTTCTTTGACAATGGCTGAGAGAATTAGGATAAGATCCATTTTGAGACAGGAAGCGAAAGACTCAGGATTAGACACAGAAGCCGCGAATCTGTTTATCACCCAGGAACTGCAAATATATGACGCGGAGCAACAAAGAGCAGAAGCTGAGAGGAAGGAAGAAAGAGAGAGAGAAGAGAGGGCAGAAGCTAGGAAGAAAGAAGCGGACGATCGTCAATTGGAACAGAAGAAAATTGAGGCAGAAATGGAAGCCCGCAGAGAGAGAGAAAGAGAGAGGGAAAGACAACATGAATTAGCGCTCAAGGCTTTAGAGAGTCGGAGTGCCTCTACTTCAAATAATGGAGAGCCGTCTTCGCCCCAGTCTCAAACAATGGATCTCTCCAGCACTCAGTCTGCCCAATTAACTGCGATGTCTTTCGCTTTAGAGTCTTTTCCTAGCCCTAACGAAAAAATTGACAGCTACCTAGAAAAATTCGAGAGACTCGCGAATCTTTATGGGTTAGAGAGTACCCGCTGGGCGCTCAAACTTTCAACGTCACTGAAAGGCAATGCTTATGACGTGTACACAAAGCTGGGACCGAATCAACATGATTACGACATGTTGAAGAAGGCCTTACTACAGCAGTTTGAGATGACTGCCCGAAAGTTTCTGCAGTTGTTCAGAAACAGCCGAAAAGAGAGCACGGAAACATTTCCCCAGTTCTCTTCACGTCTCACGGGTTATCTGACAAAGTGCATTGAATTATCTGACCTACCTCTTACATATGAGGGACTACTTGAACTTGTTCTTGTGGAACAGATAAAGGCAACTATGTCAAACGAAACCCGTAGATTTTTGGCTGAACAGGGCGCAGTCAGGCTTGAGGACATACTCAATAAGGCCGAACGCTATACCAATGCAATGGCCGAACTTCCCAGCACTAAACGTAAACCCACAGATGAGCCATCTCGTAAACAAAATCTAGAGCAGTCATCCTATTCCTCTAATTCCTCTCAGAATTATAACCAACGAGAAAATAATACCCAGAGACCTCCCCAGGAAAAATCGAAATTCTACAAAACCCGATACCCCCCCAACAACAATTCTGATCAACCCACCAAGCCTACGTGGCAGCGCGGCCACCAAGGTCAAGGAAAAGGAAAGACCCCTACACCAGGAACGTCTGATCAGGGCAAACAAACCGGTCCAAACCGCGTTGGATGTTTGCATACAGCCTCGAAAGGTAGAGTCAATGTCAGTGATTCTCAACCTGAGGGGGACCGACCCTCAACTCGAGGAACTGTAATTTTGAATGGTACCTCAACCACTTGTCTCTTTGACACTGGATTAAGTTTTAGTTGTATTGTTGCTAGACACCTAGTCAAACCAGGTCAGGAGACAGAGGAAACCGTCAAACTTAGTGGAGTGTTTAAGAGTGATGCGCCCAGGACGCTGCCTATCGCACTGGTAGAAATACACTCTGATTTTGTCAGAGGAGTTATAAAAGCGGCCATTATGGATGATCCTATCTACCCAGTTATCCTGGGATGTAGATATGTGTTTATTGGGAGACCAAAGGAGCCGATTGTGGCAGCGGTAACCACAAGAGGGCAAGCCAAGAAGGAGAGGGAGCCTGCGCCAAATTTGTTGCCGAACGAACTGAAGGAGGCGCAACAAAAGGACCCTACTCTAGAGCTCTGCTTTAAAAAACTGCCCATGGCTAAGGACCCCAGACACAACGGAGACATCTTTTCTAAGGATGGCGTATTGTATCGTAGAACGGGAAACCCGGACACGGGGAATAACCAGCTCCTAGTTCCGACGCAGTACCGAAGCCAGATCTTAGAGATGGGGCACTCTCTTCCCTTTAGCGGACATATGGGACAAAACGCCACTATTCAGCGAATAAAAACCCACTATTGGTGGCCAGGAATGAACTCTGACATTGTCAGGTACGTGAAATCCTGCGCCCAGTGCCAACGGGTAGCACCCAAGCACTTGACACCCCCAGTACCTATGGGGCAAATGCCAATAGTAGGGACTCCATTTGAACGGGTTGCTGTCGACATTATTGGTCCTCTGGAAAAGACCAAAAGAAGGAACAGGTTCATCCTGACCTTAGTTGACACTTGCACTATGTGGGCCGAAGCTGTACCGCTAACATGCATAGATTCCAAGCATGTTGCAGAAGCCCTCGTGCAAATTTTTACACGGTTGGGATTCCCTCAACAAGTTTTGACGGACAATGGATCCCAATTCCGTAGCCTGTTAATGGAGGAGATCTTTAAGATCTTGAGGGCCAAACATATCCACACAAGTCCCTACCATCCGGCCGGAAATGGGCTCGTGGAACGTTTTAATGGCAGCCTCACCACCATGTTACGTAAGCTGGGTCAGGAGAAACCGGAAGACTGGGACCTATATATATCGGCTGCCTTATTCGCCTACCGAGAGGTACCCCAAGCGTCTACGGGATTCCCGCCTGCTACACTTTTATTTGGCAGACCTATAAAGGGGCCATTAGAAGCCTTACTTCGGTCCCTGACAGACCAAAAGGCTGACGAGACAGTCGTCTCTGCAAGCAAGTATGTATCTGAGCTCAAGGAAAGGCTAAAGCTAGGATGGGATCTAGCTACAACCAACCTTACGAAAGCCCGCGCTAAACACGCTAAAAGATACAACAAAGCTGCAAAAGAGAGAGAGCTCCAACCAGGGGAGAAAGTTTTGTTGCTACTCCCAACCGGAAGCAATAAACTTCGCATCGGATGGCAAGGGCCGTTTACCGTCCTTAAAAAGATCTCACGTACCAATTACAAGATCTCCATCAAAGGAAAGGAGAAGGTCTTCCACATAAATCTGCTAAAGAAATATTTGGAAAGACCGGTGCCATCCTCCGAGCATCTCCTGGCTGTCGCCATAGCAACGGAAGACGAGGAAGATGATGATGGTTGCATGGAGTATCCACTGCAACCCACAGAATCCTTTAAAGATGTCAAGTTCGGCGACAATCTCTCACCTGAACAACAAACAGAAACCAGGGCTCTACTAAAACAGTACAGTGCAGTCTTAACGGATGTACCTGGTCGAACAAATCTCATTGAATTTGATATGAAATTAACAAACGAGACCCCTGTTCAAACCAGAGTTTACCCCATCCCGTACGCTAAAGCGGATGCACTTCGCGGAGAAATAGACAAGCTGCGTCAGGCAGGAATTATCAGTGAGTCTACATCTCCTTACAGCTCGAGTGTAGTGCTGTTGCAGAAGCCCAATAAGGAAGTTAGGCTGTGCATTGATTACAGGTTGCTAAACGCTGTAACGGAATTCCAGCCCGAACCTCTCCAAACTGTTTCTGAGTTGTTCACCAAGCTCAGCAAAGCAAAGATCTTCTCCAAGATTGACCTCAGTAAAGGTTATTATCAAATACCAGTCAAGGAGGAAATTAAACCTTTGTTAGCTTTCAGCACTAGCGAAGGACATTACACATTTAATGTGATGCCGTTCGGTTTGCATAACGCACCAGGAGTGTTCACCAGGATGATGAGGAAGCTTCTAGAGCCTTTGCAAAGTCCCCATATCCATAATTTCATGGATGACATATTAATTGCATCGGAAACCTATGAAGAACATATTGCTACGGTTGCTATGCTCCTCAGGAGACTACAGGAAACGGGTCTCACAGCCAGACCTAGCAAATGTCTCATCGGGTTTGAACAGTTAGACTTCCTGGGGCATACTATTTCTCACGGATGCAGTTGGCCTATTAAGAAGAACGTGGAGAAAATTGTGGCAGCAAAAAGACCCCGAACGAAGAAAGACGTACGTTCCTTCATATCGCTATGTGCATACTATCAGAAATACATCCAGAACTTCAACGGACTGACAGCACCTCTGACTGACCTCACCAAGAAAGGTTGTCCTGATAAGGTCATATGGGATCAAAAGTGCGAACACGCGTATAGCACTTTGAAAGGACAGTTGTCGGCATACCCCATCCTAAGGTTACCTGACCTTAAGAAACCTTTCATACTGAGAGTTGACGCGTCAGGTCAGGGCATCGGATCAACATTGCTGCAAGCCGATGACAGTGACCTGAACATGCTATTTCCAGTTGCCTATGGCAGTCGGAAACTGAATAAAGCGGAACGCAACTACAGTGTCGTTGAAAGAGAATGTCTCGCTCTGATTCATGGCATCAGACGCCATCATGAGTTTCTGTATGGTACTTCTTTCACGGTGCAAACAGACCATGCTCCACTAGCTTTCCTGGGTGCCAAGAAGGAATTCAACGCAAGGATAATGCGTTGGGCCTTGCTATTGAGTGTTTACTCCTTCAAAGTGGAATATATTCCAGGAAAACAGAATGTCGGAGCTGACTTCTTGAGTAGAAACTGGACCACGGAGGAAGAGGAGAAAATCGACGATGCCAATCACCCTAAAACTACCGATCAGGGCAGCTTCATTGTCATAAATTAAACATGAAAACGAGTTTCCATGTCTCAAAAGTGGGGACGATTGTGACGTACGTCTAAGTATGACAAATGAATTTCCCTGACTCGATGGATGATAACAGAATATTGGCCTCTCATAACTTTAGAACCCCTGATCATCTGTTGTAACTTTTACCGGCATGCAGCGGTACCATCAAAGAACAGGCTGATCTTCAGAATTCAACGTGGAGCGACCGCGATCTAAAGAATCAGGGACTTGCAGCTCACAGAGTTAGCTTCTCGGGAAATTTTCGCACTCTTATGCGAGCAGCCTGAGACGTCAAGTTACATTCGATAAGTATAAATAGAGAACTCCGATAAACTGCATTTTATCGTTCGCTCTGACAGAATCCTAGTGCACTAGCATAGTCGGATTCCTGCTGGATTTCATCTACCTTCGTGACTATTGGAGTGTATTCTTTCTGTGCAGACGGTAATTTATACATTAGCTTCGAGTGATCATTGGTCGAGTTATTTCTATTGATTTCAATGGATTGTGGTGTAAATTTAACCTTATTAAATAAACCCATTTTCAAAGTTCTAGTGCAAACTAATGTTACAGCTAAAAGTATTTCCTAATACAATTGACGCGTAAATTTATTTTGCAGACGTTAAAGAGAATTATAACTTTAATACAGTTTAGTTCTGTATAGATAGATGTGCTTTTAATTATTTTTAACTCACGGGTAGTTTTCCTGATTTGTTAATTGACGACGCTAATAAGTAAATAGGCTAACTGTAATTTATCGCGTCAGATTATAATATGATTTGTAATGCATTTCTTGTTTTGATTATCTTTCATTCAGAACGATCATTCAACCTGCATCCCAGCAATTATTAACTATATACAGAGTTCTGCCAAACTCAATTTGATAACTCCAGTAACATATGAACCTTTTTAAAGCTAAACTTGTGGCGACCTGTAATGGGCCCCGCTCCTCCGAATTTAACTGAGAATAAGAGCCACCCAAGAAACACTTTTAAAATACTAGTTCATATAGGCGAGTCCTTAAAGGAAACTGGAAGCAGAACATATTTTTTTCTCCCCCCCTTTTTGTGAAAAAAAAGCATCGCTACCTGAACACTGTCTGTCCCGCAATTCCAGCGGAATTTCACCACCCCCCCCCCCCCCCCCCGAAGAAGAACTTACCTCAGTGTTTTTCTTAACTTGTGACATTACGGAAAAAGGAAGTTATCTCCACCAGCTGTGCCGATTTTAGGAACCACACCATACCTCACGCTTAGCCAAGTGCCTGTGCCATTCATTAGGAACTTTATCTAAACCAACAGTAGCCTTTACGCTTCACCGTCTGGCGATTTTTTGAGACTATTTGTTACCTCGTTAAATCTGGGGCCTGACACGGAAGAAATAAGAGGACCAGTCCATTATTCCACGGTATTAGCTGCTGTGATAAATAATTCCTAGATTGACAGAATTCACCATTTTGGTAAGTCTGCGTGTGTGTTTGTTGGGATGGCCAGCCCTAGAGTGTTTTTTTGAATAAAAGGAGATTTATCTTTTCTTTACCTTTTAATTAGTTCGACCTTATACTAAGGTGCATTATATTCCTTGTACGGGATCTCTCCTAGCGGGATTGGGTAACTGTGTACATTTCCCCTCCCGTAAAAAATTTGTTGATTTAAAGGGAGACAATTGAGAACCCTAGCTTTCCTCTACACACCCCCCCCCCCTTCTTCTGTAACCCCTTGCTTCAGAGTAATAAATTTACCAGTGGGTTAAATTGCCTATCTCTGATCCCCCTTCCCCCCCCCCCCCCTTTCTTGTCTTTTGGGACCGGGTTTCGTCTGTTAGTAGATATAAACGGGAAACGGTGGATGGGATATTTCTCCTCAAAAGCCCCTCTTCCCTAGTTATATTTGTATTCTGTAACTTTTTGATTTTTGACTGTAAATGTACAATTATGTGTGAGTCCTTTATGATAATAAAGGTATGAATATTTATTTGTGTTGGTTGTCGGTTGGCCTAAAACTCCAAACATTTCCATCTGTGTAGTTCGTATTCATGTACGTTGAGCGACAGAATCACCAAATCGGTGAGCGCGCCTGAGCGACTGGAACTGACACAATTGTTTGTGCAGAAGAGAGATAGGAGTAGTCTGTGAGAAAACAGATATTGTCGTAATAAGAGACTGTCCTTGCTCCTTCCCAGCGCTTGTGAATCTACTACCTCATTCACCTAAATCCTTATTCTCACAGAGCCTTCAATATCACTTTACGCTCTAAAGGGACCAATATTCATCAGCACCCTCTCAGATAAAAATTACGACAGTTCCACATTAATGATCTTGTCATACCACTTTAATCCTTCTATTCTACGCAAACACCCATTTATGAAAGTCTGTAGCTTTTTTGGTTGGTGTTTTTGTTGTTGTTCATGTTTCAGAGCAATAGAATAACCACTTGTATAGACAGTCTGTTATCTGCCCACCTCTTAATGTCTCCTTATGTATGGATACAGTATGCAAGATGAGAGAGAGAGAGAGAGACAGAGAGAGAGAGAGAGAGGAGGGGGAAGGGCAGAATGTTGGGCGGGCCTGTTCGAGGAATTATTAACCTTTTGAAAATAAAGTTCGTTCACCAGTACCATTATGGTACTCTGTGGAGATAAATAAAGTTCGTTCACCAGTACCATTATGGTACTCTGTGGAGATAAATAAAGTTCGTTCACCAGTACCATTATGGTACTCTGTGGAGATAAATAAAGTTCGTTCACCAGTACCATTATGGTACTCTGTGGAGATAAATAAAGTTCGTTCACCAGTACCATTATGGTACTCTGTGGAGATAAATAAAGTTCGTTCACCAGTACCATTATGGTTCTCTGTGGAGATAAATAAAGTTCGTTTACCAGTACCATTATGGTACTCTGTGGAGATAAATAAAGTTCGTTCACCAGTATCATTATGGTTCTCTGTGGAGATAAATAAAGTTCGTTCACCAGTACCATTATGGTACTCTGTGGAGATAAATAAAGTTCGTTTACCAGTACCATTATGGTACTCTGTGGAGATACCAACAGCTGACCACTGCTTTCTTTGAACATATTCACGTTGATGTCTGAAAATGAACGAAAAAGAACTGACGCGCGTACGTGACATACAAAACTAGAACGGAAGTAAACAAGAAGGAGCTGCTAAAAGGGAAAGGGGGGAGGGGAGCGACGAGGGGCGAAGAAACAAAACAGTAATAGAAATCGAGCAATAAATTATACACACACATAGAAAGTTGCCTCAGATAAACGAGTATTGGGTGTTAAGACCATTTGGCTTATGACATCCTCTAATGGAGATTTAGCAGTGTTCGAGTTAAATCCGACTTTTTAAATCACATATATATTTTGTCACTCTCTAGGTCAAGGAATTTCTCCTTCTCATCACAATTAAGCAATGAGTCTTCTGTACGATAAAGTTGTTACTCTGATCAACAAACCTCCAGAGGAAAGACATGACAATGAGATCACGCAGATTCTGCCTTGGTTCACCAAGAAGTCAGACCTGTTCAAATCTTTACAC